>JAAXCT010000392.1:0-552500 GCA_012490785.1 Eragrostis nindensis
GAAATGGTGTGTAGCATAGTACCAGAAATTGCAGAATTTTAGTTGCTGAAAATGATCCACTACATTTCAAATAAATGCCTATAGTAGTGTAGTTGGCGCAGCAATAAATTTATATGTTGTGCCGAAAATTGCTGTAACAAAAGACAATTATACACAAAATTAATTGTCAGTGTCATTTCTAGCAGTTTCTCATGAACTCACCTAGTGATGCATGGGCTGCTAATTTTGTGATGAATAGTTTTACGTCACCACCAAATGAATATATAATCGTGTTTTAATATTTTCACTACCGAAGGTTGTAATAACAAAACATCATCCTATCTTAAACAATTCAAAATGTTAAAGAATCACCTGTGGTTAGTCTTTTCTTCTCACCGCCTGAAATACCTCTTCTCATTGCATCTCCCACCATTATGTCAGCACATATGTCAAGTCCCATGATCTATCAGTTAAGAAAGAAGAGGTTATACATATGCACAGGGAGACTTTCTCATGCGAAGGATGGTGAGAGTTATAGTACTTCTTTGGGAAAGAATTACCTTCAGTATGTAGTCTGTTTGAATGCTCCTTTCTAAACCTTCCATAGATATCGCCTATAAAAAAATGGGTCTCTCGAAATGTAACGTAACATATAATAGATGCATGTTTGCTTTTTGGATAGTCGAAATAGCATTGTGCAATCGTTCATAAGTTGTATCAGTACGTTCATTCAGTGTTTTGTCTCGACCTGGTTATGAAAAGCACAGTAAAGTCGTTAGTGATTACCTTCATATAGGTGTCTATATCAGGGTCAGGGGTAATCCCAGCCTCCTTCTCCCTTCTAATCACCTCCTTCATGATTTCTGATTTATAGAAGCAAAGCTTGGTTTTAGTAAATCAGTACTTCGCCTGTAATAATATAACCAAGGTACGTAATACTAGTCATATAATTGGTTAAGGGCGTTGATTTGGTCACCGAAGAAGAGTTACCTGCTCTGCTGCCAACTCCCTGGAATCTTGCAGAGAAGTCGAGGGTCTCTCGGACGGTCATTTCGGGGACGTGCAGGTCATACTGGCTGATGTAAGCCGCCGTCTTCTCCGGCACAAACCCATCCAGCTTCACGCCGTTGTACTCGATCCCTCCCGTTACTTTGAGGTTGTTGGCGTCGAGCTTTCCGGCGAGCGCTTTGAGGAGCGTGGATTTGCCGCAGCCCGGGGGTCCCAGGAGAAGCGTCAGCCTCGACGGCCTGACGATGCCGCTGACATTGTCGAGGATGCGGACCCTCGCTTGCTGCCGGTTGAATCCCAACATCCTGCTCACCACCTGATGGTTCGAAAAACTTCAAAGTCATGCACACTACTAAGCTGAGCTAAGCTAAGCTAGTGTCAATTGTTGCAGATAGAATGGAAGAGGGAGGCGTACGTGCGTACCGAAGGCTGGAGACGGCGGCGTTCCAGAGGGTGGGGAGCGGCTTCCCCTGCACCACCTGGCACTACCGCGTCCCACGCACACGTCGCGCCACCGCACCTCCACCGTCGGCTGCCGGACGCCGACCTGTCCATCCGCTGCCGCTGCTTCTGGAGCAGGCGGAGGTTGTCGTGGTGAGCGCTGGCGACGAGGGCGTCCACCACCAGCCGCCGCTCCGCCGCGCCCAGCCGCCGCACGTCCACCACGTCCAACGGCGGCGGCGTCGCTGGCGCGGCGTCGCTGTTTTTGTCGTTGCTGAGGCGCAGGCGAGCGTGAAGCAGCGCCGTGTGGAGCCGGTCGGAGGTGGGCATCCTCTCGACGGCCGCCCACTTCAGCTCGAGCTCGTCGTCCTTCTCCTCGTGTCGCTGATGGTCGCCGAGAGGGAGAGCGAGCGGGACAGGCTCTCCCTGAAGCTCGACGCCGCGGCCCGTAGCGACGACGACGACACTTGCTGCATCGGCGGCGGCATGGTCGTCTCGTCGTCGTCGATCTCCAGCGACGGCGGTGGTGATCCCGTCTCCGGCACATGACCGTCTTGGTCGTCGTCGTCCTGACGACGCATCTTGTGAATGAGCAGCAGTAGCCGGAGGAGCAGAGTTGGATGGACTTCGTTTTCTCGATGCCATTGCTGCTAGTCTTTAAGTGATCGTAGTAGATGGCAGTGACTAGCAACTCAACTGCTTCGACCGGTGGAGAACGTGCCTTCCCCAGAAGGCACACCCGGAATTCCAACACTCGTTCTTAATTTATTACTAACTGATAGCTCTGCTTTGCTTATTTATCCAAGATTCTGTGCAACGTGCCTCCCTTCATCACGCGATCCAATGGTCAGATCCGACAAGAGTGGCCGGAGCTTGAGTGACTACTGACTAGCCGCCGGGTAGGTAAGACGGCATACCAGGTGCTGATTTGAAAAGGAGATTGCTGGTCGCATCCGCCATGGTACCCACCTACTACCGGGACTCCGAAGGTGAGCACTGATGGGGCTTTTGAGTTTTTACTGGTGCAATGCAACGCAACTGGTGTTGTTATAGAGATTCAGAGATGAGAATAATAAAGTGTTGCTGAGGTGAAGCTTGTTATTGGTATGACCACTTGGCTTCCTTGGTGATTCGAGATGGCCTGACTGTGGCAACAAGCACCTGCAAGAACATCGGAGGGCGCTCGTTCAGCGATAGCGACCATATGGCATGACGTCCAGGAGTTTTGTTACTTCACTTCCCGTTTTGTTATGTTAACCGGTTAGTCAATGGGGCAGCTCACTGCTGTGCTAAGCAAGCTGATCTGGTGTTTTTTATATGTATAATTGGTGGAATTAAACTGTGTTCCAGACGGGCCATACTCCCTGATTTTGAATCAATATAAGCTCCTGCCCTCAAAAAATTAAACTTGGGTCTCACTCGATTGCTCGGCCCCTAATCTTTTTTTTTAATTATTGCTACTAGTAGTAGTATTATTGTTGTTGTTTTTGCTGCTGCTGCTGTGAGCGGAATTTCGTATAGTAGTTCATTTAGTGGTGTAGAATGCAGGATCCAAATGAGTGTCCGGATATCTATTATCTTAGTATTTGAAGAGAAAAAGAAGCCACCCACGTTCGCTCTCAAGGCCACGAATTACCACGTTAATCAGAAAAAGAAAAGCTATGAGCCGTTGGATTTTATGAACATCTAACGGTCTATATTAAACAGCATACTCTTATTAAAATAATTCGTGATGGTTCTGACTCGTGCACACTTCTTGACGTTAGACATCAGAACTCCTAATCCGTTAATAAAATATTCCTAATGATTAGTCTATGTCTGACACAACAATACAATATTACTTTCCTAATGTGCCCTGACGTGCAAAACCTGGAACACGACACCGAATCTTGAACTCTAGAGCAGTATAAAATACAATTGATTTCTTCCCCTCAGGCAACATTGCGAACAGGCTTCTAGGGCCTTTCTCGCCGGATTTGCTGGACCAGCAAGCACGCGCATTGAGATTGATTTGAAGCCACTCGCCGTGATCTTTGGCCTTTCTCTTCGGATTGATTTGAAGCAACTCGCCGGGATCACCTTGGTAGAATCTGCGGCCAAAAGTGACGCACCATCCCGATTTACAAAAGCGCTTGTGCGAACAGGCTTCTCGAGCTTTGTCGCCGAATTTGCTGGACCAGCAAGCACGCGCATTGAGATTGGTTTCGTCGTCCTCTACTGAGTCTACTCTAAC
Organism: Eragrostis nindensis; assembly: GCA_012490785.1. Taxonomy (NCBI): domain Eukaryota; kingdom Viridiplantae; phylum Streptophyta; class Magnoliopsida; order Poales; family Poaceae; genus Eragrostis; species Eragrostis nindensis. The sequence continues at coordinate 3,662 of JAAXCT010000392.1, forward strand.
ATATCCTGTCCAAATATATCCATCAGGTTCAATATCTCTGTTACCTCTTCTTCATCCACTACAAAAGTAAAGTAAAGTAATCACTCCCACTATTACATTAAAAATCATATTTTTGTTTTCTCAAGCAGTGACACTATGGCATACAAGAAGCTGAGACAGTTGAAGTAAACAAACAGGTTGGGAAATTAAAGTCAAAATCACATATGAGCTAATAAGTAAATAAATAGGTTGGGAAATTAAACAAACATGATGTGGAGATCAATTAACTATACAACTCATTAGCTAATAAGTTTAGACATGATTCTTATGGATGAACAAGTAAATTGCTTTTATTTTTTCTTCACATCATATTTTTGAATATATCCAGTCACCAATTAACATATGTTTTTTGGGGATTGCTAAAAATTGCCCAGGCATTCCGTTGCTTTCTAGCGCCCATATTTTCTTTCCAACATATTCTTCTTAAGTTGCATGCGTGAATGGGTAAGAAATTAAAATCCAGGTATTTTTAAGACCTGAATACCTGAATTTTTCTCATCTTGAGTTACAACCAATATATATTAAAGTTACACATATTGTATATCAAATTTACAGTGATTATTTTGGTGTAATTCTTGAGTATATATGGTGTAAATAAAATTTAGGCGCTAGGATCCCTTAAAATGCCTGAATTTTCGTTCTCTACCATGTGAGACTAAATCTCATCCACAAAAACAAGATCTGATGGTTGAAAATTCAGGCATTATTATCTCCTAAAATGCCTAGGCGATGTATAGACGGACCCATGTTTTAACAGGGAGAAACAATTTGTGCTACAATTTAGAATAATCTGATCGAAAGTTATGAATCAAAAATTAGTGAAGGTTCTGTTTATGCACTAAGAAAAAACATATTGTATATCAAATTTACAGTGATTATTTTGGTGTAATTCTTGAGTATATATGGTGTAAATAAAATTTAGGCGCTAGGATCCCTTAAAATGCCTGAATTTTCGTTCTCTACCATGTGAGACTAAATCTCATCCACAAAAACAAGATCTGATGGTTGAAAATTTAGGCATTATTATCTCCTAAAATGCCTAGGCGATGTATAGACGGACCCATGTTTTAACAGGGAGAAACAATTTGTGCTACAATTCGGAATAATCTGGTCGAAAGTTATGAATCAAAAATCAGTGAAGGTTCTGTTTATGCACTAAGAAAAAAATAAAAGATACTAGCCATTAGATTTTGTGAATGTTGAACGGTCCAGATGAAACCAAGTATTCAATGTCCGGTTACAATTCGTAAACAGATAAAATTCAGAATAATAAATAGGAAGAGGAAAACAACCGTGCATGTATATACAGTCCAGCCAGCCACATCGTTGTCAAATTGTAGCACAAATTGTTTCTCCCTGTTAAAACATCTTTGGGCTGGGCTGTCGTGGCACAAGGCCTGGTGTTACAACGGTGAAGGATTATACATGCAGGAAAGAGTGGATCACGTGAGTGACGAGAAGTGTTCTCATGGTGAGCTCATGATTCATGACTGGACATGATAAAATTAGTGTCTTGACGATGTTTTGAGAACTGCATATATACTTTGTAGTGTCAACGGGTGTGGAGCCTCATGGGAAGAGCAGGGAAAGCAAGGATGGAATAGAGCACTGCTTCATATGGTTATCAGCCACTTCCGACCATGATAATGTAGCTAGCTAGATCTTGGAGAAGTCATAGGGTCTCTATTGAGTGCTACGGAGGCGAGTAGAAGAACGACAAAGATTGAGATCCTTTGGTTAAATAGTCTACATAGGACAAGATTTTTACTGCCGAGAGGCACCTCACAGAAGCGTTACTGTTTCCCCTCTCTCTCTCTCTCTCTCTCTCTCTCTCTCTCCACCTCTCAATTCCCGTCATGAAAAATCATCAATGGCAGCGATTTTTCTTTGCTGCGCTGCAGCATCCAAGAGTTATAGTATTGCTGTGCAGTTACAGGAGCTAAAGTGGCTGTGCAGCCGTGGAGTGTCGGCACTGCTGCAGCAGCACAGCAACAAGAATCCCTACCGATCGCTGCCAATGACTTTTACCAGTATTGCAACTACTTTCCTAAACTTCAGACAAGCTGCAGTGGTGATAGTTTGTTGACACATCTAATGATGTAAATCTCATGTGCCAGTATCCATCAGAATCGAGCTGCACTTCCTGCACTTCGATAGTGTCAATATGAAAAGAACTAAGGTAACAAAATTTGGTTGTGAAAGGAGTAAGAAAATAGCTGAGAATTGAGTAAAGAAGCTCTTGGGCTGACACGGCTTATGTGCTAATACTTATTTATCCGCTAAAACAATTCCTTTTGCAACTAACAATTGACAACGTGTAGTCCTGGAGCTGAAACAATGAAAGCGAGCTTGGTCATCGCAAACTAGGCAAGAGCAGAGTTAACGTGTTTGAGTAGAACTGTAGGACTACATGTGACATGAACAAGTAACACGACAAAGATGTGGGTTAGCAGGATGAGGAGACCCATCTTTGAATTGTACAAGTCGCAATCACGATAAATAAAACATGGTATGAATCTTCATACAATCAGCTGAGATAAGCCCATATATGACTACATACGATTTAGTTTGTCAGAAAATAAAAAAAAAATCAAACAGAACGAATGTCTATGAATCTATGAAAAATATATAACAAGTCTAGCCGCGCAATATGCGCGGGCCACCTACTAGTTCTTATTAAAAGGAGCCACATGCATGTGTAACTGTAAAGATGATTCTGTTTAAGTTACTTCCAATCAATTTTCACGACCACCTCCAAAATGTTTTTTTTTTTGAGTTGACCACCTCCAAAATGTTAGGACTGGGACTTAGGATATGTTCTTGTCTGAAAAGGTCGTTTATGCCTGAACGTAGTAAATCTGTCTCTTTTATTTTGGGTTTGGGTTATACAGTTATACAGAATGAGGTACAAATTATTCTCCCCAAAAAAAAAAGGAATGAGGTACAAAATTAGCCAATGATGGGACAGGAACCATTTATGGATCGGAGGTGTTCACCAGAGGCGAATCATCTTTGGCGGTACCTGAGCTTGGTGTTTAGTCCTCATCCACGTAATCATTTTTCATTTTTCAATGAACTGCATTTAACAAATGCAAATTGGGATAGGAACCAAGCTATGTATAACCAGTTAAAAATCACTCCTGGGCTAAGCTTGCAGATATTGTTTATCCATTCGGTTTGATAAAATCTTGTTTAAGGTACACCAACTCAGGATATCTGCGCAACTGAAGAACATGTGTCTAATGGGGACACCGAAATGATATATACGTTGCACACCGTAGGGATCACTCCAGACGCTCAACAAAGCCCTATCAATTGCAGAACTTCATTCCTACTGAGGTTAATCTGCCTCCAAACAGCTTCAAGCTTAAGTACTATATTCTCCAGCTTGTTCTCCAGTAAGCTACGAATAGCATGCCAGACTACTAAACAGGATAACATGTTTCCAGTACTACCGGAACGCCCTCTTCCTTGCAAATCAGGAGACATGTTTCTAGCTGAGCTGAATGCCTGTTCCGGTAGTATGAAAGTTTAAAATGTTGCCGTCCTGGTCAATTCATGACTTACGAATTCACTGAAGTCCAGCTGTTGAACTCATCCATTGTTAGTGCAAAAGAACTTGACCTGGGTTTTCCACCTCCGCCATATGCCTAACATTTATATGATGTAACAAGACATGAACAGTCAAAGTCAGCATAAAGGCCTTGGAGATTTGAATAAATAATCATAAAGACGGCATACCTTTGCAATCTCTGCTGTATTAGTTATACTGTCAGTAGTCCTCAAGCAAATTTTTAGGATACCACGTTGCATGAAGACCACTGCTCCAATAGGCCTATTAATGAAAAAGGAAACTTTCCTGAATAAATACCAACACAATACCATGTATGTGTGATATATGTGATCATGTGCTCCTAAACCTGTATGACGCTCATATACCTTAATCCAGCAGCAGCACTCCTCCGACTCAACTCCAGACCGATTTCATGGCTCAACTCTGAATGCCCATCCACTCTGATTGCCTAAGAATATATGTACAATAGCAAATATATTTTTATAGAGCTGATTCTATAATATTTCCCAAACAAATTGGCAAGCGACTTTGAGAGGCCATGCCTGGAGCTGGGTCGCACTCCAGCATCAAACCAGGTTTAAGACTACTTCAGGTATGCAACAACCCAATAACAGATCCGGTTGACAAAAAGAATACATGCTCCATCAAATTTACGTCAAATGTCCACTAAGAAAACGGGTGGTTTGAGCATGGTTACTAAACCGGAACATCTTATACAGGTTGTCAGTAGAACGAGTCAATCAATTAAGGAAGAACAACAAAAGGCTGAGCCACAAGCATGTGATTTTGAACTGCAGTCTACAGATATCTCTGTCCACTAACTAGTAGCCAACCAACATTAACGGGAACAACAGCACTCATGGATGCATATCTACTCGCTTTTGCTTAAGCAATACAGTTGGAACGCTTTAGCCAACAAAATAAAACATTGCACCATGACACTACCGAAAGGTAGATGAACACTAGTGATGAAATCAGTACAACAATGGAGAGCATTTGGTTCATATATACCAGGCATTCACCATATGACCCTCTTCCGATTTTGATCTTGAAAGGCTTGTGTATGAACTCCGTTGCAGCCTGTAGACGATCACGAGCACGTGACTTGCCCCTAGTAAGCAGATCGCCAACATCAAGTTGTAGTAGCTGTTTAGGGTACCAATAATGCAGTTATTGACCATGTCAGGATATTACAAGCAGCAAGCATGATGACAACAGGTGGATCTAAACCTGCTCGAAAACATGAGGATTTGTGACACAGTTTAATTTTGCACGCTCCTCCCGAAGTGCTGTCTGAAACTCCTTGGTGTTAGGCAGCTGCCACCGACGGAGATCCGCATCCTCTATATATTCCAGAATATTTGAAACTCTCTTCTGATCTTCTTGTTCCAACAGGTTATCAGATACGCCCTGGATGACACGAGAACAGCCTCATTTTCTTGTTCTCAAATGGTGCAATACAATGAACTTAAAACATAAATCCCAACTCACAGCATCAGATTTTGTCTCCGCTAGCTTCTTAGAGAAATAATCAAATACAGCTCGGGCACTGGTCTTTGTTGTGTCTATGTGAAGCTCAACATTACTTGGACACGGACCAAACTGGGGAATTCTTGCTAATGTACTCTGCCGGTGATCAAATGCTATCACACTGCATCAGAGTTGTTGTGCCATGAGGTCATATTATATCCCTCTGCGTCAAAGTTGTTATTGGTAATTTAAACAAGGTCTAAAAATGTGATATTTATTATCGTCACCAAATCTTTCAGCTAAAAAAAATCTAAGCTGTTAAGGGGCTCTGTAACTGATTGATAAAAATCCTAAGGTGAATAGCTACAAGAAATTTGGTTTCTGAAAGCATCAGCAACTCCAGCTGTATGCTGAACAGGCATAACTGCTATCATCAGTATGCAAAGCTGTAAGCCAACAGTATAAATATTCGTTCTTTTGTTTTTGTTTACCCTATACAACAAAAGGTACTGCCCTTTTCATCTCATCAATTACAAACATAATAATCCTGTCAGTTATTACTCCATTTCCTAAACTGATTATACATAAGAAGGGGAAATAACTCATCTATTTGACTGCAACTGGTTCTTCTTTGGGAATGCACCTGGGGACGAACCGGGAGAGCTCGAAGGCAAACTTATTGGGCCCAATGAAATCCAAGAGATAGCACGTCTGGAACCCCGCAGCATGGAAATCTTCAACTCTGACCGACCAATTCACCCCGGGAAGTTTAACACTGCCAACCAGCAGCCCACAGAAAGCTAGTACAACGCGAAATGGCGAGCAATGAGTGAGAGGAAAAAAAACCTGAAGGGCTCGACGGAGGAGAAGGGCAGGACGAGGAGGCGCCGCCGGACGCGGCGGTGGAAGAGGCGGGCGGCGAGCGCGGCGTACGCGCCGGCGAAGGTGGGGTAATTGTAGAGCGCGAGGCTGGCGGGGCCCGCCTGGTCGTCCGCGTCCAACGACGAGGAGGTGGTGGTGGTGGACGTGGATGGTTGGGCGTGCGAGCGGATGGCCTCGAGCGCGGCTGCCGAGCGGAAGGATCGCCGGAGCGCGGGCGCCGGCGGCGAGGAGGCGGCGGAGGGGCGCGGACGGCGGCGGAGCATCGGCTGGTTTGGTTTGACTGACACTGACTCGTGTTTGGGCTTGCTGTTGATGTGGGCTTGTCCGGTCCACGAGCTGAAGCAGAGAGCTGGGCCTCTACTTGGCCCAGAAAATGCTCTTGCCTGATGCAGCGAGGCCGAATTACGGGTGGGCGTTCGGTCTATCCGATGTTTCGATCCGGTTTCTTTCGGTCTTTTCACATTTCGGTCATCTAGAATTGCTATCTGAATATGACAATAAAAATTTTGATACTCGACAATTTTAGGTAGTTAAATTTCGGTTCGGTCTTCGGTTATAACCAAACTACTCGATATTGCACTATTTTTCAGAAAAAATAAAATCAACTTGATTATACCCAAAATACACTATGCAATTAACTTGATAAGGAATTACCATTATATGATGGAGAAAACATGAATATGGTGAATGAGTAACAAAAGATGCTACGTGACCATGACATGACTCTATATGTTACATCCTACACCTATAAATAATATTTCGGGTATTTTGGGTAGTTCGGATACCAGAGGGTACTATCCGAATTTGATGAATAAAATTCGGTTATCTAAGTCTAGTACCCGAACAATTACCCGAAGACCGAAATTTCGGTTTTTACGGTTTCGGTTTTTTCGGTTTCGATGTTTGGGTATCTGTTTTTTTCCCACCCCTAGGCTGAATCATGACCGCAGGATTATCTAAAAGAAAGAAAAAAAACATGGCCTGCGTGCGTGCTGCCCTGTTGACCTGTTCTGTTCATTGAAAGGCGTCTTGCTTCGTCTCCGCGAGGGCATTGCCCCTCCCCCGTTCGCCTTGCCCACTGGAGCAGGGGGTTCGCTGCGACGACGAAGAGCCAGCGGCGAGCAGTAGCGTTCGCGTATGCCGACGAACGATTTACAGAGAAAAAAAAATTGAAAAAGAGGGTGGTGTTGCGTAGCGCATGTGTAACGCGCGTGCAGGGCGAGAGAACCGGGGGTGAGGTGGTGGCCGGGGTGTTATCTTTTTACTTTTCGAGATAGGGTGGTGTTAGCTGCGTGTGCATGCCGCACACCTTGCCACCAGCACACGAGTTTCCTCGTGCTCGGCGTGCGCCGTCACTTTGGGCGTGATTGGTTAACTGGTTTTCCTCGAGCCAGGCTCGTCAGATGCAAGTTCGGGTTGATTGGATGCCTGAAGGCACGAATGGGCCAGGCCCGCGGTGCAGACTCACGGGAGATGGATTTTGATCTCGTTTCTTCGGAGCCTGGCTCTTGGTGCAGGGGCGAGCGCACGCGCGAGAGAAAAAGCTGCGCTCTGAACGTGCTCAGCCTGGTCTGTTGGGGCCAGTATCCCCTCATGCGAGCCAGGCTATGCTGGCCAACAAACCAATCACGCCCAAATATGCGTCGTGCGGGCACGCCGTCCATTCGCCCCGGCACGCCTTTGAGCGCCGTACAACCTGCCTGGGTTTGCAGTACGGGACTATTATCCATTCGGAATGGGTACACGTGCGTGTCTATATAGGAGAGGCCACGCAGGGCCGAAACAAGCCGTGCGATGGGCCAATGGCATGGTGGCGCATGGCGAACGAGCGATGACATACATGGAACGGCGGCGTGCCCAGCTGGAACCTTGGGCTCCTCGTCAGCCGGCATTTTAATTCGCACGGGTTACTCCGCGAAGGTGTGGGGGCCCACGTGCGGCGTCGCCGATGGCAAGCGAGCCGAGAGATGAAGCGCGCCGGCGAAGAGCAGTTTGCGGCCGCTGGCCGTGGAGCTATTCGGTCGTTGGCGGGCTCAGCTCGTTGCTGCAATTGAGAGCGGCGGACCTGGTCTAGGTACTGTGCGGGGCAACGACGCCTTGCTCCTCCGGCTGGGACTTGATTGCGGACCACGACGCCGGCGTCGGACGGAAGCAGAGCACACGAAGCAGACGAACGAAGCAGAGTCGGGGACTTTTCTGCAAATAACAGGGGCCTATCTGTAATATGTTGGATCGCGATTAATAGTCGCGATCCAAAAATAGGGGTGTAAATAAAAATAACCGGATCGCGATTATTACTCGCGATCCAAACGAGGGGGATATTTGCAAAGTGCTCCGGATCGCGGATGCCTCCTCTCCTACAACCGCCGACGACATGGCGGCCCGCGAGGTCGCGGTGCCGTCGCCAGAGCTACACCACCGCGCGGCCCTCCGAGTCTCCGTCACCCTTCCGGTCGTCGTTCACGGCCCTGGATCCTCCATAGATGCTCCTGCTGCTGCTCCAACCTCTGTTGACTTCCCCTGGGCTGGGCGCCTCGTTGTCGTTTGTTGTTGGCCATGGAAGGAGCAAACCTTTCTTCGTTCTGGCAAGCCATGGAGCGCGTCTGATGGCGTGGTCGCTCGCCGGGGAACAAAACGGGTGAAGGGACAGGGACAGGGACAGGCTGGCAGGAGTCGCCGGCGGAGGCTTCAATGTCTCGTACATGCTGCCTCCCCTGCATCTGTCTTCCTTTGGGCCTTTTTTTTTTTGACGATCAACCGCGGGGGGGGGGGGGGGGGAGAGAACTCCCCACCTGATTCCATTAATTAGAATAATAGAGGCCCCATAATGACCCAATACATATTACAAGATTTTTGGATCACCGAAAAATCGTAAAACACATGAGGTTGTACTACATGGGAGAAAAAAGGCGGCACCAGTTCCTTTGGGCCTTGGGATACAGAGAAGAACAAAGCTCGAATCATCCTAATTTATCTGTCACGTTCTTGTGCTTGACCTTGCTGATCGAAACGAACGATGCTGAATGGAGGCCTGGCCAGCCTTGGTGCAAGATGGCATACGATGAAAGGCCAATCCCTGCACAGAATAGGCCAATCCCTGCACAGAATGTCAGTCCTGAGACTGACTGGCCATGTTCAGAGACTTTTCATGGTTCTTTGGAATGACACGTACTAGCACAGTATCAGGTTCTGACATGCAAGGTAATCTTTGATTTCACCGTTCCACCAATAGGAAAAGATTTTGCTTCTGTCTCCACGAAAAACGGACACGCCCGGAGGCCTCAACTGTTGTGATTATTATTACGGAAATGATAAGCACTTCTTCTGCGATTATTGTTATAAAAAAAGGGAGTAGGGATTCAGTGACAGCTGCATACTGTAATACTGAAGAAAAGCTACTGCAAAAATGCCCGTCAACAATTCCAGTCACCTGAACCAAAGGAAGAGCCCGTGCCTGCATCATACCATTCATTTCACATGTGTGACAGATATCTGCGTGGTGACTGCTAGTCTAAACATTTTCAGGAATCCCATGATGAACCGTGGAAATGGAAAGCGATGTTTGGCGAGAGGGGTGGACTTCATAGAGACGAGAATCCAAATCAGAGTGCAACCATGAAAAACAAGTTCTAAAATCAAAATCTTATTGCCGTAAACGGTCCTGCAAATAAAGCAGATCAGTCCGTCACAAAACGAAATAATCGAGTAGTGCTTTGGAACATTATCAGATGTTTAAAATGAGTATACTTGTGTAGCAGAGCATGTCTTAAAAAGCAGGCGGAGACATTCAATCAATCAAACGCTAAAATTTGACTTGTCCACAGGCATAATCTTCTATGCGTGATGGATACTGGAACACTTGCAGGAGAGGAACAGGCGGACTTTCCATGCACTTCAGAGATCAAGCATTCTTCATGTTGCGCTGCAAACAAAGGAGCAGATCGATAAAGAGAGCAGGTGCAAGAGGTACAGCAAGAAGAAAATGGCCCACAGGAAAGACAGGCGGGGAAGACGTAAGCAGCATCTCGACGGAGTCGACCATCACGGCAATGGAGTCGACCGAGTGTTCCTCGTCGGCGGACATGTAGCGCGGGTTCTCTACGACGGGCCGGGTGACCGCGTCGGCGTCGCTGAGGGCGAGCGAGCCGGAGAAGACGCGCACCGGCGAGGAGCAACTCGCGGCCGACGGCCATGGCGCTCCGCCTCGGATTTGGCCGCCCGGGCTCAGCCTATTGCTGCAACTGAGAGCGGCGGAGATGGTCTAGGTACTGAGCGAGGGGATGAAGCCTTGATCCTCCGGCTGGGACTTGATTGCGGACCACGACGCCCGCGTCGGACGGAAGCAGAGCACATGGGGCAGACGAACGAACAGAGCCAGGGACCTTTATGTAAATATATCAGGAGCTTATCTGTAATATATTGGATCGCGATTAATAATCGCGATTCAAAACAGAGGTGTAAGTGAAAATAACTGAATCGCGATTAATAATCGCGATTCAAAACAGGAGTGTAAGTGAAAATAACTGGATCGCGATTATTATTCGCGATCCAAACGAGGGGCCTATGCAAAGTGTTCCAGATCGCGGATGTCTCCTAGCCGTCGACGCCATGGCGACCGGCGAGGTCGCGCCGCCGTTGGGAAAATCCGCGGCCACGCGTTCCATGCGACTCCATCGAGTTCGCCGCACTCGGCTGCTGTCGTTATCCCCGCTGACGGCTCCCCCTTGATCCTCCGGAGATGCTCATCCCGCTTTTGCCTTTGTCCGGCTCGATTGCCTTCCCTCGTTGATGCACGGCCAAGGAAGAAGCCAGCTTTCTTCGTTCTGATGACTAGCCATGGGTGGGCAGGCCGGGGCAGCGGGCCGATGGCGCTGTCGCCGGTTGAATGGGTAGGGAGGAGTCGCCGTGGCGGAGGAACAGTGCTCGAAATCACCCTAACATTTCTCTCTTTTTCTCGTGCTGGATATTGCGGATCAAAACAATTATGAATGGAGGCCAGCGTTTATGCAAGGAAGCATACGATTGAATCTTTTTTTTACTACTGCTGCTTGAACTGTGGATGGGCCAATCCCCACAGAGTTCCATGTTCAGAGACCTTTCATGGTTCTTGACAGGACTGACATGTACTCCAGCATTGTTTCAGGTTCGACATGCATGTTCACAAAAAGATAATGATTTCACTGATGTAACCCTTTCTCTGTTTCCACAAAAATGGACAGATAGGAGTCGCCGGAGGCTTCAATTGTTCGTGCTGCCGTCCAAGGCCTCCCCTGCATCTATCTTCCTTGGCCTTCGATACAGAGAAGAAGAAGGCTCGAATGCATCCTACTTTCTTTCTCTTATGCTGGACCTTGCTGATCCAAAAGATGCTGAATTGAGGCCAGCGTTGGTGCAAGATGGCATAGGATGAAATCCTTTTTGATTGCTGCTTCAACTGTGCCCAGAGTGCCATGTTCAGAGACCTTTCATGGTTCTTGTTTGGACTGACATGTAGCACAGTTTCAGGTTCTGACATGCAAGTTAATCTTTTATTTCACCGATTACAACAAAAGAAAAAGATTTCACTGATGCAACCTTGTTTCTGTTTCCACGAGACGGGGCAGATAGATAGGAGTCGCCCGGAGGCTTCAACTGTTCGAGCTGCCCTTCCCTGCATCTGCCTTCCTTGGCCTTCGATACAGAGAAGAACAGTGCTCGAATCATCCTTCTCTTTCTTTGTACGGGTCGTTGCGGATCTGAGTGATGTTCGATGGGTTGGAGACAATGTTATGTTCAAAGAACATTTTATGGTTCTTGTTTGAACTGACACGGAGCATTCTTTCAGGTTCTACATAGATGTTGATCGTTCTTTGACCGATGCACCAAAAGAAAAGGATCTCATTGATGTGATTATTATTATTATGGAGATGGTAAGCACTTCTTCGATGATTATTATTATCAAAAGGAAAGGGATTGGATTGTAAGGTAAGGAGGGTTCAGTCAAAACTCCAAAATAATACTGAGAAAGCTACTTCAAGAATGCCCATCCATCAACACATCCACTCACTTGAACCAATGGAAGAGCCCCTGCATTTTTTATCACACCATTCATTTCAAAAGTGTGACAGATATCTGCATGGTCTACTAGTCTAACCTTTTCTGGAATCCGATGATGAACCATGGAAAGGGAGAACGAGGTGCGCGAGAGGGACGGACTTCTAGAGCAGAGAGAGAGAGAGTTTAAATCAAAGTGCAACAATTAAAAAATATATAATCCAAATCTTCTTACTACATGGTATCTGCAAAAAAAAAATAGCAGATCAGTCCGTTACAAAACGGAACGGAATAGTTGAATTTTGACCCGTCAATTCAAACGATCGACGGCAAAAATTTGGCATGTCCCTTTCAAAATAACACCTCTGCGGAGAAGAAATGGCAAAGGTCGAACGAGCGACGACGTGGTACGGCGACGTGGTCTCCGGCCGGCCGCAACGGAGATGGAGTCGCGGAGATACCGCGTGCTCCTCGTCGGCCGACGGTCTAGGTGGCCCACGTGCGCCGTCGCCGAAGGAAAGCTAGCCGGGAGGTGAGGCGCACCGGCGGGGAGCTGTTCGCGGCCGTCGGGCGTGGCGCTCCGATTTGGTCGCCCGGGCTCAGCTCAATGCTGCAATTGAGAGGTGAAGGAGATGGTCTGGGGCCTAATAGCGGCGCGATTGCTTGCTCCTCCGGCTGGGACTTAGGTGCACACCACGACGCCGGCGTCGGACGGAGGCAGAGCACCGAGCGGAGGAACGACCAGAGCCAGGAGACCTTTCTGTAAATACCAGGGGTCTATCTGTAATATACTGGATCGCGGTTATTAATCGCGATCCAAACGAGGGGGCTATTTGAAAAGTGTTCCGGATCGCGGATGTCTCCAAGCCGACGACATGGCGGCCGCAGCCGGCGGCCAACTACTCCGCCACGCGTCCCGCGCGACTCTCCGCGGAGTTCGCCCACCAGGCTGCTGCCGTTGTCCTCGTTCGCGTCCCGCCTGGATCCTCCTGAGATGCTCCTGCTGCTCCATGCCTCCGTCAAGCTCTATTGCCCTCCTCCGGGCGCCTCGATGAATGCTGGCCGAGGCAGAAGCTGTCTTTCTTCTCTGCTGCAGCGCGGCCGATGGCGTGCTCGCCCGAGAGTGGAGTAGGCGAAGGGTCAGGAAGGAGTCGCTGGAGGCTTGAATGGTTCGTGGTGCCGTCTTAGGCCTCCCTTCTCTGTCTTCCCCGGCCTCCGATTCAGAGGAACCAGGATCCTCGAATCACTCTAATCTCTATGTTTCTTCTTGTACCGGGTCTTGTGGATCATCTGAGCGATGTTGAATGGAGACAGTTTCGGTGCGCCATTGTGTAGGATAAATCGTCAGGACTGCTGCTTCAACTGTGAAAGTTAACTGGCGTGTTATGTTCAGAGAACTTTCTCTGTAACAAATCCATAATATACTGATTACTGAAGACAGTATTGCAAGAATATCCATCCACAAATCCACTCACTAGAACAAATGGATGAGCCTGCATATTTTCATCACACCATTCATTTCAATAGTGTGACGCAGTGGCAGATATCTGCATGGTGACTACTAGTCGAACCATTTGAGGAATCCGATGATGAACCATGGAAAGGGAAAGCGACGTGGACGAGAGTAGAGAGGGATGGACATGGATTTCTGAACAGGAGAGTTTAAATCAGACCGCAGGCATCAATTTATTTTATAATCAAAACCTTATTACCATATCAGTATGTTACAAAACAAAATAATCGAGTTGCGCTTTGGAACGTTATGAGATGTTCAAAATGAGTACTCCTTGTGAAACAGAGCCGGTGGAGACAATCAACTTCAAACGCTAAAATTTGACTTGTCCAGACTCCAGACATTCAACTTCAAACGGTACAATTTGACTTGTCCCTTTCAAAATAACACCTCCGCTTAGAAGAAAAGGCAAAATCTCTATTCCAGCCTCCAGGTACACCAACGAAATCAATGACACGTGTGCACGCAGATCAGGATACGTACATGCACATTTTTTCCCCGTAAAAGGCTGGTAAGTAGTACGTCCGCCTATGTGCCAACCCGGAATGTCACGGCACGCCGCGCGCGTCATCCAGCTCGCCGCCGCCGCCGGCGCTGCGGCGCTGCCGCCTCTTCCACGCGACGAGCGCCACGAGCGCGAGCAGCGTGACCGCCGAGGCGGGGCTGAGGGCGGCCACGAACGCCGGCAGGCCGCCAGCTCGCTTACGCCTCCTTCGCCGGCCGCGCCTCCGCCCTCGGCGCGAGCCGACGGCGCTCTGCTCGCCATCGCTCCCACCGCAGCAGCTGCTGCTGCTCTCGGAATCGGAGCCACCGGCCACTTCGTAGCCGTGGACGGAGCCAGCGGCGGACTCCCCTTCCTCGACGTGGACCGGCTCCTCCACCGGCAGGTGCAGGTGGTAGTGGTGCTCCGTCGACGACGCCGTGGACTGGGCGTCGGCGTCGGCGGCGCCGCCGGCCTCGACGGGGAGGTGGAGGCCCGACAACGGCTCATCCTCCGGCGGATGGCGGCAGCCCTGCGCCGCCGCCGGCGGAGGCTCCCGTGTCCACGGCCACTTCAGCCTCATGATGCCACCTCTCGCTATCTCACACGGCGGCGCTGCAATTTAATAGCGCGCGCATCTACCTGCTGCTGCAGATGGAAATGGCGACGAGGGAGGCGGCGGGGCTTGTGCTTGATCGATGTCTGAAACTGTATGCAAAAGCCGGGTGCTTTGGGCGCACGTATGCATTGCTTTGTCGCAGGGGAATGGAAGAGATGCTCACGCCCTGCCTGATATAGCATACAACATGATGCTGCCTTCGTCTGGCAGGAGGATATGGATAGAGAACATGCATGCACACAGCTAGAAGAAGCTCTCTGCCTATATATTATGCTGGGTACAAGTAGATGAAGATCTGCTATGCTCGGCTTGGCACATGGAGTTGTTCCGTTCAAAGGTAGCAAGATGCTTGCTGTCCGATCTATAAACTTGCTCTCCGAGCTTTAAGCTAGTATTCAATCACCTCAATCAGAAAAAGGGAAATTCTCTAGAAAACAAACCTGTGGTATTGTAATTTGTAAGATCTACAGCTTGAAAGATAACGCATGTGCAGTAAAAAAGTTCTCTCTTGAGACACAAGGATTTGCATCGCCTCTCATTTTGTGAGTGGAGGAATAGACGGCTGATGCAATGCAAAGCACGCCCTAAGAAACAATATATATTTGCTATGTGTGCTGATGATGTGCATTACGTACTAACCTCCTTTAGTAAAGAAAATAATACTCGCATATATCTCGTGACTTTATCTTGATCATATTGTATATTCTCCGCGTCCATGTGAAACATACGGGAATGCGATAGCATGCAGGTTTTGTCTAATTACCATGATCATGCATGGTTTGTTAGCCTCTACCGTTGACTAGCTATAGATGTTCCTTTCTCCTAAGTGAAACAAACAAGCTTAGCATAATTTTGCACACGTAATAAGTCATCCTGTTTTACACATGACGCTATCAAGGAGTTTCAATCAACATCTCAAATTCCAACACAACCGTTGCTGTGTTTCAACATATGGTTAGGGCCTCTTTTTTACACAGGACAAGTCATCTTTTTTTTTTTCTTTTTGGGAGATTATGAGTAGTAGTTTGAATTTGTGGGAAATATCTTCCATGCTGTAAAGAGAGAGCGGCATATGGTCGCACCTGAGTTCGCACAACGGGAAAAAACGCAATATTCACACCGCGGTATGACATGAGCAGAGAGTCATTCTAATGCCACGAGAAGGGGATGAGGTTTACCCGGAAAGTCAGGAGGCGATTCGAGGCGATCTAGGTTTCGACGTATTCCGGTTCGACGGCGCCGCCGTTTCCTTCGTCGACGCCGGCCATGATGTGAAGCCACTCTTCCCATCGCACCAGGGCTAGGCAGCAGACGGCCGGAGGAACATGTTCCTGGTCAATATGCCAAGCTTGGATGAGTTACGTGATCCTGACAGCCGCCATGGATAAGTTCCGTGGTTTCTGTGTTCATCTCTCTCGGAGTTACGTGGTCATCAGCGGTGATTTTCGCGGTCGTTCACCAGGTCTCCTGGTCGATCTCCGTCGATCCGCCGTCTGCCGCATCTGCTCGAGACTACGTCTGCGTGGCGACGACGCCGCGTAGGACGCCTTGGACTCGGTATCGTCCGGAGTCTCTACTGTTTCTTCGTCTACTCGGGTCTATTTAGGCCGCGAGATCGGTTTTGGCGTTTCTGCGTCTACTCGGGTCTATTTAGGCCGCGAGATCTGTTTCTGAAGCATTTTGTACAGTCCTTGGGCAATTTCTGGATTGTCCCTCTGATTACGTTTTAGGATTGGCTGCTGTGGGGGTGATTACGGGGAATCCGTCGAGGAATCTGCCCACCCGAAGCCGCAGCTAGTCCCTTACGTGATCCAGCAGGGTTCTGGGTGTGCTCATTGGACTTTGCAGTATTGAGGGTGGGGTCCGCGTCAAAGAAAAGCAAACGGTGTTGAGGAGGACAAGTTTGTCTGTTCTTCTGGTGGGAGAGGAGCAATGAATCTTCTAGCTTGGAACTGCCGGGGGGCGGGGAACTCCCGGACACTTCAACAGCTTGATGGTCTTGTTAGGTCACACAACCCCAAACTCGTTTTCCTTTCGGAAACAAGGATGAGTGAGGAAAGAGCTAAGAATCTGAGATGGCGTTTGGGTTTCCGGCACGCTTTGGCGGTGAGTAGCGAAGGGCTAAGTGGAGGCTTGGTGTTATTCTGGGATGACCGCACACAAGTCAGCCTGCTATCCATGGGGGAGCGATACATTGATGTCAAGGTGCAAGAAGCTGCTGACCAACTACCTTGGCGTGCTACGTTCGTGTATGGCGAACCAAGGGTGGAGAACAGGAAACACATGTGGGACTTGCTCGTCGTTTGTGTGGTGTTTGTTCTGACCCGTGGATGCTCATTGGAGATTTTAACGAAGCACTTTGGCAGTACGAACACTTCTCACAACATCCACGACCTGAGCGCCAAATGATGGATTTCAGAGAAGTTTTTGAGCCACTGCGATCTACACGACCTTGGATTTTCTGGCCTGCCTTGGACTTATAACAACAATCAGCAGGGTGATCGCAATGTGCGTGTGAGACTGGACCGCGGGGTAGCTGATACAGCGTGGATGCAGCTGTTCCCAGGAGCAAGTGTTGAGCACTTAAACACTTCCAGGTCAGACCACAAGCCATTGCTGCTACGGGTGCAAGAGGAGACACAAGTCGCAAACAGAACACGAGTGTTCAGATATGAAATAATGTGGGAGCGAAGTGATTCGCTGGACGTGGAAGTGGAGAAATCGTGGCTGAAGCGAAACCCGGGTAGCGACTTGGGAACAGTGGCTGAGAAACTCAAAGTGGTAATGCATGATTTAAAGAAGTGGAGCCGAGAGAATTTTGGGCAGGTTACAAAGCAAATTGAAGAATTGAGACATGTGCTGGGCCAGCTAGAAGGAGATGACCCAGTGGAAAACATGAAGGAAATCAGGGAAACAAAAGCAAAGCTGGATGAACTTTTATATCGGGAGGAGATGCTTTGGTTACAGAGATCGCGCATATCTTGGCTCCGGGAGGGTGATCGCAATACAAAACTCTTTCACCGGAAAGCTGTTTGGAGAGCTAAAAAGAATAGGATAAAGAAGCTCAAGTCTGAAAATGGCGCTTGGTGCTCAGACCCGAAGCAAATGGAGGATATGGCAACCCATTATTTCCGTGATCTTTTCACTAAGGATGAGAATGTGGTCCCTGATGAACTGGTTGATGTAACACCCTGGCCCAGGGCTTAATAAGATTAATAAGAATACTCATACCAACAGTTGCAACTTCTTTTCCGGAAGCTCATCTCGAAAGAACTCCGGGGTTAAGCGTGCTTGGCCCGGAGCAATTTCGGATGGGTGACCGACCGGGAAGTCCTTCCCGGTGCGCACGAGTGAGGACAAAGTGCGCAGAAAAGACGTGTGTTGGTCTGTGGGGACAGTCTTGAGATCCTAGAGAGCTGCAGGCGTGCGGGCCCGGCCTCGTGGAGGCGGGACGTCACAATAGTGGTATCAGAGCCGACCCTCGAGGTTTCAGGGCGCGTGCGGGTCAGTTGTGCGGGCATGGTGCGCATACGCGTGGGCCCTGTGTGGACACGATATGGACATGCGTCGGCAATGGACGCACGGACGTGGCCAAGAGGGGACGTTCCTGGCTTGGGGTTGACCGACGAGGACGTCGGTCTCCTAAGGGGGGGTGAGTGTAACACCCTGGCCCAGGGCTTAATAAGATTAATAAGAATACTCATACCAACAGTTGCAACTCTTTTCCGGAAGCTCATCTCGAAAGAACTCCGGGGTTAAGCGTGCTTGGCCCGGAGCAATTTCGGATGGGTGACCGACCGGGAAGTCCTTCCCGGGTGCGCACGAGTGAGGACAAAGTGCGCAAAAGACGTGTGTTGGTCTGTGGGGACAGTCTTGAGATCCTAGAGAGCTGCCAGGCGTGCGGGCCCGGCCTCGTGGAGGCGGGACGTCACAGTTGATTTATTTGAGCACAAGATTACTGATGATATGAATGTAGAGTTGTGCAGGCCTTATACAGAGCAGGAAATTGGGGATGCTTTATTTCAAATTGGGCCACTAAAGGCGCCAGGCCCGGATGGGTTTCCTGCTAGATTTTCCAACGCAACTGGTTATTGTTGAAGGAGGAGGTGATACTGCAGTGCAGAAGTTTTTTGACACAGGTTTGATGCCGGAAGGGGTCAACGATACGACGGTTGTGTTAATTCCGAAGGTGGATGTCCCTGAAACTTTAAAAGATTTCCGTCCGATTAGTTTATGCAATGTTATATACAAGGTGGTTTCAAAGTGCATTGTTAATAGATTAAGGCCGTTGCTGCAAGACATAATTTCTGTTAATCAAAGTGCATTCATTCCGGGGCGATTGATCACGGATAATGCCCTAATAGCTTTTGAATGTCTGCATGCTATCAAGTCCACCAAAGATGAGAGGAGTCAGTTTTGTGCGTACAAACTGGATTTATCAAAGGCATATGACCGAGTTGATTGGGGTTTCTTGAAAAGGTTTTATTGAAGCTGGGCTTTCACAGCCAATGGGTACGGTGGATCATGTCCTGTGTATCTTCTGTACGCTATTCGGTTCGCTTCAATGGGGTGCTCTCGGCGCCCTTTACCCCGACACGAGGCCTTCGCCAAGGTGATCCGTTGTCCCCTTACTTATTTCTCTTTGTTGCTGATGGACTATCGACATTGCTGCAGCAGAAAGTGGTAAGCAATGAGCTACAAGAACTCAAAGTATGCAGAGCTGCGCCAGGCGTGTCACACCTTTTGTTTGCCGATGACACGCTTTTGTTCTTTAAGGCTGTGGCTGATCAAGCTAGAGTGGTGAAACAAGTTCTGGGAACTTATGCTTCTTGTACAGGCCAGTTAAATAAACCAGTCCAAATGCTCTATCATGTTTAATGAAAGCTGCAATGTGGAAACCAGGAAGTTGTCAAGAATATTTTAGAAGTGCAACACGCAGGTTTTGAGGCCAAATACCTTGGGCTCCCCACTCCAGATGGCCGTGTGAAGAGAGAGCGCTTCCAGCCTTGGAAGGAGCGTGTTCGTAAAGCGCCTAAATGACTGCACAGAGAAGAATATGTCTATGGCGGCCAAGGAGGTAATGATTAAGGCTGTTGCACAAGCCCTGCCCACGTACGTGATGAGCGTGTTTGAATTGCCTGCCACTTTATGTAATGACATGACAAGTATTATTCGTGAGTTCTGGTGGGGAACAGAGAAGGGAAAGAGGAAAACGGCCTGGGTTGCTTGGAACTCGATGATCCAGAAGAAATGTCAGGGAGGTCTCGGATTCAAGAACCTGAGGTTGCAAAATCAGGCTTTACTGGCAAGGCAAGCTTGGCGGCTCATTGAGTTTCCTGAAAGCTTGTGCGCGCGTATCATGAAGGCCAGATACTACCCGAGGGGCGACTTAATCGACACTGTTTTTAGCTCTAATCCATCGAACACCTGGCAAGCTGTCATGCATGGCCTCGACTTGCTTAAGAAGGGTGTCATATGGAGGATAGGATGTGGTTCTAATGTCAGAATATGGAGAGACCCGTGGATTCCGAGAAAACATTCTCTGAGGGTCACCACACCCAGAGGCAGATGCAGGTTTCGATGGGTATCAGAATTATTGGAGTCGTCTGGCAAGGACTGGGATCATGGCAGGCTGAAAGCTACTTTCAACCCTGCAGATGTGGATGCAATTGAGAAGATTAAAATTCCGTTCAGGAGGTGCAATGACTATCTAGCCTGGGAACTACGAGAAATTGGGAATTTTTACAGTTCGTAGTGCCTATAACTTAGCACTACAGCTTGATCAGGAGGACGCCTCGGGAGCATGTAGTTCAGCACCAGATGGTGACAGGAGACTGTGGTGCAATGTGTGGAAGGGCTCGGTACCCCCAAAAGTTAATGTATTTGCATGGAAGCTTAGTCGGGATGCACTGCCAACTAAAGCAAACAAGGCCAAGAGGAAGCTAGAGACTCTAGCTCGCTGTAATCTGTGTGGAATGGAAGATGAAAACAGTTTTCATGCTGTAGTTATGTGTCCGTTAGCACGAGACTTACGGCTCGCAATGAGGGAGCACTGGCCTCTTCCAGATGAAGCAATGATAAAATACACAGGACCGGATGGTTCCTTCTGTTACTCGATCAAATATCTGAGCAACAGCGGGATCTTATCAAGTTGTTGTTCTGGAGAGCGTGGACGGTTCACAATAATATTGTTCATGAGTCAGGCCCATTTAATATTCAGAGCTCTGTGCACTTTTTGTTGAACTTATGGAACAACATGACACTGCCCGACAACACAAAACGGAGGTGACTCTCAAAGGGAAAGGGAAAGTCTGGGAGCATGCCCCAACCAAAATACAGAATAAAACGCAGTCAGAGAGTTTGAAACGCTGGTCCAAGCCACCAGATGGATGGGTGAAGGTTAACGTCGACGGGTCCTTCGTCGAGCAAACAGGTGGTGCAGGAGCAGGTGTGATAGCCAGAGACCATGAAGGAAATGTGGTTTTCTCGGCTTGGCGAACACTATTTCATGTGCTTCGGCAGTAGAAGCGGAGATTTGTGCTTGTGCAGAGGGCCTGCGATTAGCATCGGAATGGGCAAGGAAGCCAATAATTCTGGAGGGTGATTGTCTAGGATTATGAACCTGCTCTCGAACTCAATGCAGGAAGGTCGGAAATTGGCTTCATGGTTGCAGAATGCAGGGAGATTTTTGCAGCTCCTGCAGGATGTGAAGTTTAACCAGGAAATCGAGAGTGTAATAGAGTGGCACATGAATTGGCACATTTAGCTAGGAGAAACAGACATACGGCTGTATGGATGAGGCAAGCACCTTCGTGTGTTTTGGACTCCTCAATTCTGATTGTAACCCTTTTCCTAGCTAAATAATAAAGCTCTCATTTACCCGCAAAAAAAAGGTATGACATGAGCAGATGCCAAGTTGTGTTGAGGGATTGGTTGTCCAGAATTGTAACTCCCTACCTAATCGAGTAATCAATAAACCTTCCTCTATCTCTTTTGAATATACAGATATCCTATAAATGTATCGTTGACCTCTGCCTGTTGTTCACGCCGTGCGCAGATTCATTACATCAAGCCTCCCTCCACTCATTAGTCCATTTTTCGGCCCACATGTTATCATGAGCGGGTTGTAGCATTGTTGCACCATTGAATTGAGTCTTGGTTGCCTTCTCGGTGATTTCTTCAAATTCCGCAAAATATAATATACACTAGCACCACCATTTCTATGCATGTAATATATTATTTTCTTTTTAAGATAAAAAAATACACCCAATTAAATCATACTAGAGGAGAAGTTTGGTCTCTCCATATATACTTCATCACACTAGACGCACGCAACCCACGGTATCGTCCGGTCTCTATCCAACGCACGGCCTCCGGATTCGTCCATGTATGATGATGATCCATCCAATTCAATTCAACGGGTTCGCTCAATTTGTGCGAGGCTCAGTTCCCCAAAATAACCTCGATTTTCGAATTCCAAAACAAAAAGAAAGAGATTTCCCAAACCAACGCGCCGCAGACAGGAGAGAACACGCCCCCTCGGCTCCCAAGGCCATTTTCGTCAGTTCCCGAAAAGAGTTAAAAACACATGGGACCAGTGCCGAAAGAAGGCGCGCCCACCGGCGAGCGAGCGCGCCGCGGCGAGCGAGCGCGCCGCGGGGGGGCAAGAACGAAACGAAACGAACCAACCCACCACGTTCATCCCCACAGTCGCCCCCGAACAGCCAAATCCAGCCAGCCAGCACACGAATATCGCAGAGAATTTTCCGTCTCTCTCTCCTCTCTCCCTCTCTCTCTCGTCCTGTTTCGGATCCACCGCTGCAGCCTTAGCGGGTTCGCATCGCTTCGTCTCCCGCGTACCGGGCCGCGCCGCGCTTTTCTGACGGTTCGCGCCGCCGCCGCCGCCGCCGGAAGTGGGCTCGGTTGGCCGCGTGAGCAGGTCGGGGTTTGAGTTGCGTCGGGTTGTCGGATCTTGCGGCGCGGGTCCCAAAGATCCCGTAGCGGCGGGGCGGGCGGGCGGGGTCGCCGGGCGGATGGACCGCGATGAGCGCCTCCGCGTCGCGCTGGCCGCGTTCGGGGGCGACGTGTGGGCGCTGGTGGACGCCGCGCTGGCAGCGGCGGCGCGGGACCGTCCAGATGAGCTGCGCGCGCGCCGCGACGGCATCGTCGAGCGGCTCTACGCCGCCGCCGCCGGCGGGTGCAGCAACTGCGACGGGCGTCCGCCGCGCGCCGCGTTGACGGCGGCGGGGCTGGAGGAGGACGAGGACGAGGCGGCGGCGGCTCCGGTGTCTCCGGAGGCCGAGGGCGACGCGGACGCCGATCGCGCGGACGAGGCCGACGAGCTCGGCGGCGGCGGCGACGGCGACGCCGGGCTGGAGAGCAAGATCCTGGCCATCAGGGACTTCTTGGAGGACCCCGAACAGGTCCCCAAAGAAGCCCTTTTTACCACCTCGCAACGTGAATTTGCTCCAAATGCGCAGCTTTTTCACACAACCCGCACGTTCCTGGTGTTTTGTCACAGCCCGAGGACGAGCTGGTGAGCTTGCTGCAGAACCTGGCAGACATGGACGTCACTTACAAGGCGCTACATGTGAAGCTCTTTTTTCTATTCTTTTCCTTTCCTTTTGTTTGGCTGACGAAAGGAGACACAGATTAGTCAAGTACGGGTCTGAATTGAGCGTCTGCCATGGAGAGGGTCAAAAGTTCAAGTTTGTGTTTGTGCAGGAGACGGACATCGGCCGGCAAGTGAATGGCCTACGCAAGCATCCTTCCGGCGAAGTCCGGCGACTGGTGAAGCAGCTCATCAGGTGAAGAACAGGAACAGGAATACTGTTTGCTAAATGAACAAGTGCTTCCAAGTTGGAATATGCTTTTAATTGTCCTTTGTTTTATGGAACAACATGGCGTTGCTTGCAACTTGAAGGAAGTGGAAGGAGATAGTGGATGATTGGGTGCGCCTGCACAATATGGGTGGTGACGGCGGCAGCTCGATCATAGGTATGTCACCGTGTAAAGTTTTGCAGTCTCTTTGGCCCGGGATTTTTTGTGGATAAGTTCGTTTGCTGCTCCTGATAATGCTGCTGATGCCTGAAACCGGTTGTCTTGATGACTGCAGCTGACGGCGACTCGCCTGATAAGATCCAAGGCAGGAACCACCAAAGCCCTCGGGTAACTGTTCTTGCTTGTAAACGGCTCTATATAACTACCTTGCAACTTTCTTTTGTGATTCCGTTGTCTATGGAAAGTTTCTTTTGGTAAAAGAGTATTGTCCTTGGAATATTCCGCGCTCTGTTATTCCTCAAGTTTGTTTACCAAGCAATTCTAGATCTGAAAAATTAATTATCCATGCTTTTCTCGTGCTGGGTAATATAGTGCATAACCGATTGAGCCAGTAGCTATTAGCCTAAGAGTATCTATTAGCTATAGTGACACCCGGTACTTGTACTTTAGTGGCCCTTGTACGGCTAACTTTTCTACATTGATTCCTAACTCTGTAACAATAACACCGCCATTCTTGATACAACCTTCCAGGTTTCAGAGTTCAAGCATTCTCCCAGCCCGCAAAGAAATAGTAAGTGACACATTTGTCTCCTGTGCTGTAGTACTTCGACTTTTATAGTTCTAATAACCTCAAAAAAATACTTACGGATGTATTGTTTGTGGAATTTAGATGGTTCAAGTTCAGAGAGGACTAATAATGGGTTTGGGTCGACAATGGATGTGAAGCGTAGAGCGAGCCCCGTGCCAACATATCAAAATTCCAGGCAGATCAACAACAACAACAACCATTCTACCTCTTCGCCATCTGCTCCAGCTGTAAGGCTTTAACCAGGCCGTTCTTATTTCTTAGTCCCCGTTGCTATCAAACAGGCATTTGTTTAAAAGTAGAACTAGCTCTATCATTGTGGACCCCATATGTAACATCTTTGGACCCATTTTGCCTCACATGTTGCTAGTCACTGCACAGTGGTGTCTAAAACAATTACAGTTCTTGCTAAATCAGACAATTCATACTGCTCCGTAATTGTTGGAATTTGGCTTGTTATTTTCTATGATGGAGTTGTGTCTGTGATGATGCATTTAAGCTTTCCATGCAGAAGATGGCCAGGGACAACAAGGATAGTCTTCTGGACCTTGATAGGCTTGATTCTGCAAGGAAGAGGCTCCAGGAGAACTATCAGGAAGCACAAAATGGTAAAGTATTAACTTATGTACATCATTTTTTTGTGCATTATGCTTCGTAGACATATTTCAAATGGTTCCTTTTCTAAATTGTTATACGGCGACAAGTAGTGGCAAATAAAATGACAAATGTTGTATTCAAAATTAATTTGCAAGGCTGGACCCTTCAGATCTTGGATTAAAGACAGTTTGCTAACCTTTCCCCTTTTTTCATGCTTGCTTTGTGCACAGCCAAAAAGCAGAGGACAATCCAGGTGATGGACATCAACGAGATACCAAAGCCGAAAAACAGAAACACTTTCATCCGCAAAGCTGGCAGCGGTGGGCTCCCAGCAAGACACCGATAACCCAGCCTTCCTCAGCTCCACACCACCTTACTTGCAAAATTATGTCGTAAAATGGTAAATGAAGAAGGAAAGAAACAAAAGGTTTCTTCTTCCTTTTCCCTATGTCTGGTTGCTTAGTCCTGCCTCCACTGTAATACTTTCAGGTACATAAGATGGATGCTTATGGTTTTTGTCAAGAAAAAAAATAGTAGGAATTAGAGTTGCCTCCATTGCTGCTGCCTGTTTGATCGTTACGCTGTGGCTATTAATGTTGCTGTTGGTCAGTGACGGTGGATATACATGTCATTGTCATGTGTGCGATATAGATCCAGCACATATGGGAGCGGCGACGTTAGCATTCAGCCCTATGTTCCTGTTATGCCCCTCGCGTTACCAAATATATACACTTGTGCCATTTGCAAAAGTGGGATCCGTGCGTCTGCACTCACTGACCAATCAAAAGGCACTCACTGAATAGTGCCACTACCGGGTACCGGACTACCGGCAAGGTTCTCCCTTTCTCCCGAAACTTCTCCCCTTCTACAGTTGAGAGAGGCGACCGGGAGCGAGCGCGTCCCCGCCGGTGGATCCGGTGGTCTCCTTCGCCTCCGATGCCCTTCGGGGCGTCGCGAGGTGGCGAAGACCGCTGGCTTCCCGCCGGCTGGCGGTTCTTTAGGTCCTAGTTTAGGTCTCCCTAGGTCTAGGGTTAGGTCTTCGGCTGTTGTCGACGAGGTCGCGGCGGCGACGGCCTTGTGTCCGATGTGGTCCCTCTGAGCTTGGCCGTGCCCCGCTGGTGCTTCACTCCGGTGCCGGCGGCGAGCTTGTGGGGGCGGAGTCCCTGTCGAGGGGCTCCTTTTTAGGAGTTTGCCGGCGGATCTGCGTCCTCGTCGACGGGGCGTGGAGGAAGCCAGCTTTTTGCTTCAAGGAGGCGGAGAAGCTGCGGTTTCGAGGAAGACGGGTGGATGGTTCGTGCTCGGGTGTCCCGCGGCGGCGGTCGTCGTCGTTAGCGAGCGGCGGGCCAGACGGGAATGTGCCGGGCCGGACGGACGGTCAGCTCTTGCTCATCTCGCGTCGCGTGTCTTTCCCGGCTCGTTTCAAAGCCGTTGTGCGATGGAGCCCTTCCCGGCGTTGGGTGCGAGGAGGCGGGGGGGGGCGGGAGCTGCAGGCGCCGGCGGTGGCTGGCGAAGGTGGATCTCGTCGTCGATGGTGTGCGTGAGGCCTAGGGACTTCTTTGTAATTTCTGGTTTTCTTAAGGGCCTTTTGCACTTTGGGTGGTACAGTTGTACTCCGTATCCTTGTATAACGTACCTGTGTACGTCCGTATGTTTGTACTCTTTCCTTAACTTAATACAGGTATGTTTGATCAAAAAAAAAAGGGCTTGAATGGAGTTTTTATTCGGGTCTCCTAAAAACCATAAGTAGAATAATCTAAATATAAAATGGAAGATTATGGAACGGATATTATTTGGTCAAATCATTAATATTTGGTTAAAAATATCTTTAAAAGCATTTGATTTGAAAACCAAAAACATATGTGAAATTTACGTACAGAACATTGCATCATTATTGACGAGGGGCTGTCATGAGCTGAAGGGGGGGACAGTTGTATTGGTAGGATGGGACACGTGTTCATTTGGAGAACCGATGTCACCATTGCATTGGCCATAATTAATGACACAACAATACGAGACTCCCTCCCCCCTGCGGCACAAAGTTCAACGTTTCCTATAAACCGTTTTATTAGTCAAAATACATTATTTCAGCACATACTAGCATAAATGTTGAATATGTTATTGAAATTTATTGGAATAGGTCTTGCAAATTGTTGAAACAGGATTCACAGATAAACGTTGTAATGATACTGTTGAGATAGCTGAAACAGATCTTGCACGCCTGATGATTCCATTTTGGTTGCACTATTTAGTGTGAACTCAATGCCGTTGAACATTAGGCCCATGTCAACCAGAATTCTCTATTGGGCTTTGAACGGCATTGGGCCTAAACTCGCGCCATGCTGACTGATTCCTTTTTTTTTCCAGATGAATCCGACACCATATTTGACACGACTCACTCAGCTCCATCGACGAGCTGCCGCCTGCCAGCATGCATCCATCACCCACATCAGTCTCGAGGTGTCACTGAGCTCCGGCGTCCAGGTCCAGCCCCGCAACAGCATCCCATCGGCGAACGCGTCCAGCTCGTAGATTCGGCGACCCACCCGGCCGCCTCCATGATGCGCTCTTTCCTCTGGCCCATGGTCTCCGTCGCGACGCCAGTTACCTCGTCCTCGATGCCTGTAGCGATCGCCATGCACGCGGCCACGAGACCGCCGCCGCTAACTCGGCCCTGGACACGATCGCGAGCGCAACAGAGGCTTCGTTTGCTGTTCGGGGAATTATGCTGCAGGTTTCTTTTCGAAGCAAAGCATATCTTCAATTTCCATGGCGAACTACAAGAGCAGTAAAACCTCTGAAACAGAGGAAGCAGAAGAACACAGCAAGACGCCGTAACGGAAAACAGAGCACAAGGACTCCTTTTACTATTCGATTAGCAAACGTGTGCCGGCCGAAGCGTACCGCCTCTGCACGCTCTGTAAGTGGAGAGCTAGTTAGTCTTCCCACAGAGTGAACAAGTGGTTCAGGACGGCCTCGGCCTCAGCGGCTGCAGCCAGTGCAACCTGTGGGAAACGTCTTGCGTCCTCAGGGACGAACTGGAGTTCAGCAAGGCTATGCCATCAGCAAAGGAAGCACCTTGCCAGAGTCTCCATTTTTATTCATTCCACCAGTAATACAGTAATAATAGTTGGATTAAGACACGGCGCCATATTGACACGCCATTTTTATTCATTCCACCAGTAATACAGTAATGCTCACTGAGCTCCATTGATCGACGATTTACCTGCTCCAGAGTCTCGAGCTATCTGTCCCTGAGCCTCTAGCCCCGCGACGGCGTCAGCGAAGCACTTCCGGAACGCGTCCATGCCCTCCGTCTGCAACGCCACTCCCACCTCGAAGCCGCCGTCGCCGGCCCGGCTCTCTGCCACCGCGACGGCGCCGGTCTTGGCCACGAACAAGATGTCGACCTTCTCCGGCCGGCCGAACCCCATGTCCAGCTCGTAGATGCGGAACCTCGGCGACCCGGCCACCGTCAGCAGCCCCTTCGATGCGGCCGCCTCGACGATGCGCTCCATCGTCTCGGCCATGGTCTCGGTCACCACGCCGCTCACGGCAACCTTGATCCCTGCGGTGATCGCGCACACGCGGCCAGGAGCCCGCCGGCGCCGGTCGCCGCCACCTCGCTCCTGGACGCGGCCGCGAGCGCCCCCGACACGCAGTTGCCGAAATACTCGTCGGGGAGCGGAGGCTTCAGCCGCGGCCGGTGGTCCACGGGGATCAGCAAGTAGGTTTGGCCGCCGGCGGCGCCGGATTTGGCTCGCTGGTAGCACGACCAGACAAAGCCCAGGGCGGCGACCAGCGAGGAGCACCGGGGCGGCGGCGCGACGACGCGCGCCGCGGCCGCCGTGGCCACCTCGTCCTTGACGCGCTGCAGGTGGGCCCTGGACAGAGTAAATGTGGCGAAAAGCTGGTCGTCGGGCACGTTGACGGACGCCTTGTTATCCCTGGTGGTTGCTGGGCAGAGGACGTCGTAGAGGCCTCTCGTGTCGCAGATGAGGGTCCGGTCGATGACGGGCGGCGGCGGCCCTTGGGGACCGCCGTTGCTGCTGCGGGCGGCCGCCGCCCAGGTGTGCAGGAAGTGAGTCGACGCGGCGCCGTCGCAGGAGGCGTGGTGCACGGTGACGCCGAGAGCGAGTCCGCGGCGCTCTGACAGCAGCGTCGCCTGCAGCGCGAGCACGCCGCCGCCGTCCGGGAGCGGTGGAGCCAGCGGCGCGATCGCGCCGACGTCCTTGGGATCGTCGGCGGCGAGGCTATCAAAGTCGCCGTCGTACTCGGCGACAGTGAAGGCGACGGCGTCACCGGGGCGGTAGTGGAGCTCGTATCGGTTGGCCGTGCCGGGGGTGAGCCGGATGCGGCCGGCGAGCGGGTAGAAGGAGCGGACGGCGTGCGACAGGGAATCTCTGAGATTAGCGACGAGGGCGTCGCAGTCGGCGTCGGCAGCGAGGCGGTAGAAGAGGATGCGCTGGACTGGCGGTTTTGGGACCCAGAAGACGTCGAAGAAGGTGAGCGGGAGGGATGTCTCTTCCGGCGATGCAGATGACGTGGGAGGAGATGGGTGCACCCGGAAGGTGTCGAGGATGCGGACGGCAGGTTGATGCATCTTTTCCGGCGCGGCGACCATGGTCAGTAAGTAGTCACCGACTTATACATACGCCTCCGGCAATGTCGATTAAGGCCGGACGGGAAGGAAACGGGTGGGAGGGAAAGATAGATATAGATGGAGGACGCGTGGCAGCGAAATCGGCACGCGCCCGAATTGATACGGTCCCTGTCTATCATTGATCATTTCCTTCCAAGGCTTTCCATGGCTGATGATGACGGCTTGTCCGTGCTCTGCATAAGAGAGGAGGTGAGCTGGAGCTATCGCGACCCTTGATGCATGGTGTACCACCTGCATGCATACATCCATCAATTAGATTTCCGAGTCCTCGGTGAGCACCTGGCCAGAATTGCCATTTTTATTCCAACACTAATAATACAAACATTTGGTGTAATCCGACGCCATATTTTACGTGAGGGTCCATTGATCGACGATGTACCAGCTCTAGCACACGCATGCAGTCTCGAGCTTATCGATCTGTCACTGAGCCTCCAGCCACGCGACAGCTTCGTCGAAGCACTTCCGGAACGCGGAGAAGAGGCGCCTCGCCGCCATCAAGCAGCCGCACTTCATGGCTCCCCTCTCCCCTCCCCCCTCCTCCCCCCCGCCCTCGCCGGCGGCTACTCCGGCCACGGCGCCCACCTCCAGCCCTGCTAGCCTCGCGCCGACGACCTCCCCGGCCCCGTTGCCCTCCTCCTCCCCTCCCACCCGGTCTTCCCTCTCCCCCGACGCGGCCTCGTTCCGCCCGGCGGGATCAAAGGGTAGGCCAAAAAGTGCTCGCTGGTCCGACCTTGACGTGACCGGCGAGGACTCGCCTGAGCAGCGTGTTCCTGCTCGGCGTTCCTACTGCGAGGTTGCCGCTTCCTCGGCGCCTGCGGCTTCTCCCCCTCCGGCCTCTCCTCCCCCAAGATCTCCCCCCAAAATCCGGCTACGCTCCGAGATCCACCGGGTCCCGATGCCGCGTCCGAAGCGGCCGAGGCCGGACAAGGATGGGTGGTGTGAGGTGAAGCCGAGACGGCGCCGCCCCCCTCCCCTTCCTCAGAGGCGTGGCAGCCAGATCCCGATGGTGATGCAAGGAAAGTGCTTCAACTGCCTGGCGCGCGGCCATCGGAAAGCCGACTGCCGTGAGCCGACGCGCTGCCTCGCTGCGGCGGTCCCGGTCACCGCTACTTCGAGTGCCGGCACCCTCGGCACGCCACCCGCCCTGGCGGCCGCGCCGAGCCCCGGCGTCCTTCCGCCCCAACCAACCAGCGGCCCTCTCGGGTGTGCGGTTCTGCACCGGTTCAGGCCCCGGTCGCGGAAACGGCTGCTGCGGCCCTGGTTGCGAACCCGCCCAGAAGGCGTCGTCGGCCGCGCCGCCGTCGTCGCCGCCAAGGGGGAGCGGGAGACGGTGGCAGCCACTCTGCCGGCGGGTGCGAAAAGGTGCGGCCTTCCACACCTCCGGCCAGCCCCTCCTCGCCAAGCCACAACCTTTACATCCAGCCTCCGGTATGCATCGTCGAGCGCACCGAGGAGATGAACCAGCAAGAAGCTGAGTACGAGTACCTCACCATCTTCGTCACGGTCACCGGCACCCGACCGGCCGTCTCGCCGGAGGAAGTTCTCCGCGCCCTGGCTCTGAAGTTCAACATCGATATGCAGGCCATGGAGATCCATGCTTCTGCTCCGGAGGACTACATCGTGGATTCGTGGTCTTGCCTGATCATGAGGCCTACACTCGTGTTCTTTCTGGAGACCGGTCTGTCCGTGAGCCTTCCTTCCGGTTGATCCTCCGCCAGTGGTCAAGGCGCGCCCATGGTGACCACGGGGAGTTGTGGAACCAAGTCAGGCTGGAGCTCACTGGAATCCCGCTCCATGCTTGGAGCCTCTCAGCGGTTCAGACCATCATCAACCCCTTTGCCTCCATCATCAGCGTCGACGAAGCCTCGCTGGACCGGTCGGACCTCTCAGCCTTCCGGCTGACGGCCTGGGTCACTCACCCAGAGAACATCCCCGTTGAGCGCTTCATCGGATCCCGGAGCCATGGTTCCCCGATGAGCCTCCGGAGACTTCAAGAAAGCTGCTGCAGTACCCCATCGGCATTCGCGCACTCCGGCAGTTCGTTCAGCTGCCACCGGACTCGCCCCCTGCCTCTCCTCGCTTCCTCCCGCTGACTCATCCAATGGTGGTGAGGACGAGGATGAGGCGGAACCGCACCCGAAGCGCCGCCGGCAGGAGCGCTCCGCGGCCACAGACGAGGATTCCCCAACCGACTCCGCCGCCAGAGTTTTGGCCGCCGATGACTCTGCCGCCGACGAGGTCGCCGCGGCCATAGACAAGGCTGCTTCGCCCGGCTCCGCCGCCAGGGACCCAGCCGCCGGGAACCACGCCTACGAGGTCAGTGCGGTGGTTCACGGCGGCAGCCGCCACGTGGAAAACGGCCCAACCGAGGCTCAGGAAAAGTCAAGAAAAGAAGCTGAAAAGCAACTGGAAGAGGGCCCACCACCCACCCTTTCCCCCTGCCAAAAGGGGAAAGAGACGAGAGTCCAGCTGCAGCACGACCACCTCAAACGGTCACTGTTGGTGGTTCTTATGCTATACTAAATATTTCTATTCCGCAAGCGCACGGATCACCATTGTAGCACTTCACCATGGAGTATTCCAGGGTATCGTATTTATAATTTCCACAGGGAAGCTAGCAGAAAAATCCACAAAGGTACTGTCTAAATCAATCGTATGTAAATCACGAAACGTTGAAAGTTTGATAAAGGTGGCACTCATGAAGTAACCCATAAAAGAGTAATTAGCAAAAGGTTGGGAGAGCAACGAGTAGAGAAAAGGGTTTCCTAAAATATATCCATCCTAAGTATTTTATATTCAGCGATCTAATAATTTACAATTATACACTCAAGATCATACAACAGTCATATCACTGTGCATCGGGGCACGGATGTGTCATAGTGATAACCAAGACCACCACTATAAGGAACCACCCGCTATAATTAAGACCCTGCTAGGTCCAACCCGGACGTGGTGGATTACAGAGACTGGTGTAGCTGTCACATACACTCGCGGCTACCATCCTCCGTGGGGTTGGGTGCAAACTCGCGTCTAGAATAATTCCTTGAACCATACAAGCAATCACTCTAAATAATCTACCCTTAGCTAACAGGGCAGACCACCCATGCTCAATAAACTTAAATGAATTGTTTACGCATAGACCAGCTGACAACTCAGGTAAGTTTACCTCACACAGACGTGGATCCAACACAGAAATATTTCCGAAGTAATTACTTAGAGCAATAATATAAATCAAAAGAATTACTGAATTAAATAAATAAGAAAAGATATCCATAATAATATTTATTCAAAAGAAAGTAAAGATACAAGTAGAGCTTTACCACACTTCCGAAGACAGCTCCGGAACCCTGAGCAAAGCTCACACTCTAACTCTAACTCCCAACTAATGCTAACACTAAACAAGAAGAGTAAATGGATTCTTCAAATGAGGTGCGAGTTGCTTCTGCGGCCGGGGGGTCCTATTTATAGCTTCTCATGGCGGTGGAGACTCCCTGGACGAAACTGGAATGGCGGCGCCGCTAAGGTCGGCCGGCCGGCCAGATAGGGGGGCCGGCCGGCCGTCCACAGTGTCGGTTCGCGACCGCCTCCTCTGTGGACGCTCCTGATTGCTTGGTCGAGTCGGTCCTGAGGTCGGTTTCCTCCTGGGGTCGGCAGAAGTGAAGTAAGGGCCAAGTTTAGGCCCATTGTAGCCCATCTTCTAGAATGTTTGCTATTTCTTCTCTTGGGCTTTAATTATTCTCGGTGCTGGACGTCTTCAGATCTCATTGGTCGAAGATCGACAGCAGCAGGGGCCAAGTGCGGCCGGCCGGCCTGTGTTTCTCTCCACAGGCGCCTATTTCTTCTGCATTTACTCCTGCACTCATAAATCATCCAAAACTCGTGGAACTTTATTAATAAATAAAACATTGCCGAATTTTTGGTGATTTACCCTTTTATTTACCGATATGTTGACGGTAATTTAATGACTTAAACACCGTCAACAGTCACATTGGTCGAGCTGATCCTGATGATGCTGTCCCGGCCTCTCTGCGCAAAACACGCGTCGACCGGGCCGGATCCGATGTGCGAAGAGGCCGAGGCGTCCACCATCCCTCTGCCGCGTACGGTGCCAAAAGACACCAGGATTCAAATCAGGCGAGCTCAAAGCGATTCCAACCTTCACCAGTTGCTCCCCCTTCCAGAAGCGTCCAGCGAGCCGGCTTCCGAGCCTAACTGTGATTTGGGGCTTGTGCCGATGGGCTCGGCTCAAGAGCCGACTCTCGAGTCGAGCCAGCCCCCTGCGCTAGCCGAGCCGCTGACTAACGGCTCCTCCACCCAGCCCGCCACTCCGGACCGGTTCCAGCCCCAGTCGAGCCACGAAGCCGAACCTGAAGCTACTGGGCCGCCCAGCCGTGGGCCGTCCCCTGTCGCAGCCTTCATTGCTGCGGTGGCGTGGCCAGTTCAAAATGCCCTCGCACCGCGCGCGCCAAGGCGGCCTCACGCCTACCTTCAAGCAACCTCCACCTCTGCTTTGTTGCCAAGACGTAGCTGCCGCATCGCTTCTCAAGGATCTTCCACGGTGCGGCCGTCGAAGAAAGGGGAAGCCCTGCTCATGAAGAGATGGGGTCAAATCATGAGCACCACTCACATCTCAAGTGAAGCCAGGAAGCAGTATGCTGAAACCTTCGACAAGCCACTCTCCACTGAGCAAATTGAACGGTTCACGATCTCTTCCCAGACTTCGACGCGGTTCCCGACTCCGACCTCCTATATGCAGCACTCAGTGACTGCGGTGTCATGGCGGAGACAGCGATCGAGGCTTTCTAAGCCTCTCGCCGCCCGCCCCTTGGTCGATTCCTAATCGCCAATGGATTCAAACGCCGCAATCCTGTGTTGGAACGTGCGTGGCTTAAACGCCAAGTGCCGTCGAGACGCCCTGCGCACAATGGTTGCTGAGCTAATGCTTCAATAGTCTGTATCCAGGAAACTACTCTTAGTCCTTGATTTTCGCTATGTTAGGTTCGGATTTTTTGGATTACTCGTATTTGTCTGCTTCTAACACTCGGGGAGGCGTTCTGATTGCCTGTAAGGCTCCTGAGATATCCCTAATGCATGTGGCCACTGGTGAGTTCTCGGTGACTGTGGAAATTTCACACTTGGATGGCTCCCCGGCCTGGCACCTGACTTCAATCTACGGCCTGCAAGATGACGTTGAGAAGAGTCAATTCCTCGACGAGCTTCGACAAATCCATACTGGCATTGTTGGCCCGTGGTTAGTGGCGGGTGATTTCAACCTCCTCCTCAATGCGGAGGACAAGAACAACGTTAACATAAACCGGCGTAATCTCGGTCGTTTTCGACGTCTAGTCAATGACCTAGAGATGAAGGATGTCCATCTCCACGGCAGAAGCTACACTTGGAGCAACGAAAGGGTAAATCCAACCCTGGAAAAACTGGACAGGGCACTTGGCACCATCGAGTGGGAGCTGCAATTTCCCAATTGCTTCCTTCAAGCTCTCTCCTCAGACATCTCTGACCACTGCCCCCTGCTACTTTCTACCAATATTCAGTCCTTCGACGATTTCACTTTGAAAGCTTCTGGCCAAAGATGAGTGGCTTCAGTGATGCGGTGAAAAAGGGCTGGCTGCAAGCTGGGCCTTTCTCCGAGCCCTTCCAGCAGATCAATGAGCGTCTCCGCGCAACGGCCCGAGAGCTTCAAAGCTGGGGCCAACGCCGAATTGGACACATCAAGATCCAGTTGCTCATCGCTCGGGAGGTCGTTCTTCGGCTGGATATGGCCCAGGATCGCCGAGCCCTATCCGACGACGAAGCCAGGTTGAGAAAGGACTTGAAACGGAAATGTCTGGGCCTCGCATCACTTGAACGAACAATTGCCCGGCAGCGATCCAGGTTAGTGAGGCTGGCGGAAGACGATGCCTGCACAAAATTCTTTCATCTGCACAGCAGCTACAGAAAGAAGAAGAACAAGATCGTCAGCTTAAAGGTGGGAGAAACAACAGTTTATGAACATGATGCAAAGGCAGGGGCCTTATTCAATCACTTCAGCGCGGTCCTGGGCGACGCGCCACAACGAGAACGCACCGTCAACCTCCAGGCTATCGGAATCAACCCAGAAAATCTTCGGCATCTCGAGCAACCATTCTCGGAAGAGGAAGTGCTCGCAGCCTTGCGTGCCATGCAGCGCAACAAGGCGCCGGGACTCGACGGTTTCACGGCGGAGTTTTACCTCGCGGCCTAGGAGATAATCAGAGAAGACGTCCTATGGGCAATCAATGCCTTTTTTAACGTCGACAGAAGGAGCTTCCACAAACTCAACTCTGCACTGATCACACTCCTCCCCAAGAAAACAGAAGCCAAGGAGGCGCAGGACTACCGGCCTATCAGTTTGATCCACAGCTTTGCCAAACTCCTGGCCAAACTGTGGGCGCTCCGATGAGCTTCGGAGTTGGATCACTTGATCGATGTCAATCAATCGGCGTTTATCAAAGGACGTTTCATTCACGACAATTTCAAGCTCGTGCATCAATCAGCTCGTCTCTTCAAACAGCGGAAGATCCCCAAAATTCTGCTCAAGCTGGACATCGCGAAGGCCTTCGATATAGTCTCTTGGCCATTTCTCATTGAGGTGCTACGGCACAGAGGATTTGGGCAGCGCTGGTGCGACTGGATTTCACTCCTACTGTGTACCGCCACGACCAAGATTCTTCTCAATGGTGATACGGGGGATCCAATTATGCATGCACGTGGATTGCGGCAAGGCGATCCCCTCTCCCCCTTTTATTCGTCATGGTCATGGATACCCTCCAGAAGTTGATCGTCACCGCTTCAGAGCAGGAGGTACTGGCTCCGTCTGGACACCCGGCGATCCGCCATCAGTGTTCCCTCTATGCTGACGATGTCATCTTGTTCATCAAGCCTAGCGAACAGGATCTGACAGCCACCAGAGATATCCTTAACCTCTTTGGCGATGCGGCGGGGCTGCATACAAACCTCGCCAAATGTATCGCAGCACCAATCTGTTGCAGCGCTGAAAATCTCGAGCTTCTTTCAGAGATCCTACCCTGTCAAATCTCAGATTTCCCGATCAAATACCTAGGCCTACTGGAAGGCTGAGGAAATCTGATCTGCAACCATTTGCAGACAGGATCGCGGGCATGCTACCCACTTGGAAGGCCAAACTAATGCCAAAATCTGGAAGACTGGAGCTGGTAAAAACAGTTATGTCGGCGGCCCCTGTATACCCTATGATCTCCATCAAGTTGCCGCCATGGCTGGTCAAATACATCGACAAGTTGTGGCGTGGATTCTTATGGGCGGCAGCAAGTCAAGCATCCGGAGGTCAGTGCATAGTTTCCTGGCCAGCGTGCACAAGGCCTAAACAAGTGGGAGGCCTCGGCATCATAGACTTGTACCGAGCAGGTTTGGCCTTGCAAACAAGATGGCTATGGCTGCAGCGCACTTATGCTAGCAGACCTTGGGCGGGCCTCAAGCTGGAGATTGACAAGGAGGTGCACTCGCTGTTCACAGTCTCCACAAGCATGGATATTGGTAATGGAGCATCCACCCTCTTCTGGACAGACCGCTGGCTTGATGGTCAGTCCCTGGAATACGTTGCTCCTGACCTATTCCGACTAATCTCAAGACACGCAACCACCACTAGAACAGTCAGAGACGGCCTGCATAACAGAACCTGGGTGCGTGACATCACTGGAGGGGTCACGGTGCCAGCATTGGTGCAATACATCAAACTATGGCTATGACTCCGCGACGTTCATCTGTAGCCAGTTGTCGAGAACCGAGTGTGTTGGAGATGGACACCAGACGGATCCTTCTCCTCCAAGTCGGTGTACATGATGACCTTCCAAGGTTCCTCTTCACTCTATGGAGCGATGACAGTTTGGAACACTTGGTGCCCGCCAAAGGTCAAATTCGTCTCATGGTTAGTACTTCAATGACGGGTGTGGACTTCAGATCGAAGGCGACGTCACAATCTGCAGGACGATGACACCTGCATTTTGTGCGATCAAGAACCTGAGACGATAGATCACCTTCTTCTGCAGTGCGGTTTCTCCAAGCAGATCTGGTGGGCTATCATGTCCACTCTTCGACTACCATGCTCCTTCATTGGAGAAGAGAGTTGGGTAGAGTGGTGGCACAGACACCGCGTCAACCATTCCAAGAAACTTGCGAAGGGCATCGACACACTGATTATGCTCACCTCATGGATGATCTGGAAGGAATGCAACGCGCGTGTGTTCAAAGACCGTTCAGCAACCGTGCAGCAGCTGACCGATCTAATTCTGCAGGAGATCGATACCTGGATTGCTGCGGGCGCGAAGAACTTGGCCAGGTTGCAAACTCAGTGTAGGATTTAGTGATCGCATAATAGGTCTGGTGGTTGTCCCCCTTTGTTACCCCATTAATTGTAGCTCGAGCTCTATGAGTGTGGCGCGCGCAATTATGCGTAGCGCGATGTAAACACCTAATATGTAATCCGTTGTCTTCTTCTTAATAGAAAGATACGCAGCTCTCTTGCGTATTCTTGAAAAAAAAAGCACTTCCGGAATGCGTCCATGCCCTCCGGCGGCAAGGACACGCCCACCTCCATGCCGCCGTCGCCGGCCCGGCTCTCCTCCACCGCCACCGCGCCGGTCTTCACCGCGGACACGATGTCCACCATCGCCGGCCGGCCGAACCCCATGTCCAGCTCGTAGACGCGGAACCTCGGCGACCCGGCCACCATCAGCATCCCCATCGCGACCGCCTCCATGACGCGCTCCTTCAACATGCCCATGGTGTCCGTCGCGTCGCCGCTCACCGCTTCCTCGATTCCTGCGGCGATCGCCGCGCACGCGGTCAGGAGCCCGCCGCCGGCGCCGGCCTCCGCCAGCTCGCTCCTCGACGCCACCGCGAACGCCCCTCCCACGCAGTTGCCGAGGTACTTGTCCGGGACCGGAGGCTTCAACCAGGTCCACTGGGAGCAGCAGGTAGGTTCGCTCGCCGCCGCCGCCACCACGCGGTTTTGCTCGCTGGTAGCTCGACCAGACGAAGCCCAGGGCGGCGATCAGCGAGGAGCACCGGGGCGCCGCACCCGCCGCTGCCACCACGTCCTTGACACGCTGCAGCTGGTTCTTGGACAGAGTGAACATGGCGAGGAGCTTCTGGTCGTCGGGCATCTTGACGAAAGCCTTCTCCTCGGTGGTCGACCCCGCCGGTGGGCACAAGGCGTCGTAGAGGCCTCTCGGGTCGGAGATGATGGTCCGGTCGATGACGGGCGGCGGCGGCGTTCTGGTGCCAGCGCAGGCGGCCGCCCAGGTGCGCAGGAAGTGTGTCGAGCCGACGCCGTCGCAGGCGGCGTGGTGCACGGTGACGCCGATCGCGAGGCCGCGTCCGGCGCGCGCTGACAGCAGCGTCGCCTGCAGCGCGAGCACGGCGCCGCCGTCCGGGAGCGACAGCGCGAGGGGCGCGATCGCGGTGACCTCCCGGGGCTCGTCGCCGGCGAGGCTGTCGAAGTTATGGTCGATGTCGTACTCGGCGACGGTGAAGGGGACGGCGTCGCCCGGGCGGTAGTGGAGCTCGTACCGGTTGGCCGTTCCGGGGGTGAGCCGGAGGCGGCGGCGAGCGGGTAGAAGGCGCCGACGGCGTGCGACAGGGAATCCCTGAGGTTGGCGAGGATGGCGTCGGCGTCGGCGTCCGGCGCGAGGCGGTAGAAGAAGACGAGCTGGACTGGCAGGGTGGGGAGCCAGAAGACGTCGAAGAAGGTGAGCGGGAGGGAGGTCTCTTCCGGCGGGGCGGCGCCGCCGCCTGACGAGGGGTGAACGACGGCGGTGTCGAGGACGCGGACGCCTGGAGGCCATGAGGAAGCGGCGGAGGCTGCTGCTCCGCCAGCTACACCCGGTTGATGCAGCTGCTCCGCCGCCGCGGCCATGATCAATGGTCAGTAGTGGTCACCTACGCCTGCGGCAATGTAAATTAAGGCCAGAGAGATATAGATGGTGGAGTACCGGAAGCGAAATTGGCACACATCAATATCCCCGTCTACCATTGATCACAGTCCATTCCATCGCTCTTGATGACGGATGGCATCTTCAACGAGAAAGACGAGGTGGGCCGGAGCTATATGTCTTTGTACATCCATCCAGCACTACGTGATGGAACAGTTTTAATAGCACGGTTAGTGTGGTGGTGAAGCTACAGATTCGTGGACATGGCAGGGAATGTATGATGACATTAAGTGTTAAGGTGCATAGAAAATTTCAACAGAAGTATGTTTGGACACAGCATTCAATCATCTCGTATCAAGCAAAATTTGACATGCAATTGATACTTGTGCAACGAGAAACAAAAAAAATCATTTAGATAGAGCTGATTGTAACATACCCGTAACTATTCGCAGTCTAATCGCTTTGTTGTTTTACTTGCACAAATTTTAGTTGCATATCAAATTTTGCATGTTGTTAGATTCTGCTTGTGATTGTGGATTCAGCCTACGAATAGGGCTTTTTTTTCAGCTTGTGATTATGGATTCTAAATTATAAAAACAGGCGCTGAAACAAAAGATTGGATTCAATCTAAAGCAAAATCTGAAGTAGAATTCACAATTTACTCAGGACTAGCTTTTTGCTAGATCATGATACAAATATTTATCCATTTGCCGATACGTTTATTATCCTAATAATAATACGTATTTGAATGATGTGACATATTTCTGCGTATGGGGTCCAACATGGAAACTTACTCTAGCTGTATAATGCATTCTCTTTTTGTATTTACCCCCTTCACATGATTTATTAACTTCTCATTCACATACAAACATAAGGCCAATCTCAATGGCTCTTTCATTTGCAATTAATTAGATGCCATATCAACAAAAATAATGATATAGCAAGGAGTTTAATATGAAAGCGAGGATATGCCTTTCATCCTCATGAAAGGATGTGGACGCTCTTTCCAACATGATGCAAGCCAAATGAAACTGGATTGAGAGTCTTTCTTTCATCCCAACAGATAACTGAGTGCCTAATGCTCTGTCAAACATATGAAATTGTGATATAAAATTGAGCACTTCAAAGCTGAAGTGTCACTATTGAAAACGGTGAGATGAAAGTGTCCATTGAAACTGGCCTAACAAGACAATTCGGATCAAACTCCTCGTGTGACATCGGCAAAGAACCAGGTCGATCTACTAGCGGTTGTGGCCGACAACCGACAACTTTGTGAGCGGCAGCACCAGCCAGCCGCTCAGTCAGGTGAGCGAAGGTGGCTGGGACCTGTTTGGTTCGGCAAAGGGGCGGCGTCCAGTGACCACCAGCTTGTTTGATTCGGAGTGTCTTCGTCCAGCATGAACTGGTCCGAGTGTTCATGACAGACGGTCTCATGCATCCGGCACTTTTTGAGGAATCAATTGGTCCATTGAGGTTAGCCTGCGGGAGCACTGCGACGGACGAGACGATGATGTGACGAAAACCAAACAGAAACGACAACTTCGGATCTTGGATCGGATGATTCCGGACGAACACGTGTGGCAAACTAAACACGCTGCACACGGGCGAGTAAGCGACTTCACACGCAAAATTAGGCTAGCAGTGGCAGCATGTCACCTGCACCGATGGCAATGGCTCCATCTCAACGGTACGAAGACTAGCCAGCTCCGGTTTGTTGTCTGTCCAATCAAGTTTCCGATGACGAGCGAGTATCTGATTTTTGTAGTGAGAATTGATAGGGTAATTTTCAGATAGACAGCAAATGCAGTTATGGCAGCTGCCAGCTTGCAGTCTCCAGCCACGCGACAGAATCGGCGAAGCACTTCCGGAACGCGTCCATGCCATGCCATCCGGCGGTAACACCAAGCCCACCTCCATGCCGCCATCTCAAGCCCGGCTCTCCGCCACCGCCATCGCACCCGTCTTCGCCGCGGACATGATGTCCACCTTCGTCGGCCGGTCGAACCCCATGTCCAGCTCGTAGACGCGCAGTGGCGGAGCCAGACAAAAAACAAGGGGGGGGGGGGGGGGGGGGGGGGGCGACTAGGCAAATCTATAAAGACATGTCGAAAAGTACACAAACCGAGTACACAGGCGATAGATTAATATGATATCACAATGTTCATAAGTGATTATATAGTATATACAATTAGGCCACCAAACACAAAATACAAATTACCATGCTAAAAAAACACATACCAAAATACAAGTGGCTGGACAAACACTCTAGAAATCCACTTTTCAATCCTTCACATCATTGAAATCATCATAGCTGTAGTTTTATAATAGTTCACCTTCTATATGTACGAGCATGCTATTGGTAAGAAAGTCATCTTCCATCTTGTTACGCAGCCTTGTCTTAATGATATTCAAGATAGAAAAAGCGCGCTCGGCGCTAGCTATTGAAACTGGAAGAGTTTTTTTTTCGAGCGATTCGGGGGGAAATTCCCCACCTACTTTTCCATTCGAAAGCGCGAGTGGCGCAAAATGAGTTCAAAACAAGTGCTCTTCAAGCACCAGTTTACATCACCAAATCAAAAAAAAGTAGAGAGTACAGGGGGGTTTAGAAGCTGAAAAAATCCTGCTCGGTGACGCACTGAAGCCCAACCTGAGGACCTATCTAGGCATGGGGGGAGGGAGTCACGCATGTGTGTGCACCATGCGTCAATGCTGCTGCGATCTCCAGGAGTTTTGTACCTATGGCGCCACAAACTGAGGTCGGAAATGGTGTGGCGGATGATCGTCATCGCGTCATCATCGATGGAGTTGAAGACTTTGTTGTTGCGGCCGTTCCAGATGCGCCACAGGAGCAAGAGGACGTCCGCCCAGACGCCCTGGGGCAGGTGGGGGGGGGGGGGGGGGGGGGGGCTGCGCCTGCCATGGGTTGCTGATGAACGCCGGCGGGATGGAGATGCCCAGAGCGGACCATGCTGCTGCAGCCGGGGAGCAACTGCAGAAAAGGTGGTGACTAT
This sequence comes from Eragrostis nindensis, assembly GCA_012490785.1. Taxonomy (NCBI): domain Eukaryota; kingdom Viridiplantae; phylum Streptophyta; class Magnoliopsida; order Poales; family Poaceae; genus Eragrostis; species Eragrostis nindensis. The sequence continues at coordinate 46,071 of JAAXCT010000392.1, forward strand.
CTTCCGGCACGCCCACGCATCTAGGACAGTGGCTCTCCTCCGGCTTGATTATGTTCCTGTGAAGAAGATTCACCCTAGTGCTAAGCCTATCACTACTAGGGGCGAAGCTACTTTAGCAGCTGTGGGTGCAGATGCACCCTGGAAAAAATAAAAATCTTCTTTACTCTTCAAATTTCCACCATATTTGCATCCCCCACAAGCTAAATTTATGCACCCAGAAGGCAAAAATTTGAGACCAAGAACAGAACTGTAAGCAAATAGATCAAGACTGCACCCCTCTTAATTAATCTCTAGCTTCGCCACTGATCACTACAAAACACCCAAGCAAAGAATTTTAAGGTCAACAACGCACCATAAAGCTCAGCTAAGGTTGCAATTCTTTTAAGATCATCACTTCTAGAGACGGGCGAAGTGCCGGCGACAGAGGGTGCCCTAATCGCCGACGGCTGATCGATCCAAGGAGCGATGCTGCGATGGTTCAGTTTCATCTATTCTGCTTGATGGGCTGGCTACTTGTGCTTCACGTCAGTTGCTGGCCTAAGTCATGGGCTGCCGTAGTGATGGGCTTGATACTTGGATGCCTAACAGGTTGCGAGGACTAGATCTTCAAAAAATTTTCTGAGCCAAGGGGGGGCCACGGCCCAGGCTGGCCCTAGTGTGGCTCCGCCAGTGAAGATGCGAAACCTCGGCGACCCAGCCACCAGCAGCATCCCCTTCGGCACGGCTGCCTCGACAACATGCTCCTTCCTCTCACCCAACGTCACCGTCGTAAGGCTGCTCACCTCATCATCGATCCCTACGGCGATCGCTACGCACGCTGACTGGAGCCCGCCGCCACGTCGCTCATGGACGCGGCTGTGATCGCCGCGGACATGCAGTTGCCAAAATACTCGTCAGGGAGCGGAGGCTTCAGCCGCGGCCGGAGGTCCATGGAGAGCAGCAAGTAGGTTCGGTCGCCGCCGCCCAGGTGTGCAGGTTAACACGCAACCTACTGATAAAGATGTGGCGGATTCTCGTTCAAAAAATTAGATTTGTTTTGACGGTGAGTTCTAAGGCGGGGTCTCTCATCGGTGGTAGGAGAGGATATGGTGAGAGTCTTTGATGTAAGAGGCTTGTACCTCTTCATATTTTAATATAATATGTTTCCATTCATGAAAGAAAAATATTACGCAACCTAGTCATTAGGGATGGCAATGGGTCGGGTTTGGGACGGATGGAGCAAAAACCCACCCAAGAAGAAAAAATGTGCGGGTGAAAAATAACGCCTACACCCCACACCCATGGGTGAAATCTGTCACCCACACCCACACCCATCGGGTTTGGGTGGGTCTCGGATGCCCATCGGCTTTGTGATTCCCTCAATTATCAACTATATCTTAGAAACACAAATCTACTTTAAATCTTTTGAGCCTCGGCTCATGTTCAGTTAGTCTATGTTCACTTGTGTGTACATATGGTCTAAAACAAATATGTACACACAAGTATGTAACAATTTTTTTTGATTTTGTTTTTTCCTATGATCTTTATGTGCATTCTTTTATTATAAATTTATATAAAATGCTGTAGGGGTAACCCCCCTTCAGTCTCCCTAAAAAAGAAGTATGTAATAATTCTGTGATAAAACATTAAGTTGTCTAGGGAAAACTTGTACTTAGGCCAATTTTTCACGGTCGCCCCCATTTTTCACGGATCAGGTGCAGGTGAGACCCATGGGCAAAAAATCACACCCACGACCGCATCCATCGGGTGCGAAACCCATCGGGTACCCGCACCCATGGGTGAAATTGCTATCCCCACTAGTCATCTAAACAACTGATTTTTTTTTCGTGGAATGAAAGAATTTATTCAGCACCAATCTTTCTGAAAAGATATTCAGAAGCAAATTAACCTTCTTTTTGTTCCCCTGCTTTCTCGTCGTGCTTTCTTTAGCAAACATGCACGGCACGAGGAGACTGGAGAGAGAGCGACGTGACACGAGACTGTCCATTCATGCTTGTCTCGCTCAACCTCCGGTGATCGCCTCTGTCTCTTCCTAACACCTCCTCTCTCCACCTAGATTTGCATGCCTCACGGACCATCGACGAAACCTTGCAGCGAGCTCGCTCGATCGATCGGCCGCGGCGAGACATGGACAGGATCCCGGTCCCCGCTGTCTCGCCGCTCAAGTCCAGTAGCTTCTCGGCGTCCACCGCCCGCGAGGAGAAGCTCGTCTGCAACCTCTCGCTCGGCCCCATCAAGCTCAATGAGTTCTGGAATTCTGGATGCAACCAGCGAGCCTTGCAGGTTTAAGCGATCGTGCAGATCATCACAGACTGATTGTCGATTCCTTCAAATTTTGAGGCACGAAAACAACATTTATTCTGATTTATTCTGATTTATCACCGTCTCAATTCATGGCCGGTGCGTTTCCTACGGAGCATGACGTGACACACGCTCTCCGTTGGCAAAGCACCCAGCCAGAATCTCCATTTTTATTCCACCAGTAATAAGTATAACTCGATCTGTCACTGAGACTCCTCCAGCCACGCGACTGCGTCGGAGAAGCACTTCCGGAACGCGTCCATGCCCTCTGGCGGCAACGACACGCCCACCTCCATGCCGCCATCGCCGGCCCGGCTCTCCGCCACCGCGACGGCTCCGGTCTTGGCCACAGACACGATGTCCACCTTCGCCGGCCGGCCGAACCCCATGTCCAGGTCATAGAAGCGGAACCTCGGCGACCCGGCCACCGGCAGCATGTCCATCGTCGCGGCGAGCTCCCTGAAGCGCGCCTTTCTCTCCCCCAAGGTCTCTGTCGCGACGCCGCTCAGCGCTTCCTCGATCCCCGCGGCGATCGCCGTGCACGCGGTGAGGAGCCCGCCGGCGGCGGCCTCCGTCATCTCGCTCCTGGACGCGACCGCGAACGCCATTCCCACGCAGTTGCCGAAATACTCGTTGGGGACCGGGGGCTTCAACCGAGGCCGGTGGTCTACGGAGAAGAGCAGGCAGGCTCGCTCGCCGTTGTGTGGATTGGCTCGCTGGTAGCACGACCAGACGAAGCCCAGGGCGGCGACCAGCGACGTGCACCGGGGCGGCGGCGCCACCGCGGCAGCAACCGCGTCTTTGACGCGCTGCAGCTGGGCTCTGGACAGAGTGAACGTGGCGAAAAGCTGCTTCTTGACGAACCTCTTCTCCTCGTTGGTCGACGGTGCCACCGCTGGGCAGAGGATGTCGTACAGACCTCTCGGATCTGAGATGAGGGTCCGGTCGATGACGGGCGGCGGCGCTTGGGAACCGCCGTTGCTGCTGCGGGCGGCCGCGGCCCAGGTGTGCAGGAAGTGAGTCGTCGCGGCGCCGTCGCAGGCGGCGTGGTGCACGGTGACGCCGAGTGCGAGGCCAAGTCGTCCCGACAGCAGGGTCGCCTGCAGCGCGAGCACGGCGCCGCCGTCCGGGAGCGGCGGCGCGAGCGGCGCGATCTTACAAACTTCGCGGGGCTCGTCGGCGGCGAGGCTGTCGAAGTCGTGGTCGCTGTCGTACTCGGCGATGGTGAAGGAGACGGCGTCGCCCTGGCGGTAGTGGAGCTCGTACCGGTTGGCCGTGCCGGGGGTGAGGCGGAGGCGGCCGGCGAGCGGGAAGAATGCGTGGATGGCGCGCGACAGGGCGGCCGTGAGGTTGACGAGCACGGCGTCGGCGTCGGCGTCGGGCGCGAGGCGGTAGAAGTGGATGCTCTGGACTGGTGGGAAGTGGAGCCAGAAGACGTCGAAGAAGGTGAGTGGGAGGGATGTCTCTTCCGGCGGGGCTGGACCATAGGGGTGCACGAGGGCAGTGTCGAGGACGCGGATGGCAGGAGGAGTTGATGATGCAGGGAAGGCTGCTCTTCCTCCAGCTCCAGCTGGTCGCTGCAGCAGCTTCTCCGACGCCGCGGCCATGGTCGTCTACTAACCAAGCCTTCGGCAAAATGTCGGGAGAACAGGTGGATCGCGGTGGGCGTTGCAGCAAGCTAGAGAGATATATATACTGATGGAATGGAAGTCCTCTCCCTTGCATTAGCAAGCGATTGCTCTTAGTCTTATTTGGTTGGGTAGCGCGCGCCAGCCACCTTCTTCATGGACAAGTACACGGCGCATCGCACGAAATGTCATGACTCTTTTATTAGAAGAAAGAAGATGCGCACATGGAGCTACAGAAAAAATGAAATGAGGAGCGCATGCAAATAATTAAACGTGCTTGCGGTGATTGCTTGGGTTATTTGTTAATAAAGTTGTACAAGTATCCACCTATTTAATTAGATGCGGATACGGAGCTATACAAAAATGAAATGAGGGGCACGCAAAATAATAAAACATGCTTGTGTTATGTTAATCAAAGTTATTATAGACGCATGAACTGTCAACCTATTTAGACGAGGACATGGAGCCACAAGGAGGTGGAACCGTGGAACGTCACCCTGTTGAGGTGCGATAGGTTCGTGTTAATTGTGTGCGGAAGAGCCCATCACGTGGCACTATATATAGGCACAACCGTCCGGAGATCACGCCCGGAGTTGACCAGATAAATCTACAACAAATCTAGATAAGGATTACAACAACTATCAATTCCCAGCCTGATACTACTTATCACGGTTCAGATTACAAGCTCATGACTTATCGCCTACGCTAATACCACGCTAACAAACATATCTTCACAGCCTCCCTCAATCACGACCTTGTTACAGGTTGAGATTGCTCTTGAAATTCTCTAGTAATCAAACAGACAATGCTTTAGCAAAGCCATCCGCAACCTGGTCGCTTGTAGGTATATACTCAATGTCAAGTAGCTTCTGCGCCACCCTTTCACGAACAAAGTGATAGTCCACTTCTATATGTTTAGTCCTGTCATGAAAAACTAGATTAGCAGACAGGTACTTTGCACCAATATTATCACACCATAACCTTGCCGCCTTGGGACTTTTAATACCAAGTTCATAGAGTAAGGTTACCTTGACACTGTAGCCTGTTTTCGTGCAATCCATGAAACAAGATTCGAACCAAGAAATATTGCAAATCCACCAGTTGACTTCCTGTCATGAACACTTCCTGCCTAATCTGCATCTGAAAATGCACTCACCAAGGTAGAAGGATTTCTGAATTTTCAGACCTAGCCGAGTACACTGTTTAACATATCTCAATATCCTCTTTACCGCTGCTAGATGAACAGTAGTAGGTGCATGAAGAAACTGGCAAACTTTGTTAACTTGGAATGCAATGTCAGGTCTAGTAAGAGTAAAATATTATAAACCTCCAACAATACTTCTATATTTAGTTGCATCTTCTGGACCTAAATAGTGTACCTTCATGTAAAGATAACTTTTCACTTGTGGAGAGAGGTGCAGCTACTGGCAAACTTTGTTAACTGGGCTTCAGCCGTGATCAGTTTTAAGAGATCGTGAAGATCATCACAGACTGATTATTGATTCCTTTAGGCCTCCTTTGGGAACCGCTTTCCACGCCGGGATCCCCGCCGTTTCCCCGGGCAGGGCGGCCGCGCTGGAGGGAATTCGGGGTCGGCTACGTAGGCCTTTGGAAGACCAGTCCACGAAGATTTTTCACCCCGGTTTGGACAGGTTTCCGCAGGGTGGAGATCCACGCCTCTGGAGGTCTGGCAGTTGGCCCCGTCTCTTTCCCCGCCTCTCGCTCGCGGGGCTCGACGAGCGCCGCCACCTCTCCCACGCGAATGAGCGCCGTCTCGCCTCCCCTGTCTCCCTCTCCCCATCTTCAACGCAAGCTGCGGCTTCAGCCTCATCTCCACCTCCCCGACCATGCTTCCGTCGCCAAAACTCGACGCGTGCGGCGAGCCTCCCCCCTCGACGCACTGTGCAACGTCGGCCGCCTCTCCCTCCTCTGCTCGCACCTCTCTCTCTCTCTCTCTCTCTCTCTCTCTCTCTCTCTCTCTCTCTCTCTCTCGTTACACGAATCACGGTCTCCACTCTTTCTCCGTAGATCTGACACAAGGAAGAATGTGAGGTGCAAGATCTGTGGTTCGCCGAATAGGGGAAGGCAAGAACGTGAGGGGCACAAGATCTTGGTATGTTCCTGCTCATATTTCATCTCTCTACCGCCAGGATCTGGAACATGTCCTTCACAATATATTGCAAATCGAGCATTTTCAGTTATCTGTCACAGTTGCTCGGTGTCAGACCTTGGGTTTTTATTGAATCTGATGCTTGCTCAGATGTGGACTGTTGTTACATGAGGATCAATAGTAGTTCTAATTTTTTCTACTGCTAGATTCTTGTCATCGTCATTTTCAGTCTACTGGTAGCATAAGATGTGATACTATTTACAGCATGCTGAAGCATTCAGCACATGTCATTCATACATGTTTCAGGGCTGGTAACGTATTATTTCAATTAAGGGATAAACGTGGCAAACCATATCATTATGGCTCCCAGAATTTGCTCCTGGTGTGTTTTGAAATGCTACATATTCATAAGAGACTGGTTACAGGATCTCTTTTTACACCATATCTGTCTCGCTATTGCCTTTCCTACATCTTGAATGATGTGACAGTATATAGTTTGGTTAGATTATTTTCTCTCCTAGCTGCAAGACAGTAGTACAGACATATTCTGTGTTTTGATGCATGGCTTTGCTTGATTAGTGTGGTAGAAAATGATCTGTGCACTGCCTGATTGATTAGCTTCTCGAGATAGCAACCAGTTTCAGGCAGTAGTATTTGACAGCTTGTATTACTGCTTTGCTTATTTTGGTTGCTTGCTTGGTTTTAAATCAGTTTATTAATCAGGCTTTTAACTTTTTTCTATCAGCCAATGCTTTAACTATTTTGGTTGTTCTCGCGATTAGAGCATAAAAAATTGGTTATTACTAGAAGTACGGCTGCAATGAATGTCCGTGTGAGTATCTAGTTGTGCTGAATTTGTGTTGTGCCTGCCATGTTATGATAAAATCTTTGATGAAGCTTTGCGATGTAGCAACCTTGAACTATTCAGTCAGGTTTAGAGCATACAAAAGTAATTATTCCATTTATCAGTATGTACAGAGTTTCTTTTAGATGCCTTGAACTAATTCTCAACTCCTGATGGTCACATACTCACAGGAACATCTACATCGAGAGTTCCATGCATGGATCAGTTTTGGTGGAAGCTTCCTTCGAGTGGCAATGCACTTTAGATAATGGCTATGGTCTCTTGTGAGTTTCTTCAGTGAAAATTGACGCTAGTCTGACAGGAAGTTGTGTGGTTGTCTACATTACCTCTTGTAATCAAGTCTCATACTGATGAACAGATGTAATTTATTTGATGATATTCGTTTCTTTAGCAATGTATCACTCTATACTTATTTTTATGGGGGTAAACTGATGTATAACATGGCCATTAATGATTTTATTATACAAATACGATGTGACCACATCGTCTGTGTACATATTTCTTATGGGTTGCCCATGGTTATTAAAAATAGCATCTGATCATGTGGTCTTTGTACATGGTAATTTTTATTTTTTAATTTTTGGTGTCCTTTTCCGATTTTTCCTGAATTTGTCTTCAAGTTGAAGCACTTTTCAATTTCCCTAAATTTACAGAGCATTTTTATAAAATTATTTTTTTCGTGCAATTTTCTTGAGTCTAATCGTTCAGTTGTAAAGGGCGGACAGAAGATCACAGAACACCAGTCACCAGAACCCAAACCAGTCACCAGAACCAGCCAAGCCCTGGGGAGGAAGGCCATCAGCTGCCAAAGGCTGACAGGGCACCAAAACCAGCCACGGGAGTGGGGTCGCGGGGTGGCAGTGTGCAGGGATTTCCCTGGCGTGGGAATCTCACCCCGGGTAGTCTGCCGCGTGCACCCAAAGGAAGCCTTATATGTTGAGGCACGAAACCAACATTTATTCTGATTTATCACCGTCTGAATTTCATGGCCGGTGCGTTTCCTACGGAGCATGACATGACACACGCTCTCCGTTGGCAAATCACCCGGCCAGAATCTCCATTTTTTTTATTCCACCAGTAATAATACAACAATTGGTATAACTCGATCTGTGTCACTGAGCCTCCTCCAGCCACGCGACTGCGTCGGAGAAGCACTTCCGGAACGCGTCATGCCCTCCGGCGGCAACGACACGCCCACCTCCATGCCGCCGTCACCCGCCCTGCTCTCCGCCACCGCGACGGCGCCGGTCTTCGCCACGGACACGATGTCCACCTTCGCCGGCCGGCCGAACCCCATGTCCAGGTCGTAGACGCGGAACCTCGGCTACCCGGCCACCGGAAGCATCCCCATCGCGACCGCCTCCGTGATGCGCTCCTTGAACAAGCCCATCTTCTCCGTCGCGACGCCGCTCACCGAGTCCTCGATCGCCGCCGCGCACGCGGCCAGGAGCCCGCCGGCGCCGGCCTCCAGCAACTCGCTCCTCGACGCGATCGCGAACGCCGATTCAACGTAGTTGCCGAAATACTCGTTGGGGAGCGGAGGCTTCAACCGAGACCGGTGGTCCACGGAGAAGAGCAAGCACGTCCGAGCGCCGCTGTCGCCGTCGCCGTCGCGTGGCTTGGCTCGCTGGTAGCACGACCAGACGAAGCCCAGGGCGGCCACCAGCGAGGAGCACCGGGGTGGCGGCGCGACGCCGCGCGCCGCAGCCGCCGCGGCCACCGCGTCCTTGACGCGCTGCAGGTGGGCCTTGGACAGGGTGAACGTGACGAGGCGCTGATCGTCGGGCATCTTGACGAACCCCAGGTCGGCTGCAGGGCGGCCGCCCAGGTGTGCAGGAAGTGAGTCGACGCGGCGCCGTCGCAGGCGGCGTGGTGCACGGTGACGCCGAGCGCGAGGCCGCGTCGCCCCGACAGCAGCGTCGCCTGCAGCGCGAGCACGGCGCCTCCGTCCGGGAGTGGCGGAGCAAGTGGCGCGATCGCGGCGACGTCCTTGGGCTCGTTGGCGGCGAGGCTGTCGAAGTCGAGGCCGTCGTACTCTGCGACAGTGAAGGTGACGGCGTCGCCCGGCCTGTAGTTGAGCTCGTAGCGGTTGGCCGTGCCGGGAGTGAGCCGGAGGCGGCCGGCAAGCGGGAAGAACGCGTGGATGGCGCGCGACAGGGCGTCCCTGAGGTTTGCGAGCACGGCGTCGACGTCGGCGTCGGGGGCGAGGCGGTAGAAGAAGACGCGCTCGACTGGCGGGGTGAGGACCCAGAAGACGTCCAAGAAGGTGAGCGGGAGGGTTGTCTCCGGAGGGCGGGACCGCCTGAATTGGGAGGAGACGGGTGCACGAGGGCGGTGTGGAGGACTCGGACGGCGGCTGGAGGTGATGGGAAGCGGCGGAGGCTGCTGCTCTGACGACACCATGTTGATGCATCTTATCCGGCGCGGCGGCCATGGTCAGTAAATAGTCACCTCCGGCAATGTCTAAGGCCGGAAGGAAAAGGGCGGGCGAGACAGAGAGATATGTATAGATGGAAGAGGAGAGCAGCGAAATTGGAACACGGACTCTGAATCCTTCGCAACACGGACTCTGAATTCGGCATGATCGAAATTCAGTCCCTGTCTATCAGTGGTCATTTTCTTACGTGGTCGATGTGGATGGCTTGTCCGTGCTCTGAAGTCGGCATGATCGAAAGAGGAGGTGAGCCGGAGAGCTATGGCAACCCATGCATGCTACATCCATCCATTAGTATATGATGATGGTAGAGTTTTAAAAGCATATGGAGTGTTAAGTTGTGGATACATATGGAGTGTTTAACTGTTTCATTCAGACGCGGACAAGGAGCTTGAAAAATTAAACGGAGGAGGGCATGCTAATACATATGTATATTAATTATTATTAAAGAGGGCCCAAATAAAAAGCTGTTGCACAAATTTTGCTTAACTAATCAACCAGCCTGCACCTTCAAAAATGATAAATGATTAGTTAAAATTCTCCAAAACTGTTGTGGTTAACATCTATCTTTAGTATTTGAAGGTCTAAAGAAGCCACCACGTTCGCTCTCAAAGCCACAAAATTACCGCATTAATCAGAAAAAAGAAAAGCTATGAGCCGTTGGATTTTATGAACATCTAACGCCCAAGATATAAAGAAAAGTAATTGAATTATAATAACTCCAGGCAGTCCGACCCGTATACAATATATTATGTAAATGCTATTTTCAAATCAGGTTTCTCCGATGAAGTCCTTTGTTACCGAAAAAAAAGTCATTTGTTGTATATTATTCTAGAAAGATAACATGCCATATAACGGCCGTAGTATTCTATTCACCGTATTCACCAAACGTATCGCAACGGGCCAGGGGCCTTAGTATATTTACCATACGTATCATATCGGGCTTTCTTGAGGATTAAGAAAATAAATACGAGATCAGAGATGACGGCATAACCAAGATGAGATGGCATGGGATCGGACGACATGGCAATTCCTTCTCGACAAAAACACGATCAATCGGCAAAAGAGTCGACGGCAACTTCGCGCTCGGCTTCTTCACCCCGCCGAGCGCCAACAACACCTACATGGCGTCTGGTACAACAAGGTCTCTGTCGTCCTCACTGTCTCCTGGGTTGTCAACCGCAAGGCGCCGATCCCAGGGACTGTCCAGGACACAATTCGGGTGTAGTCGATCGGTCGTTCCGGTAGTGAAGTTGTCGATCCCATCCGCGCAGATCCTGGACAACGGCAACCTGGTGCTCGCTGATGGCGCCGGCGTCGTGGACCGACACGCTGCTCCCAGAGATGAAGCTGGGGATCGACTACGTGGAGTGAAGGAACGGGACGCTCATGGCGGCTTTCAAACTGACGAAGATGACGATATGTGGTGGCGACTTCGATGCTGATCCGGCCTCCTTGATCAGCAGCAACACGACAGAATTTGTGGTTGACGACGTTGGTCATATGGAGGCGTTCGGCGTTGCACTCCAGCTGGCATATGTTGGCCGGATATATAGCTACATTGTTTCACGAGCAAATGCGCATGAGGCTTGCAATCGACAAGAAACATAAGCTAATCAGCAAGATCGAATTAATTCTGATCAGTTGATGCAACCTATGAGGAGATGAGGAGAAGCATGTAACACACTGGGTCACGGTGGGGTGCTTGGAAGAAGTCATTCAAAACTTTATCATCGGAGTAGCTTTTGCAACTGCATATGACTGGAACATGGCAGTGCTCTGTCGTCGATGCAGGAACCAGAGGCAAAGCAGAAGGCCACCGAGCATCAACGCAGAAGGAACAGTATGAGAAAAAGAAGAACGCCTACATGCACACGTTTCATGTATGGAAGCTGGAGTGAACATCGATCTTTGCAAGCTTTGACAAGGAGATACCGAATTATTAAGAAAAACATGGGCAATCGTGGGAAAACAAACCAGCAGTGCACACAAATAAGCATCAGCTTTTGGTATGTATAAGTGAGTTTGCTCCTCTAGAAGATCAAATTTATACACAACAAAGCAAAACACCTGCTAGAATGCAGAGGGAACCAGATGGAAATGTCATGGAGTTCTCTAATGCTCAGCTAATTCACCAACCACACTGATGGTGGAAGATGGATAAAACTTTTCAATATTTGACTCTAGGGTCTTAATATAAGATCGACAACATTGTCATCAAGGTAATTGTATGTAAATCCCAACTCAACCATACTATAAAAAGGATCAGAATCTACGACAATCATATCGTTTTATTTTCTTATGGGCTGAAATATAAACCCTTAATATTTTTCATATTTTTCGAACTTATTTTAATAGGCCCAGTTCTCATGGTTTAGCTTTTCAACGAAGAAGGCGATAAAGTAAATTATTACATTAGGAGTCTAGCATAAAAATGTTTAAAAGTTTAAACTACAGGCTCCAAAAAGAGAAAAGTGCAGGCTCTCTATATACACCCAAATGTTTATTTCTAAGGTGCAACTATATGTGTGAAAACATGCAAGTCGCCACACATAATCAGGTCAATGGTGTGTTATCCTTGGATTTAAAGCATTTGAAGCATGGCTCGACATGGTAAAAAAAAATGATTGTTGGCTACTCTCTATCTTTTAAGATAATTGTTATTCTAGGTTCTGTAAGTCAAAACTATCTATCTTTGGCCTATTATGTAACATTTGTATATTTAAATAATATAAGATTTATTTTTTAGGTTAAAATGTACTTTCACACATATATGAATGATCAAAGAAAGAGATATTTAATATTTGACCAAACCTAAAACTACAGTTATTTTGAAATGTAGTGGGATTTAGTTGTGTGCTTAGATACCTGATGGCCAAGAGCAGTTTGGTGCCTTGGTTAGACATCTAAAAATGGATGGATGTGATGTGACAACATACATATAATAAATGTCGCACAATAAAGAGCGAGCGAAGCAGTAATAATAGGATCGACGTTCTCAAAGAAAATAACCCAACATAACAATATATTTTAGCGAGTCTAGCCGCGCAATATGCACGGGCCATCTTGCTAGTTCAGCTATATTCCACAGGGCTCGTCAGAATACATCCCCAGGCATCCACAGGGCTGCATTTCTTCTACTGCTGGCAGAGGACCTTGGCTTATCTACTAGGCACGATTTGGTGCGCGCGCGGAGGGGGCGTCACGTCCAGCGATAAATTTTTTTTAGGCACTCTGTACATTTTTTTTCGTACATGTAGACTTTTCCTTCATATATTAAAAAAAACAAAGTCTGTCCACGAAGGAAAACAAAAAGGAAAGCAAAAACTAAAGGTTACATAGCATCTTGTATCCATTGCTGCAAATGATATCATAAAGATCGGAATGGATGGGTAGTCTTCGTTTGGCCCTAGGGACAATCATAAAGATCTTGTTGTTGTCCATATAGAGCTTGAAAAACTTAGCTCTGCAGTTCAGTACTGTAGGATCAACATTATTAAATATTGAATCATTTCTTTTGTCCATATGCACCGACACATGATGATTGTAATGAACCTATAGAATGGAACATTCAGCTTCTTCTTCAGCATGTTAACAAGAGGGAAGAACTGCAGATGGCTGGAGATGTTTAAACCAATTGAAGCCCAACATGCCTCGGTAAAGTTACATCTGACAAAGAGTTGCATGATGGTTTCCTCTTTTTAAAGGATGCACATTTCATAAACATAAGAATCAAGAGCCATATTCGTTCTCCTCAGCATGCCTAGTGTGTGTATGTGTGTGGTTTTTTTTTTCTTGAGATCTCAGCATGCCTAGTGTTAAGTTTGTCTTTAAGTAACAACTAGAAGAAAACTTGATTCTTTGGCTGGCAAGATGGTAGGTTCTTTTAGTGGAACCAACTCTCCCGGCTTCAAATCTTCGATTTGGCTCAGATGATGTCGTATTTACGACTGATTATTTTTCCAATGGGATGTGATGTTTCGATCGGCAGCGAGACGTCTTTGATGACTTTTTGAATTTCAAGATCAGCCGACTCAGTCTCTGGTCGGTATTTATAGGGGTAGGATGTGCACGCGTGTGTTTATTTTTATTTTTTTTATTTTTTGAGATAAGTGCGCGTGTGTTTATATAAGTGGCGGTAAGCAAGACGGGCCCTATAAGGCCATTGGACCATTTTGGGGTCTTTTGCGGGCCAAAGCTTGGTTAAACATTAGGTTCAGGCTGGGTTGGGCCTGATTCATTCAAGTTTAGCTCAATCTTCGCACTCGTTCCTATGTTCAAATTTCACTAAACAGCTCAAGGAGGAGTATCATTTACTTACAGATAAACTTTGTCATGAATTTTGCGGTGCCTTTTTTTGGTATAATATTAAAACTGCTAGTCATCTGAAGAACCGATCGACACTCTTCAAGCAGAATTATTTTTCGAACAAGATATTCAGCAGGAAATTAATCATGTTCCTTTTTGTTCCCCTGCTTTCTTGTGACACATCTTCGTGCCGAGAACATGTTTTGGCGAGGGACTCACGTCGTCGCCAGTTAGCCAGCACCAATGCTTTCTTTAGCAAACTTGCACCCAGCCACGAGGAGAGAGAGAGAGCGCGCGCGACGTGAGATGAGACTCTGTCAAATCATATCTTCCTCAACCTCCGGTGACCACTCCTCCATTCCCTCTCCTCTTTCTCTCTCTACCTAGCTTTGCATGCCTCACGCGGGCCATACGCGCAATCGATCGACGAACCGTTGAGAGCATTGCACCGAGAGCTCGCTCGCTCGATCGGCCGCGCGGCGAGACATGGACAGGATCCCGGTCCCCATCCCGCCGCTCAAGTCGAGCAGCTTCTCGGCGACCACCGCCCGCGAGGAGAAGCTCGCCCGCAACCTCTCGCTCGGCCCGATCAAGCTCAACGAGCACATCAAAGACAAGGAGGCGCGCCAGGACGAGAAGGCCGAAGGAGGCGACAACAATGCCGGCGAGGCGGGGGGTGACGACGCCGCGCCGGCGGAGGCCAGCGAGCCGGACCTCGCCACGCTGTCCGCGGAGATCGACGCCTTCCTCGCCGCGCGCGAGGCGGACGCGGAGGCGCCGGTGGTGTCGGAGGTGACGCTGGACAGGTTCGCCAACGCCGTGGAGATGGAGATCGCGCAGTCGGAGGGCGCCGACGACAAGTGGGCGGCGGCGGCGGACGGGGAGGCGGCGCCGCTGCTCGCCGCAATCCGGCGCATCGCGGCGCTGGCCGCCGCGCTGACCGCGAACCACGCGGCGGGCGCGACGTACACCATCGGCGTGCACCGCGTCACGGGCGTGCTGCACCGCACCATGACGTTCGTGGAGGACGAGTTCCACGCGATGCTCGAGGACCCGCGCGTGGCCAAGGCCGCGGCGCTCGGCGGCGACACGGGCAGCGCCACGGGGAAGTCGATGAGGCGGCCGCCGTCGTTCGGCGGCGGGCACTGCGCCGAGCCCGACCGGTGCGTGCTCGTGTCGCCGGACGCCGGATCCGGAGACGCCGCGGCCGCGCCGCCGTTCCCGCCGGAGACGGTGGAGCGGCTCCGCGCCATGGCGGACGCCATGTTCGCGGCCGGGTACGAGACGGAGTGCACGCAGACGTTCCTGGTGGCGCGGCGGAACGCGCTGGACGCGGCGCTGCAGAGCCTCGGGTACGAGAAGGCCAGCATCGACGACGTGGTGAAGATGCCGTGGGAGGCGCTGGAGTGCGAGGTGGCCACGTGGATCAAGGCCTTCCGCCACACCGTCGACGCGGGCCTGCCCGGCGAGCGCGACCTCT
Source organism: Eragrostis nindensis (assembly GCA_012490785.1). Classification (NCBI taxonomy): domain Eukaryota; kingdom Viridiplantae; phylum Streptophyta; class Magnoliopsida; order Poales; family Poaceae; genus Eragrostis; species Eragrostis nindensis. Next base: position 61,197 of record JAAXCT010000392.1, read on the forward strand.
GCGCGCGCGTCTTCGTCTCCCGCGACCGCGTCGGCCGCGCCATCTTCGCCGACCTCGCGCGCTGCGCCGTGCTTCAGATGCTCAACTTCACGGAGGCTGTGGCCATGACCAAGCGCGCCGCCGAGAAGCTCTTCAAGGTGCTCGACATGTACGAGGCCATCCGCGACGCCGCGCCCGTCGTCGACGCCTTCCTCCTTCCCGGAGACGGCGGCAAGGAGGACGGCTCCTCCGAGGAAGACAGCGCCCTCGCGGATCTCAAGTCGGAGCTCGCCTCCGTGCGCTCCCGGCTCGGCGAGTCTGCGGCGGCCATCTTCTGCGACCTGGAGAGCTCGATCCGCGCCGACGCCGGGAAGCAGCCCGTCCCCGGCGGCGCGGTGCACCCGATGACCCGGTACCTGATGAACTACCTCATGCACTCGTGCGAGTACAAGAACACGCTGGAGCAGGTGTTCCGGGAGCACCACCGCCCCGACGACGACGACGACGACGGCTCCACGACCGCCGACCCGTTCGCGGCGCAGCTGATGGAGGTGATGGAGCTGCTGCACGGCAACCTGGAGGCCAAGTCGCGGCTGTACAAGGACCCGGCGCTCAGCAGCATCTTCATGATGAACAACGGCCGCTACATGCTGCAGAAGATCCGGGGCTCGCCGGAGATCAACGCCGTGGTGGGCGAGGCGTGGTCGCGGAAGCGGTCCACGGATCTGAGGCAGTACCACAAGAACTACCAGCGCGAGACGTGGAGCCGCGTGCTGGCCCTGCTCCGCGACGACGGCGTCATCACCGTCAAGGGCCACGTGCAGAAGAACGTGCTCAAGGAGCGGTTCAAGCAGTTCAACGCCGCCATGGACGAGATCCAGCGGACGCAGGGCGCCTGGGTCGTCTCGGACGAGCAGCTGCAGTCGGAGCTCCGCGTCTCCATCGCCGCCGTCATCGTGCCGGCATACCGCTCCTTCCTCGGCCGCTTCTCGCAGCAGTTCAGCCCCGGGAGGCAGGCGGAGAAGTACATCAAGCTCAGCGGCGAGGACCTCGAGGCCATCATCGAGGAGCTCTTCGACGGCAACGCCGTGTCCATGCCCAGGAGAAGGACGTAATAATTGCTAACCAATGGAAATGGAGGATCGACCCATATTACATCTTGACTAATTAAGTTGATTTAAGCAATTATACCACTATACTGTATTTATTTTGTTTCACCAGCTCCTGTTAATCTTATACTTGGTTTAATACTTATGACAGTTTTGGTCCAACAGGTGATGACTGGGTGTAATCCTACATGAACTTTCTGTATTGCTCTTTGCTCAACTACAGGGCAGATTAGATATGTTAAGATTAATACTTGTATATTACTACCTATTCATATTAACACTCTTCTTCTGCGGAAACAATGTTAGTTCTTGTACTTTCAAAGGCTTGACCTCAATCGTACTGTAGCCCACGAGATCTTATTTTTATTATACATGCAAGCACGTAGTAATAGTACCGACCTTTTGTTTTAAAAAAATAAATCAGAGATGCAGGGGATCTTTTAGGTCCTGATGAATTCCTCGTCGTGGGTCGCATTAGGAGTTTAGGACAAGCAAGGGAAATCATTTGCATGGAGGTCACGTTCCACATTGGGCCATCTACCAGTTACTTCAGTGATTTAATTAGGACATCCAATCACTTGAATTTTATTTTTGGAGCTTTGGATCAGGATACAGCAGTCCACCAACTTTGTTCTGCTACATGCTTCTCACTTCCCTCTTTTCTGACCTCCAACGCCATCACCGTCTCTGTACAGAGTTCAGAGTTTCAGACCCTACCCATTTTGGCCGTCCTCTGTAAATTCCGCCAGCTGCTCCCTGCCGCCTCACCGCCCAAGCTCTGCATTTGCACATCTGATTCACTAGTTCTACCACAGGTTTTACACTAGCACCAGAACTACTGGGTCTGCTTCAGAGGAACTAAAAAATGCTTTGTCTCCGTGGCTTCAAAAATTGAAATTCTCAGTGGCCATGCTTATGATTGAATCCAAATTAAGGCTAAGTGGATTGATCACCAGAACCCAATCGCTGCAAACTCAAGTTTCATTGTCTTGTTGGGCTGGGCTTTGAAACCTTTTCCCGCGCGGATTATACTGAGGTCGCTCGTACTCTAACCTTCAGAGCTTAACATACCAACATGTAACTGTGGACTCTCGCCACAAAACAGAACTGGCCACAGATTTAACAGTAGGCGATAGACCAAAACTCTATTACGAGTTCTGTCAAAAAAAAAAACTCTATTACGAGTGGAATTGACTCATCTCGGTCTCCAATTAAAAATTGCAAGCAACAGAAGTGGGCGTGTTGGTATGTTAAGCAAGTGGAATTGACTCATCCAGTATGGCTTCATTAAGACTAGAACTATACAAGATTGTTTGGCCTGGTCCTTTGAATATCTGCACATATGTCACAAGTCCAAAAAAGAGCTAATCATCCTAAAGCTGGACTTTGAAAAGGCCTTTGACAAGATTGAACACCAGGTAATTATTGATATCTTAAACCATAAAGGCATGGGGCCTAGATGGATACATTGGATGGAGCTAATCATGAAATCGGGTACCTCCTCTATTCTTCTGAATGGAGTTCCAGGAAAGGTCTTTCACTGTAAGAGGGGAGTGAGGCAGGGTGATCCTCTCTCACCTCTTTTATTTATGCTAGCTGCTGATCTTTTGCAATCCATTCTTAACAAGGCAAAGAACAATGGCTTGCTGAATCTTGCAATTCCACTTGGGGCTGGGACAGATTTTCCTGTGGTTCAATATGCAGATGACACACTGTTGATTATGGAAGCATGTCCTAGGCAATTATTTGTGCTCAAGGCTCTCCTTAACACTTTTACAGACTCTACTGGGCTCAAAGTGAACTATAATAAGTCAATGATGGTACCAATAAATGTCAGTGAGGAGAAGATGGAAATACTAAATAATACTTTTGGATGCCAAACTGGAACTATGCCATTTGCTTATCTGGGACTGCCACTAGGACTTACTAAGCCTTCAGTGCAGGACTTTCTGCCATATGTTCAGCGAGTAGAGAGAAGACTCATTTGCTGATCTCAATTTCTCACTCAAGCAGGGAAGTTAGAGATGGTGAACTCGGTTATCACTTCAATGCCCATGTTCATAATGTGTATTATCAGAATGCACAAAACTGTCATTGACATGTTGGATGTTTATAGAAAGCATCTCCTCTGGAGGGGATCTGACATTAATGCTAAGAAACCTCCTCTTGCTGCTTGGGACATGGTTTGCAGATCAAAGAGTGAAGGAGGTCTGGGTGTTTTACAACTTAGCACCCAAAATGATGCTCTGCTGATGAAGTTTTTACATAAATTCTACAATAAAGCTGACTTGTCTTGGGTGAACCTCCTGTGGGACAATTATTATAAGGATGGTAGGTTACCTGGGGATAAGAAAGTGGGCTCATTCTAGTGGAGAGATATTATGAAACTAAATGATCAATTCAAAGGGATAGCAAAGGTACAAGCTGGAGATGGATCCTCCATCTGGTTCTGGCAGGATCTATGGAATGGAATGGTCCCCACGCAAGCATTCCCTGAGCTATATTCTTTTTCCAAGAGAAGTAATTTGTCATTGAGGCAGGCCTGGACCACTCCAAATTTTATTGATCTCTTTCACTTACCTCTGTCTGAACAAGCTTTTGAGCAAATGCAGCTTCTGTCCACATTGCTAGAGCAGCTAGATATTGAAGCTGGAAGAGACTTATGGTCCTATATCTGGGGAACCACTAGCTACTCTACCTCTAAAGCATATAAGCAGATGAAGGGGCATACCTATGTTGATCCAGCATTCAAGTGGCTTTGGAAATCAAATGTTCAGCCCAAGCATCAAGTTTTCTTTTGGTTAATGCTAAAGGACAGATTGAATACTAGGGGAACGCTTCGACGAAGGAATATGGCTCTTGATTCGTATGTCTGTGAGCTACGCATTTTACAAAGGGAAGAGACTTTACTGCATCTTTTTGTTCGATGCAATTTTGCGAAGGCTTGCTGGGCTCTGATTGGAATCACTCTGCCCACTCATTTGCCAATACCGGCATTGGTCAAAGTCATCAAACGTAAGCTCAATGTGCCTTTCTATATGGATATAGTCATCCTTATGTGCTGGAGCCTTTGGACTACGAGAAATGAATGGATTTTCAGTAATGTGGATCCAACGGTGCAGAATTGTAAGATCAAATTCTTCCAGGAGCTCAAAATGGTTGTCCATCGAGCTAAACAGAAGCACGTTGAGCAGTTGGAGCAATGGATTCAAGATATGATAATACTTTAGTGCTTTACTTTTCTTTTTTCTTCCTTTTTCTGCTTTTTCTTCTTCTTTCTTCCTTTGTGTCTTATTTTTTTACTTAATCAATATATTAATCTGTAGGGGCTCTGCCCCTCCAGTTCCTTCAAAAAAAAAAACAGAAGTGGGCGTGTGCTTGCCGTCAGAAGGCATGAACGCGTTCTGCTGTCGCGGGGCTCAGTGAATTATCCATCGTCAATTGCCCACAGCTAGCACGGGCCTGGCTTGCTAGGAACGGCCGATGTGGGCGTTTTCCACTAGCCAGGCTAAGGCACCTTTTTTGCATAAGCAGAGTCAGGTTACTTTATTAAAAAGGCAACCAAACATGTGAAAAAGTAAAGATGTTGCATACCACAAGCCTGTCTAGGCACTTGTACACAAACCAAACACGCCCATAGTGTTTGTGTTTGGTTGCCTGAATGGACACTTGTGTATGATCACCTCTTCTACCAAGCGGTGAGTCTAACTCCTACTATCATCTTTCTTCTTTCAACCCTCAATTCCAATGCTCCCGTGTAACTGATTTAACAGTAGGCGATAGACCAAAACTCTATTACGAGTGGAATTGACTCATCTCGGTCTCCAATTAAAAATTGCAAGCAACAGAAGTGGGCGTGTGCTTGCCGCCAGAAGGCCTGAACGCGTTCCGGAATTGCTTTGCTAATGCTGTCGCGGGCTCAGTGAATTATTATCCGTCGTCAATTGAGCTCAGTGAGTCATGCATGTAATCCAATTACTAATGACTTGTCCCTCGAATCAGCCATTATTGTATACTTACAAAACAGCAAACTACGCCCACTAAGCTTGCTTCTTCATGTCGATACATCCATTATCTTTGTAATCCAATTACCATTAATATGCTCGAGTGATTCAGTGCATCCTGTCAATCGAATCTATCTATTATCTTAATCGATATTCGATGGTAAAATTAGAGCTGCCACGTTTACTCTCAAATGCCACAAAATTACCATGTTAATAGAAGACTAAAAACAAAATATGACCCACTCAATTTTATGAGAGGTAGTCTCTCTCACTCTCTCATCCATACTCGTGCAATGCAAGAGAACAAATCAATCTTAGCTCTTGATTTTATTACATTAAAAATAATAAAAGATTCTAAATAAATAATTTATTCCTCGATCTTTCTCCATCAAATCCGACCTCCCGGTGATATCCTCCCACACAAAAGGAATCTCCCTGATCTTCTCCAGAACATGTCTTCACGTGGAGCCCCTGCAGTGCATGATCCTTTGCACCCCCTCTAAAATTTTAGACCTGTCACATCAAAGAGAATCTTACTATTTAAACATATTTTTATTAATTTAATGACAAAACCTATGTCACGACCCCCCTCTAAATCGCGAGACGAATCTAATTAGCCTAATTAATTTATATTTTGCTACAGTGATGCTACAGTAACTATCTTCTAATGACGCCTTAACTACCCTCATTAGATTCGTCTCGCGAATTCGAGCGGAGTCCTGAAATTAGTTTCGTAATTAAACTTTATTTGTAATCACAATATCGTTGAAAAAACCCTCTAAAGTTTAGAGCCCCTGCAGTGCATGATCCTTTAATCAAATTGTGCATGCATGCTTTGACCTTTAACTTACGCGTTTAGCTAATATACATGCTCAATCAGCTTTCTAAGTATCAGATTAAGAATCAGAATGATGGGCCAGCCGCCCTCCTCTCCATGCCCAACCCGACCCAGCCACTGACGAAACAAGGAAGAGAAGAGCATGGGCAAGGGAAACGGGACGGCACCGCCGCCGAGCAAGCAACGGCAGGGGCAGTGGCTGTGATAGACAATTGCATGCGGATTTTTCTGCCATGATTGGCGGGCAATTGCATGCGGATCTTCAATTACAACTCTTCATGCCACCGCAAAAAAAAAAAAAAAATTACAACTCTTCATGAAGAAGCCAATCACCACTGCTAACTTCTATGCAGTTGTTCTTCAATGGATTCTGTATCACAACCACAAGATTTGCACACCTTTTCAATGGCATAATGCTGGATGAACCCGAGATATTGTATACGAACGTAACAGGAAAATATCATGGAACTTCATTCACCTGCAAATTAGCAGCATGTTTTGCTCAACACTGGTAAAAATGCACTAGCAGGAACTTAAATTAACAAGGAGAACAGGAGAGGCAACAACTTGACCTCTATTTCATATTGCTCCATACCCTAATGCATCTTTCAACACTATAAACCGTTACTCCTCATTTTGTTTTTCTGTAGCTCCATGTCCGCATCTAAATAGGTGGACAGTTCATGCGTCTATAATAACTTTGATTAACATTACGCAAGCATGATTTATTATTTTGCGTGCCCTCCTCATTTCATTTTTGTATAGCTCCGTATCCGCATCTAATTAAATAGGTGGATACTTCTACAACTTTATTAGTAACAAATAACGCAAGCACGTTTAATTATTTGCATGCCCTCCTCATTTAATTTTTTCTATAGCTCCATGTCCGCATCTTCTTCTAAAAAATAGTCATGACATTTCGTGCGACGCAGTACTTGTCCGTGAAGAATGTGGCTGGACGCGCGCTACCCAACCAAATAAGACTAAGAGCAATCGCTTGCGAGGAGAGGACTTCCATTCCATCAAGCTAGACCATATATATCTCTTTCTAGCTTGCTGCAACGCCCACCGCGATCCACCTGTTCCTGACATTTTGCGGAAGGCTTACTTAGTAGATGACCATGGCCGCGGCGTCGGAGAAGCTGCTGCAGCGACCAGCTGGAGCTGGAGGAAGAGCAGCCTCCTCTGCTTCCTCATCAGCAGCTCCAGCCATTCGCGTCCTGGACACCGCCCTGGTGCACCCCGGCGGCCCCGCCCCGCCGGAAGAGACATCCCTCCCGCTCACCTTCTTCGACGTCTTCTGGGTCCACTTCCCGCCAGTCGAGTGCATCCTCTTCTACCGCCTCGCGCCCGACGCCGACGCCGTGCTGGTCAACCTCAGGACCGCCCTGTCGCGCGCCATCCACGCGTTCTTCCCGCTCGCCGGCCGCCTCCGGCTCACCCCGGGCACGGCCAACAGGTACGAGCTCCACTACCGCCCGGGCGATGCCGTCGCCTTCACCGTCGCCGAGTACGACGGCGACCACGACTTCGACAGCCTCGCCGCCGACGAGCCCCGGGAGGTTTGTAAGATCGCGCCACTGGCGCCGCCGCTCCCGGACGGCGGCGCCGTGCTCGCGCTGCAGGCGACGCTGCTATCGGGACGACATGGCCTCGCGCTCGGCGTCACTGTGCACCACGCCGCCTGCGACGGCGCCGCGTCGACTCACTTCCTGCACACCTGGGCCGCCGCCGCCCGCAGCAGCAACGGCGGTTCCCAAGCGCCGCCGCCGCCGCCAGTCTTCGACCGGACCCTCATCTCAGATCCGAGAGGTCTGTACGACATTCTCTGCCCGGCGGTGGCGCCGCCGCCGACCAAGGAGGAGAAGAGGTTCGCCAAGAAGCAGCTTTTTGCCACGTTCACTCTTTCCAGGACCCAGCTGCAGCGCGTCAAAGACGCGGTTGCTGCCGTGGCGGCGGCGGCGCCGCCCCGGTGCACGTCGCTGGTCGCCGCCCTGGGCTTCGTCTGGTCGTGCTACCAGCGAGCCAATCCACGCGACGGCGAGCGAGCCTGCCTGCTCTTCTCCGTGGACCACCGGTCTCGGTTGAAGCCCCCGCTCCCCAATGAGTACTTCGGCAACTGCGTGGGAACGGCGTTCGCGGTCGCGTCAAGGAGCGAGCTCGCGGAGGCCGGCGCTGGCGGGCTCCTCACCGCGTGCACGGCGATCGCCGCGGGGATCGAGGTAGCGCTGAGCGGCGTCGCGACAGAGACCTTGGGGGAGAGGAAGGGGCGCTTCAGGGAGGTCGCAGCGACGACGGGCGTGCTGCCGGTGGCCGGGTCGCCGAGGTTCCGCGTCTACGACCTGGACATGGGGTTCGGCCGGCCGGCGAAGTTGGACATCTTGTCCGTGGCCAAGACCGGAGCCGTCGCGGTGGCGGATAGCCGGGCCGGAGATGGCGGCGTGGAGGTGGGCGTGTCGTTGCCGCCGGAGGGCATGGACGCGTTCCGCAAGTGCTTCATCGATGCTGTCGCGGGGCTGGACGTCAACGCCGGAGCTCATCAGTGACAACCCTCGAGACTGCGTGTGTGATGGATGCAGGCAGCTGGTGGGCCAGACAACTGATTTATTATTCTAATAAAGTTTCACCTCATGGAGCACCAACTTCAAATTCTCAATCCATCAATGCATCGCGTGACATGATTTATTTTCCATATTTACTTTGTTACAAGCACTTGAAATCTTGCTTTCTTTCAAGCACTTTGTGGAGCGTCCGATCTGCGTCAACATTTGTGCTCATGATTAAAGCCACCAGGTGTTAACGGGCCCGCATCTGTTAACTACTCCACCCGTATAGTTCCTTTGTTTTCCCTTTCCCACATTTCATTTCGGATGCGATAGAGGCAGAGGGTTCGAGAGGGAGGGAGGCGGTGAGGTCAGGCGGCTGAGGGATCGAGAGCGGTCGGGCGGCGACGACCTCTCGCCGGCGCAGTTGAAGGTGGTACCCGCCGAGTTTCCGCCGCGGCGGTTTGTTGACGCCGTTTTGGGGCGGCGTTCATTTGTCGCAATTCGTTCGTCGGCGGCGATCCGGCTGCGATTTCGGTGGTGCGTGGTTTGTTGGTTGTTCGTAGGTGTCTCTCAATCCCCCCGCTTGTTCAGGATCCAAGCTCCTCACTGAGTTCCCATTTTGTTGTTTTTGTGGAGTTTGATTTCTCGGTTTGTTCGACGGACTTGTGGCGACGACTTCCTGGTGATTTGACGTTGCTCGCTGTTCTTCTTCGACGTGGTTTGTTTCTGAAGCGCAGCTATGATGAGTGAGTGTTGCTTCCTGTGCTACTAAGCTCATGTATCTGGTTTACAGTACCTAGGGTTAGGGTTAGGTTCATTACAATTGTTGAATTGAAATGCCATTGTGCCTGAAATTGATTTCAGTTGGATTAGAGTGTTGTTTGGTTGTCGAAAATACCTGGGATTATGGACAGGTTGAATGTAGGCTAGCGTGAGTTGGACTTAGCAAAATGTAAATTTCTGCTACTTGCGAGTTAATAGACTGATAGCTTTAATTATACATACCTCTCGATACTAATTTTGTTGCTCCATTAACATTACCTTCTATCAGTGATCAGAGTTATCATAGCCCCTTTCTTCCGATTTTTTACATCAGCTGGCTATGTGTTTTGTATGAAATGGACTCTGAATGAAATTTCTCTTGTGTCGATGTTATTGTTGCATCCATAAATCATGCAGCTCAAACAGTATGAATAGTCTCTATGATCTCTAGCTTTTTTTTAAAAAAAATAATTGTCTTGGTTGTCTATTTTGTATCTGTGTTATATGTGGTGTTATAATTCTTATATACATGCAATTGCATTTACGATATTCTTTAATTACACATGTATTTTACTAGTAATTTTGAAGCCCAGAATCTGCAATTATATAAATATGATTTTAAATAAGTCAATTTAAGGAAAACATAGATTATAGTTCAATTATACTCTGTTTTCGGTGACTGAATTTGTTTTTTTTGTTTTCGGTTGACCGCTCCTTCGTCTGATCATTCAATGTGTCATGTGATTTCTGTGGTCCTTATTCATTAGAGAATATCAGGCCGCCTTTTGTTGATGGATCAAGTTTGTAATGCGTTTATCTTATCTAGTATTTTGGACCCCTCATTTCTGGCTCGCCTGAGATAGTGCTTTTGTCTTCTGACTCGAGAGACAGAGAGAGTGATTCCACCGGGGATTAGGGGCACTGCGGCGATTGCCGGCGGTGGAGCTTCTGCGGTAATCCATTCTCAAAGGTGAGCTCTGTTTTTATGCTTGTCTTTGTGCTCCTTTCTCCTTCTTCATCATATTATGAACTGAGTTTCTCGATCCCCTTCCTCATGTGTGCTTCTATTCCATGGAGCAGGGGTGATTCATGGACATTGTCGCCGGTAAGCTTTGTTCCCATTAAGTACTGGTTATGCTACTTCCAACCTCATTGGATATTGCTCCTGGCCATTGAACTGTCCATTTATATATTCTTTTTTGTTTGGCCTGTATTCAATCTGATTTATGGCGTTTTGGATCAGCCTGCCCCACTGTTCAGTTGTGTGTGTTTCAGGATTCATTCGATGCGGCACAACATTAGCTCCAGGATTTTAACACGGAAGAAAATTCAGGTTTGCCTGCTCATGTGAAGCAGCAAGAACTGTCACATCTCCTGTGTAAATTAGTTATGTTCTTCACTGTCTAAAAATCATAGTGCAAGTTGCTTCTTTTGGCTGGATCAGGCTACCTGTAATTCATATGTGTTACAGGCTGCATGCTGATTAGAACTTGTGCTCCTACTCCTCATATGGAAAAAAATGTTTGTCTGACCAATTCTGTAGATTAATGCTTAGTTGCTTTGTTTCAGTCTTGTCACCACGAGTGAATCCTCTTTTCTAATTGCTTTGTTTCTATAGCAATATTATTTAGTCCTCTTGTGTTTTGTCGCATGTAAAATTAAGTGAACTCATGGTTCTTTTTCTTCTACTAGTCTAGACTTGCTTAATTCATCATGGTGATAGATGACCATTGCTAGTTCTGTGACCTGATCGCTTTCATCTAAATATTCTGTCAAAGCAAGAAGTTAGTTTATTGGACCATGGACCTAGAGTCTGTTAGCTTCGTGAACCCCTTAGTACAAGCTCTTTTAAATAGATGAACAGCAGTTTGTTAACTATATCACCTAGCCTTTTACTTGGTTTTGTTTGGCGGTTCCTATACTAGCTCACCTGCTTTTATATCATGCATCTCTGGTAATTTAATTATAGTCAATCAACTAATCCTTTTGCATGTAATTTGTTCTAGCTAGAGTAGTCTTTTCATTGTGAGTCCTTTTGTCCTATTGTTTGCTGTTTTTTACTTCTGCTTCTTTTGAGCTTTGATTCCTAGTGTCAGTAGTTTATTGATAACTACGTGATCTTGACCAAGTGACAAAAGTGGCGCATCGATTCTGTTTTTTCTCAAAAAAAATATATGAACCATTTCTGTTTGACCTATTTCCAGAACCATCATGATTTATTTATGTTCCTGTTATCTAAAAAACCTCCACACAATTTATGAATAGTTCATATTCTTTTTTTTTATGGATAGTGGTGGAAGAAGCTCTATACTACAATCCTATAGGTTCAATTAATTCAACCAAATTTGTTCATCATGTGTTGTGTTGCTCTATCATTTTTTTTACGTGAAGTTGTTCTATTATTTATTTCAAATTATGTTTCAAGTCATTTCGTATAGGGTCTTTAGTTACTTCACCATTACCTGTATAGAAATCTGGATGTTTCAAGTATACGTTACACCTATACTTGAATGCTAGTTATAAATCTTTCCTGTTTTACGTAAATTCAACGCATTAGCTGGTTCACCATGGCCACCATATAATTTGTTAATTTATTTGATGTGCATGGACCAAATGGTATATAATTTTGTAACTGCACTTATTATCTACCACAATTGCACATGTATTTTCTAGTAATTTTGATTTATGAAATGTGAAACTGTATTTTGGGTATATGATAACTATTTATGTTTTGTTGGTGCAGTTTCAGTGTTTTTCCCTTTTCATGCACCTAATGCTATACCTTAATATATAATTTTGTACTTGCACTTATTATGTACCAAATTTACTCATGTATTCACTAGTAATTTTAATTTCTGAAAGGTGCAATTGTCCTTAATTTTTTCTGACATGAACACCTGCCTTGTGACCTAATTGATTTCCGTGTGTTTTGAAATGTCACCCCTGTTGTAGCCAAAAACTATTTTTACAGTTGTATAATAGCTGAGCCGCAAATTCAGAAACTGCTGCATTATGTGGATCAACATGGAGAAATCGACACCTGTAAGGTTATATATTATGTATTACTTACTTTCAGTCAATGCTATTTTCATTTGCCGGCATTTGTTGCAAAAAAGAAGTGCTACTTCTTCCTCCTTTCATATTATAATCTGTTTGATTGTTTCCCTTGATTTATAAAATGACCAGTACTTGTTCATGTGTCTTGTGTCAATACTATAAATCAAATAATTGCTGAATGCTTTTAATGTCAATTGCTAATTGATAAACACTTCAGAAACTCAGCTATGAGGTTTGGTGTACCACTGATCTCCATTCCTCTCTGACCATAGGACCTTAGATCTTTGTGATGTGTTTGGTTTACATATCATGGAGGATATCCCTTATATGACAAAACACATTTTTAGGATATTGCAAACCTTGCAACACTATAAGCTGATCTTCTAGCAGAATGTCTTAAGAATTGCTTTGTGTACCACTGACCATAGCATTTTTTTTGTGTGTGTGTGAATGGCACTGCAAATTGCTGTCATTTTTTTGGGCTATGCTGCAATATATGTTATCTTGCCATTCTACCTGTAATTATTCAATTATATCTGGGTTCCACCAAGTGATTAGCATTTTATCATTAGGAGCTGCCAGATTCCACCAGGCCATCTGCACAATTTTATCAGATTATTGCAATGGGAAATTATTGCAATTGCGACATATGTTTAGTGCAATTCAGAAAATTGTTTTGTTGCTTTGTGTTGTATTCACTTGGATTTTACACTCTTGTATTGTAATTTGTAAGAAATATACAATTTGTGATTTTCATTAATAACAGATATCTGTTTATGTATTGATCAGAAAATTTTGTTATTTGTATAATAGCTGTATCTTCATTGTGATTTTACACTCTTGTTTTGTTTCGGTTTTTTTCCTTGGATAATAGCTGTATCTTCCTTGTGATTTTTTCCTGTTCATAGCGTCGTGCACAGAAATGAGTCTCTTGATGCATCCGTTGGTGTCATACCGGGTTAGAGACGCCATTCACAACAGAAACAAAATAACGGGCTCGTTTTGCGGACCCGTTTAGAACTAAAAAAATGTTGGATTTGTTTCTCGGACCCGTTAGCGGCTGAAGCGGGTTTGTTTGCAGGCCATACAACAAAAACACATACAAATACAACTAGGAACAACCACAGCCATCGGATGAACAATTGACGGCTGTGGATGGTGCTTGAAATACCCTCCAGATTTCAAGCACTTGAAAATTAGCAAGCCTCAACGGCTTTGGAAGCCCTGGAACTTTGGAAGGAGATCACGAGAGGAGATGCGCGCCCCCGTGTCGATCCGTCCAACTCATAGCTCGATCTTGTCGATCCTCACCGTCGTTGCCACCAATCAAGCAGATCATTCTCAGATTTGACAGCGAGATCCCTACCACCAGTCAGCTCTGCAACAAAGATATCTCATCATTAATGAAATTTCAGAAGACCAGCTTTGCAATATACAGAAACATGGCAGTCCATGTAAAGTCAACTTCCCCTGCCTTAAAATTTGCATGTTTGAACTCGTATAGAGAGCTTGAAATCCTTAGTTGGAAGGAGAAAACCCATATATATGCATGTTTTATTATTTGCATGCCCTCCTCATTTTATTTTTCTATAGCTCCCCATCTAAACAGGCGGGCACTTCATGCATCTATAACTTCGTTGACATAACACATGCATGTTTTATTATTTGCATGCTCTCCTCATTTCATTTTTCTATCGCTATGTGTCCGCGTCTAAATAGGCATGACATTTGTGCCACTCAGTTATCCAACCAAATTACAGCAATTGCTTGCGAGGACTTGCATCAATTTATATCAGAAAAAGTCCATTTTACTACCCCGAATAATCCACTTTGTCCGTTTCACCCTCTAAACAAAATAATGGTTCACTTTACTAGCCTAAATAATTTCATTAGGTGTGATATACACCCGATTGAAGTTTGTGTTTTTTTTTCTCGGCCTACAAGTTGAATTTGAAGTTCAAATTTTGCACGATGATAGTTACCAAGATACCCTATGTTAAAATATTTTTTATTGTTTTTATAGTATCATTTGAATGCATATAACATGTTTATGATGTCAGCAGGCAGTGTGATGGTTTAGCTTCAGTGTAAGTCGTCTCCTTCTCTGTGTAACTTGTCTCCTTTGGTCCAACAGCAGCTCTAATATGTGTAAACCTTAGCAGTACAAACCATAGAACATTTAGGTAGTATAAAATTCTCATTTATATGTAATCAAATTTAGAGTTCACCTCATGCTACAATTTCTTTGCACGACTTCCAAAAAAAAACTCGGATCAAGGGTCCGACGTTCCCCTGTCATTATATTAAGAAGCGCCTTTCGCAACCTGGGCCGGACAGGGGCAAGGCGCGGGCACAAGAGCCAGCATGAGGCCCAACTGTAGACGGGCGCACCAGTGCAGCCGCATGGCCCAACACATAGCCCAGCTGTACCGTAGCCCAGAAAGAAAGGTACGAATAGTAGCCACCTTGGTGCAGCACCCAGGGATCAAACCCTGGGCGCGAGCCTTCCGGCGGCCAGTGGCATTTGCCACTGCGCCGTGAGCCCCTTTTCTTTGCACGGCTTCATGTAATCGGTGGTCATTGTATTCACGTAGTTGGTGCTTGACTTGGTGCATATGGTCAATGGCTTGGCACGTTGGTTGGGATGTCCTCGTCACATTTGTACATAATACTACAACAGAACAGCTAAAAGTTTGCCTAACATAACACTGGCATGTTTTATAATTTGCATGCCGTCCTTCTTAAGTACGCGATACTTGGTGCGTCTATATAACTTCATTAACATAACCCATGCCCTCCTAATTTCTTTTTTCTATAGCTATGTGTCCTCATCCAAGTAGTCATGCCATTTAGTGCGACTCACTCACTTAGCCATGGATGGTCCATGGTTGGACGCTACCCAACCAAATAAGAGCAATTGCTTGCGAGGAGAGAGGACTTGCATCGTTATCTCTTGCTGCCGCGCCCGCCGCGAACCCGTCCCTGACATTGCCGAAGGCTTAATTAGCTAGTACGTGGATGACCATGGCCGCGGCGCCGGAGCAGCTGCATCAACCTGGTGTAGGCAGAGCAGCAGCAACACCCTCTGTTTTCTCATCACCTCCAGCCGTCCGTGTCCTCTGCACCTCCCTCGTGCACCCGTCCCCTCCCTCGTCGTCATCAGGCGACCCCGCGCCGCGGGAGACATCTCAGAGCCGTCTCTAAGTTTTGGAGGCCCCAGGGCGAAATGAGAAATGAGGCCCTAAAATAAAAAATTTAGATGGTCAAAATACAGTTATAATTAACTATAATTTCAGTACATGCTATTTTCACAATATTTAGGAATGTTCTACTGAAAAAGTAGTGCTCGACAAATACACTGGCCTTATGTTCTATTGAAAATAAGGACTCTTCTAGTATTTCTTGAGGTGAAATCTAATTATATCTTCGTACTTAATCTGCTCCAACACATCACTCTCAAGTGCTATTGTTGCCAATCCATTTAGTCTTCCTTGTATCATAGTAGAACGCAACTTATCTTAAGTAAACAAGACACGAAAAGTGTTTGTTTTTTCTTACGCCTTTCAAAACCAGAATCATACTTCCTATTTCTAGAAGACATGATAATTTGTGATGCCTGATGGCTGAGGCCCCGCTAAGCAATAACAAATAGCAGGGGCTAGCATTAGCAAGATTAAGAATAGAATACAATATGGAGCCCTGCTGCCCGCCGATGCTTGATTAAAAAAATGAAAAGAACATAGCTACTTGCCTGCTTACCTTGCTAATTGCTTCAAGGCCTCACGCGTCAGCCGTGAGTTGATCAAGACCAGGCCACATGCTCTGCTGCTAGGAATGAGCGCGCATCGTCTCGTCGGCCGTCCGGGAACTGGGATTGGGAACGAGCGAGATTGGAAACGAGCTGGTACAGGGCGATTTGAGGGCTTCAGCGAATTGGGGAAGAAGAGTAGCGGCGTGGCTTCATGTGGAAGCCAAGTAATAAATTCGCACCGGCCTGTCGAACCGCGTCGATCGGGCAAACCTGAGCCGGCTTCACCTCCACCGAACGGACTCAGAGCTGGGCATTTCTTTTTTCGCTGGGCTGTGTCGGGCCTCTTTCTAGCAGGCCAGTATATACATGAATTTTGAATTGGGGGCCCCAAATATTTGGGGGCCCTGGCCAATCGCCCACCTTGTCCCTGTCAAGGGACGGGCCTGTGAAGCCACATCTCTCCCGCTCACCTTCTTCGACGTCTTCTGGGTCCCCGCCCCGCCCGTCCAGCGCGTCTTCTTCTACCGCCTCGCGCACGACGCCGACGCCGACGCCGTGGTCGGCAACCTCAGGGCTGCCCTGTCCGACGCCGTCCGAGCCTTCTTCCCGCTCGCCGGCCGCCTCTGGCTCACCCCCGGCACGGCCAACCGGTACGAGCTCCACTACAGCCCAAGCGACGCCGTCGCCACCGAGGACATGGGGTTCGTCAAGATGCCCGACGACCAGCTCCTCGCCACGTTCACACTGTCCAGGGACCACCCGCAGCGCGTCAAGGACGCGGTGGTGGCTGCCAATGGCGGAACTTAGTTGTGGCCAGAGTAGACCATGGCCCCCCCTGCCATACTAAACCTCCTTTGATTACACATTGATTTTGCCACTGTTTGAAGTTGTTTAGTGCAAAATTAACTAGGCCGGCCCCCCCTACTTCTTAGCTCAAGCTCCGCCACTGGTGGCCGCGGCGGCGCCGCCGCCCCGGTGCTCCTTGCTGTTCGCCGCCCTGGGCTTCGTGTGGTCTTGCTACCTGCGAGCCAAAGTGCGCGGCGCCGGCGGCGGCGAGCCCGAGAGAAGCTGCCTGCTCTTCTCCGTGGACCACCGGTCTAGGTTGAAGCCGCCGCTCCCCAACGAGTATTTTGGCAACTGCGTGGGATCGGCGTTCGCAATCGCGTCGAGCAGTGAGCTGGCGGAGGCCGGCGCCGGCGGGCTTCTGACCGCGTGCACGGCCATCGCCGCCGGGATCGAGGACGCGGTGAGCGGCTTCGCGACGGAGACCATGGGCGAGAGGCAGGGGCGCTTCAATGAAGTTTCCGCGACGATGGGCGTGCTGCCGGTGGCCGGGTCGCCGAGGTTCCGCGTGTACGACCTAGACATGGGGTTCGGTCGGCCGGCGAAGGTGGACGTCCTGTCCGCGGCGAAAACCGGCTCCGTCGCCGTGGCGGAGAGCCGGGCGCCGGCGGGTGACGGCGGCATCGAGGTGGGCGTGTCCTTGCCACCGGATGGCATGGACGCGTTCCGGAAGTGCTTTGCTGATGCCGTCGCCGCGCTGGACCTGGAGGTGAGACGCCCTTGACATTATTATTATCAGTGGAGGAGCCAGGCACGCAACTGATAATTTTAAAGTTTCACCTCATGGAGCACAACAGCCTCAGTCTCTTGATTGAAAGACAACATCTCTTCGTTCCTGATGAAGTTTTTAATTAGCTATGGTCAATATGCGTCAAAAGAAAGCTGCTTTTTTATTACAAGTTCAGCTAACGGGTGATGTTTAGTCCCATCATGACTTATTATCATATTCAACGCTATGACGATGCAAGTTATGTATACTCCTTATCATCGGTGGCCAATGGCCATGGTATACAAATTTTTGTAAGCTGCGGTCTTGTCACTTGTTGATAAATTTTGGTTGAATTTGTAACCTAACTAAAAAAAGTCCAAACTATACCCGAATTTTCATTTCCACCTTTTTCTTCCTTAGCTGCATACATTAAGGGTTGAACATACATACATTTATAGAGATGAAAATTCAGGTAAGTCCTTGAGTATGGATGGCGTAAAATATCGGAGTCATAATTCACTTAGAAAGAACATTTTGTGACCTATGGCACCACACCAATTATACGTGTGAAGGCAGCAAGTGAGAGCACGACGACTACACATCGTTCGATCAAGCCTGGGTGTAGACGGCCACGTTCTTCCACCACGACTCCATGCGGTGCGATGGTTGGTGGTGCGACTGCTTGTACACACCGAAGTTGAAGTAGTGCGACGACCCGCCGTGCCCGCGGATGCTCAGCCGCGGCGCGCCATCGACGTGCACGGTGACGTTCCCGGCGGCGACGTCGTGGACGACGTTGAGGCGGAGCCAGCGGTCGTAGACGCCGTCGGCGAGCACCCTGGACAGATTGTGGTAGTAGGTGAGGCTGCCGTTGTAGACGTGCAGCATCAGCGTGGTGGCCTGCGTTGCCGCGCCGAAGATCTGCATCACCGAGGCGCCCGACGTGCCGGAGGGGACGTACATGTCGCCCTCGAACTGCCACACCCCTGTCACACCCCAAAAATTTCCTATTTTGGGATGTGAACCGCTTTTCAACTTAAAATGCCAATTTTCAATATTTTCAAAGGTTTTTTTTCTTAATTTTATTTAAATTGAATTTATTTTGTCTTATCAAATGTTTGCATCAAGTGATGTATTTTATCTTAGATGAAAGACCTATGAAAGAAATGGTTTGATTATGAAAATATTTAAATAAGCAAGTTTTAGTTTTTCTCAAAACCTTGAAAATGCTTGTCCTGAGTTTCTTGTGTTTTCTTTAAACTGGTGTGAGCCTTTTTATTGTTTTATAAAACCAGAAAAATAAACAAAGTAATACCCTTCCTAAATGGGCCCCTAATCCACCTAATCCTGCCCTTGATCTATTTCCCACCTCTCATCTCACGTGCGAAATAGCCAAACCCAACCCAAGTAGCGCAGAAGCAATCCGTTTCTTCTTTCCCTAGCGCTGGTTCTTCACTTCTCCATGGCAGAACGCCCAAAGCTCACACTCATGCATAATAAAACCAGGACCCACGTCCTATTATGACAAAAATCAGTCGCCTACTCTAGCCTTCATCAATTCCCATCAACAAGAAACAAAACTGATGCTCTAATGGCCATAATTCCCTTCATCCACCGCAGCTGGCTGTCCTCCTCCCTTCTCTGCCCTTTCCTCTCCCTTGGTCTATAAAAGCACGACCAGAGCTCCCATTCTATGGCTGACGACCTCCCCTTCCTCTTCCATTAAATCCCGAGCTGCAGGTCGAGTTTCCTCACGACCTTCTCTGTTGCCAGTCTTGCAGAGGAGCGGAGCTCTCGATTGGCATTCGCGTTCCCGTTGCTCCGTTCGTTCAAACGCCACCACATTACACCAGGTATTTCTTCCCTTTATTATCTACGTCATATCTGAAGGTCAAGACCATAGGAGGCCCGATGCATCAGCAATCTGATCCGACATCCACTCTGCCTGTCTGTTCGCGTCCATTCATGGCGTCCTGGGTTGGCATCCGTGTTCCCATCGATCTACAACGGAATGCTCCCAAATTTGACCAGATGGTGAGTCTCTTTGTCCTGTACTACATATCCAAAGATCAGTTCCAGAGGAGTCGTGAATCAACCAGGATCGTCCTCGCAATCACCAATGCTCCCTGTTCTGAAATTCCCCTGTGCACAACATGGTAAAGCCGTCCATGCTCTTGCCTTTATAATCATCTAAATGATGCACAAATCATGCCAGCCTGTGTTTAATCCAGTTTTGTTCCTTGGAGGTCGCTTTGAGATCCAGAGCGATGAATCCACGAACGCTATCCCATCTGATCCATGACTGTTCGCGTCCAGCCGCGCGACCCTGATTGGCATCGGCGTTCCCGCTATTCCGTGCAACCAAATGCACCATTTTCGACCATAATGTGCCTATGATCGTCCACAACATCCACTAAAAACAGTTTCCATAGAAGATTACCATGGACGGTGAAATTGATGACGCCGTTGCCGCCGTTTTGTGTCTGTGCGCGTCCAGGAAGCGCAGACTGCAGTTCTGTTCTCGTGCTGGTTTAATTCCTTAGCCAAGTTGATGCAGTGACCAATTCTTCTTGTGATCCACAGAACCTTATTCATGTCCATGAGAGGGATCGCTGAGATCGAACTCGAAGCCACCAGGAATGCAATCCGCGTATGTGCTGTCTGCTATGCACAACGGCCCAAGCTGTGCTCACCTCTCCAAACAGCCGCATCCCTATCTTGGTAAAGATCCCAGAAACTCCTGTTATTTTTCCTAAGTTGTTATTATCTTGCAAATATAGCACAATAGCCTCTGTTTATGAAACCATAGTCCTGTTTGAGTCCTCTCAAACTCAAGTTCATTTCAGTCATATGTTCAGTAAATCTCCCCAAACGAAATTCAATTGTTTCATATACATCTGAGTATACCTTGCCATGGTCTATGCCATACTTGTTTTGTACTGACCAAACACCAGCAGGCTGTTTGGCCTTAAACCAAGCCCGTGCGACATATCCCAAATACGAGTTTATTCATTTTCGGATTTAATCCCACAGCCAACACTCAAAAATCAATCTCTCCACCACCTAAGCTCCAAATTACCTGATTCTTTCTCCTAAATTCATCTAAAATCAAGCTCTAGGTTGAAATCCTTCTCTATGTATTTGTAATTGTTTGTTTGTTTTGTTTGCTGGTAAATACGCAAATAGGATAATACGATCGAGGATCATATGAAGACATTGAAGATAAGGAATTGTACACACTGGAATTATACGCGGATTTGAAGATCAAGAATTGAACTCACTGAGCAGCAATATGACTAAAGAGGCAAGTGCCCTTGATCATTTTGTGCCTATTCATAAATGATTTGTTTGCAAACATGCATGCTTGAGTCAAATGAATGTGAACCTACGTGTAGGGTTTACTAGAATTTCCATATCATTCCTTGTCGCTCTAGATTCCTTTACTGTTTATGGGTAGAATTGCTTAGCCTTGCTTTATGTCGGTTTGGGAAGGTTATAACTTGACTAATTGAACTTCTGTCACATGAAGGTTAAATGGTAATCTTTAGCAACATGAATGGAGCTTAGGGATTTGGGTGACTGGTATGGGAGCTGTGCTGGGGTTACCGGCAGCTCGGGGGTTGTTCGGGGTTACCGGCAATCCTTTGGTTTTGTTGATCACCTAAATCTAAGGACCGGTTCGTGGAGCGACCACCCATGAATACCGTACAGCCACGAGTCCAAGTATGGGCGCGGCCTGGCCTATTAAATAGTGGAGACCAGTTCTGTGCGTGCCAAACGGTGGTGCGAGAAAGGCGGGTTACGCTGGAAGCGTCGGGAGAGAGATGTGTGGGGACAGGAGGGTTACTCCTCGGAACCATCTGGCACAAGAGGGGGCCTTTAGGGCGAAGGGTATACTTCCCCTATCGGTGGAACCTAAGTGGGCACGTACAAGCTGGAGGAAGCTATGGAAAAGCCTTGTTGTGATCTCCTGGCCGCACACCTAAGGAAGTGTGCATGTGCTTGGCCGGCACGGCATAAAGGAGACTTTAGTCCACCTGGCAACAGGGGATGAAATCACAAACTCGTGGGGAAATGTGTACAACCTCTGCAGAGTGTAAAACTGTCATGACAGCCATGCTCACGGTCAAGAGCGGCATGGACCCTCACACGATTAGTTGGGAAAGGTGGTTGGAAGGGAATCACAGTAGATTAACTGTGATCGGGTGGTGTAACCCGTAGATGATGTACAGGTGGATTGACCTGTAGGTACGTGCAGGGTGCTTGGAACCCTTAATCTTGGCAAGGTAGAGTAACCTTGGCCGTCTGGAGATATATATCACCTAGTAAATAGGAGTTGCTTTTATGAAATGTTTTACTCAACCGCATTTATGCAAATAAACCCATGTAAGCCTTTCTTGTTATTAGCCAACATGTCATACTTTCCCCCACTTGCTGAGTACTCTATGTACTCACGTGAAACATATACCTTTCCGTTTGCTGTTCAGTGAATGAAGCTGCCAACAAATGTCTCAAGGACAAGAAGTGGAGATCTAGGCCTGCGGTCTTCCGGTCGACTGCCTGTGGAGTTGAAGGATAACAACGCTTAGATTTATTCCGCTGCAACGTAATCTTTTCTTTTAGACCAATTGGTCATTCTTGTAATAATTTTATCGATTTAATAAAGATATTGTTCTTGTATCACATAAATTGTCCTGTGTGCGTGAAAACTTGATCCTGGGCACGCATACAGATGCATTCGGTTTTGGTCTTTTAAAACCGGGTGTGACAACCCCAGAGCTGTAGATCTCCTGCTCGATCGATGATGTGCATGCACGCACAGATAAATTAATTAAGCAATCACTGGATGCATGAGTACTACTCGGTCACTATTTAAGCAATAGAACAGAGAAGATTAGATCGGTGATTGTTGCTGCTTGTTGTTACGGAAAAAAGAGGCAGGAGCGCTGCCTTTTCATTAAGGTAGATAGAGAGTTTTGTACAAACTATTATGTTGGGTTAGATTACATATTATTTTGGTTGTTCTCCTCAGAACCGAAATTCACTTCCGGCTTCCCACACGCTCTTCTTCTTAGAGTCATCTCATCTTCAATTAGCTTGACGACCTCTTGCGGCTGCTTCGCCCTCTGAGTGAAAACTCGGCGATTTCTTTCATTCCAAATGATCCACGCTGTGTATATTGGGATGGCTGCTGTAGTACGTTTTTGGTTCCTTGACGATGACCCAATTTGCTCATTCCACCATTCTTGCATGGATTGCACTGTTGTTATTGGCACCTGAACCATGTTGTTGGTTCTGCTACTCACTCTCTCCCAAACCTGAACTGCGTAATCACATTTGAGGCATAGGTGGAGTGTTGTCTCTTGCTCTAAATTACAAAGGCAGCATACCGGGTTGCAAGGCCAGTTCCTTTGCTGAGTTTATCGGCCGTCAGTAGCTTCTGCTGCAGCAGGAGCCATGCAAAATATTTATGTTTGCCTTCCATGTGCGCAGTGCATATTGACTTGGCATCAAATGTGTTGTATGACCCTTTGAATTGAGCTAAGTATGCCGATTTTGCCGTGTACTATCCATGCGCAGTCCAATTCCATCTTATCTGATCCGGTTGGTCTGTTAGCTCTACTTGTTCAATCATTTCATTTATTTTCCTGCAGTTCCTGCTGCACCGTTCTATTTTTCCGATAGGCCAGCTTGTACAGGTCCAGTGCAATGTCCATTGGTGCACGTCCATTAAGCCAGCTGGACTACCAGAATTTAGCCTTGCGTCCATTTCACAGGGTCACCGTTGTGCTTGTTCTGAATAATTGCATGTCCGTTGCATCACAAGGCGGTTGCGTGCCCACCCACGGTCTTTCTTGATCGGTCCATTCAAACCAGAGCCAACGCAGTCTCAATGCTCGCCCAAAGAACTCAAGATTGTGAATGCCAAGCCCTCCCAATGGTTTTGGTCTTGCCGTTCTTTTCCAGTTCACAAGGCAGTGGCCTCCATTTGCATTCTCACTTCCTTTCCAAAGGAAGCTTCTTCTGATTTTGTCAATGCTTTTTATTGCCCATTTCTTCATTGGGAAGACTATCATCTGATATATCGAGGTAGAGGTGAGCACTGAGTTGACAAGCCTGAGCCTTCCATGCTTGTTTAAATATTTTCCTTTCCACATTGGCAACTTTGCAGCTACTCTGTTCACCAGGGGTTGGACATCACCTTTTCTCAGCTTCCATATGCTTAGGGGCAGTCCTAGGTACTTACATGACTTAATCTCACATGGAAAAGGTTGCATGATTTCCTGTAAATCCTTTCCCTCACATCTGATTGGATAAGCTGCACATTTGTTTATGTTGATCTTGAGGCCCGATACTTCTCCAAAGATTTTCAGAATGTGTTGTATGGCTTTTATATCTTCTTTTTCTGGCATTACAAATATTGCTGCATCATTTGCATACATACTTATGCGTATTTTGGCTGCTCTATTGTCTATGGGTTTGATCAGCGATGCTTCTGTTGCTAAGGCTAGTAGTCTCCGCAAAGGCTCCATTGAAAGTATGAACAGCAATGGGGAGAGGGGGTCCCCCTGTCGCAACCCATTTCTGTGCTTGAGACTCCTTCCTCGCACACCATTCAAGAGAACCGAAGAGTTGTTCCGATGCAAGCAGAGCAGAAATCCACTCTCTCCATCGTAGTCCGAATCCCATCTGTTGGAGAACTTCAAGTAGGTAATCCCAGCGAACTGTATCAAAGGCTTTTGCAATGTCTAATTTCAAGAACAATGTAGGCCTTTTTGCTCTGTGCAACTCCCTGATAAGATTCTGTGTGTAAAGGAAGTTGTCCAAGATGCTTCTTTTTTTAATAAATGCACTCTGGCTCCATGCAACAAGCTTTTCCAAGTTCTTAGCCAATCTGTTCGCCAGTAGCTTTGATATCAGTTTTGCCACACTATGAGTGAGGCTGATAGGCCGATAGTCTGTGATTGTGGCAGCCCCATCATGTTTTGGTATGAGAACTACCATTCCTGAATTAAGCAGGTTCAGCTGATGCCTCTGATGGTGATAAAAATAGTTGATCGCTTGTATGACATCTTCCTTGATCACTTCCCAGGCTGTTTTGAAAAATATCCCAATATATCCGTCAGGCCCTGGCACTTTTTCATTGGGCAGTTCCTTGACAACACCATAAATTTCCTCTTCAGTGAAAGGCAGCTCCAAATGACCAAGCTCAAGTCTTTGCAAGCCTATTTTGTCCCAATCAAGTGTGCTGGTTCTAGTATCCGGCACCCCCAAAAGCTTTTTGAAGTGATTGTAAACCACATCTTCCTTTTGGTCATGCGTGTGCACCTGTCCTTGTTCAGTGTTTAGGCACTGTATGAAATTTTTTCTTTTCCTTCCATTTACTCTGAGGAAAAACAGCTTCGAGTGTGCTTCTCTGGCTTTTATGTTGGTTATTCTTGACTGCTGTCTTGCTCTCATTTTCTCGATGGCAGACAGTCCCAGGGCTTTGTGCTTGAGGTCTCTTTTGAGTGTCAACTCCTGTACACTCAATTGCCTATGTTCTTGCACCACTTCATGATTCCTATTAGGAGCCTGCTGGCATGTAACAGTAGTTTATTATTCCCTATTTTTTCTTTTGCCCATTTCCTCAATGCCTTCCCTGTCCTTTCTAGTTTTATATGTAAATTCAGAAAGCAGTTCTCCTCATTTGTTGGTTGATTACATGCCTGTTGTACCGTTGCCAAGTATCCTTCAATATTGGGCCAAAAATATTCAAATCTGAGTCCCCTGTAAATTCTTTTTTCTGTGTCTCCTACCAACAGGAGTGGACTATGGTCAGATACCATTGAGGATATCGCTGTCAACATGCAGTTGGGGAGCATAAGCTCCCACTCATTGGAACAAAACGCTCTATCTATTCTGGATAGTGTGCGATCATTTGTCCATGTATACTTTCTTCCCCTTAGTGGTATCTCTCTCATGTTGAGTTCATTTACAGCCCTTCTAAATGCTCCCATTATTCTTCTGTTTAAGTTGGCTGTGCTCTTGTCTTCCTCATTCAGAATCATGTTGAAATCCCCGATCACGAGCCATATATCTCCGACCTCTTGGTGGATTTGCATAAGTTCCTGCAGAAACTGCAACTTTTCATTATCCTCTTGTGGCCCATATACTCCTGTCATCCACCACGAAACTGGTGAATATGTTGCTTCTATCTGCACTGTCACAGAATGCTCCTTGATCAGCACTTCCTTAATGTTATAATAGTCTCTGTGGGTTGCTATGATAATTCCACCTCTTGTATCTTGGGCTGGCAGATATGCGAAAATTTTGTACAAAATGTTGACTCAATGTTTCATTCACCACCTCCTCATCAGTGTGATTGAGTTGTCTCTTGAAGACAAACCACTGTACTCCTTGTGTCTTCCACATAGTCCCTGACAACCTTTCTTCTTGCTGTGTTGTTTAGCCCTCTAACATTCCAATTGAAAATAATGCATTGTTGGTCACTCATTTGGTTGGTAAAAAACACCTCCATACCAGGACATACACGGAAACATAAAGACAACACAGCATGCCACCTCTATTACCGCTATTAGAGCTAGATGCTACAAGCGGCCTTTGCCCAGCTACTGAAACTGAAGAAA
Organism: Eragrostis nindensis; assembly: GCA_012490785.1. NCBI lineage: Eukaryota > Viridiplantae > Streptophyta > Magnoliopsida > Poales > Poaceae > Eragrostis > Eragrostis nindensis. The sequence goes on from JAAXCT010000392.1 coordinate 87,425, forward strand.
CATAATTTAAAGACATGATAACTTGTGGTGCTTCCCGTCCTGCCAACTGCTCGGCCTGCTCCTCATTCATCTGCATATACTGCCACTGCATTATGAAATCCTTGTTCATTGCCCTGAAGGCTAAATAAATCCCTCAGCTCCATGATCGTTTCCGTCTGCAATGGCTCAACAAACTTCTCTGCCAGCTCCCCATGTGGTTCCGGACTTTCCTGTATCTTTTCTGTGAGTGTGCCACACTTTTTCATTATCAGCTCTACCGCTTGTTGCTCTATGGTTTTATTCTTCTGTAGTCTTTTTGCCAGCCTGTTGCTTCTTCTTTGGACTGTGGTTTGTGCCTCTGTGTTGCTGCCCTTATTCGTCTCCTTGGCTTCCTCGCTCGGTGTTCTGAGCATTGGAGGTGGCAACTTCTTTGTGATTGCAGCTGTGAAAGCCGTCAGCTTATTTACTGCATCTGGAATAGCTTCATTCTGACATTCTGTCTCCAGAACTTCGTGATGATTAATCCGACTCCCTTCTCCATGGCACTTTTCCTGCATTTCACTGTTGTCTTGCGCTTGCCACAACCTGCCCAAACACTCTGTGTTCACCTGCTCATTTGTTGTCATGTTTTCCGTCCTCTGTATGCTCGGGTACTCCATCTCTTGCATTTTAGAGCTGCTGTATGCGTGCACTAGCTCGTGCAGCTCTGCGATACTTGCAGCACGTAGCCACAGGCTGGCTTCTTCTTCCATTGGATCAGCCTCCCTCCTCTTGCCGGACATATCAGGCCCTTTCTCTTCCTGGGCCTCCTGGCTGGTCCAGTTGATTATGTCTTGCTCATAGGCCAGCCCAAAACACTGGGCCTGCCTTTTTGCCTCTTCTTCCATCGGGTCTATGTCCTGCTGATGGCCGGGGATCAGCGGCTGCCGCACCCTGAATTCAAAAACTTCCTTCCACTGTGGACCCCTTGGTAGCTAGGCATCAATGCAACCACCTTCTTCCCGCCTTGAATGCTCTGTGGGTCCCTCCACACCGGCTCTTTGCAACAGTTCGCCGACACCTTTTCGACGGCGGCCACCGCCGGCGTTGCCATGCTGCCCGCGGCCTCACCAGCCATCCTCCTCCTGACGGCTGGGGCCGCCGGCCTGCATGTTGTACATAGGCGCACCGGCCAGCCAGTTCCCGGCTCCTCCACGCTTGGCTGTATGCGTCATCTCCCCCTTCTGGCCGTGCGCCATCTCCCCCTTCTGGCTCCTCCCGACGACGCGTGACCGGAGCCTCTTGCCGCGGCAGCCTTCTCGCCGGAAGACAACCATCCTTGTATCCCAGATACCAATCATGGCATGTGACCGGGGCCGTTGGTCTCCGATGGTAAGCCGCTGACGCCGCTGACGAGCGCCGCGTACCCTGAGCTGTCCGGGATGGGCGAGTAGTCGCACACTCGCGCACCTCGTCGATGCGCACCATCGGATTTGTTGCCTGGGGTGGCGGCCTTTTGGCTCGGTCTGTGTGGGGTGGCGGCGGCGGCAGCTTGCTAGAGGCACCTGGGTTTGCAGCTGAATGTGGCTGTTTGCTGTGTGGCTCTTCTTTGGCTTTGGATCTGCAGGATTTGGCTTTGTGGCCGTAGTTGGAGCAGGCAAGGCACTTCGGGGGGTCCCGGCACTGCGCGACCCTGTGGTCACGCGCCAGGCACTTGAAGCACCGGCCAATGGTCCTTCTTCTGAACTCCTCCAGAAACTTCTCTGCTTCAACTGATCTGCTCTTTTCCTTTCCACTAAATCGCCATGAACGGATGCTAAGTTTCCTCTGCTGGCTATTCTTGGCTTGCCTCTCCTTACGCCACCAGTATCTGCTTCTAACTTCCTTCCAATCCTCTTCCTGTCTTCTTCTGCACTGCCTTTTGTCCTCCTTGCTCCTGTACTGTGTGTATCTCCCAACAGAGCTTCTTTGTATGTTGGCTTTTCTGGCTTGACGAGGACCGAGCAGAGCCTCAAGCCTGCTTGTGCATCCTGCCTTCTAGCTTCTTTTTCTGATGCTTCCTTGTAGATTTGCTTCTGACGGTCAGGCCTTGGTGAGGTTTGTGGCTCTGGACTTGAGCAGTAGGATAGATCCAATGAATCCAGGATCTCGGTGCTGGGTGGAGTAGCGGTGGCTTGTCTTGTGCTGGTTGGAGTTTGCTGGTTTTGGCTGTCGTGGTCTCCGGCGGCGGGGATCGCCGGCCGCGGAGGGGTGGTGGGCGTGGGTGAGGTAGCCGTTGGAGTCATTCTCTCAATCAGTCATGCGTTGAATACGCTTGTTGTTACGTTGATCTTGATCTCCGTGCGCGCGCCGCCCGGGTGGGTGGGGCTGCCGGGCTTGTCGGTGGCGAAGACCCACATGCGGCGCACGCCGCCGGCGAACTCGTAGCGCTGGTCCAGCGGCACGTTCCAGGGCTTCTGCACCACGAACTGCGACTCCCGCAGGTGGACGCGGGTGAAGCCGGCAGTCAGGTTGCCTCCGCCGCCGACCGAGTCGGTCGCGGCCCTGCACGGCAAGGACAACGAACAGACCACCAGCAAACACACCAGCAAGAGACAGTACAAGCTAGAGCCAGCCATTAGACGCGAACGGCACAGGCACTGTAATTTGCAATCGAGCTGAACAGAAGCTATTTAAGGGTCAATACTGTCGATGTTTACCACGCATGTTTGGCAGTAACACTGATACGGTTGGTCGATAAGCATTGTGCTTGCAGTTAATAATCTGTTTTACCTAAGTAGCTGTCACCCTCCGACGGCGACGGTGGCGATACCACGACGGCAGGACATTTCCGTCGAAAGCTTGGAAGTTGGAAGCCATGGAACTTGGAAGGAGATCACAAGAGACGCGCGTCCAGTGTCGAATCGTAACTCATTGCTCGACGATCTTTCACAGTGACGAATCTCTCTTCTTTTTTGAATGGCCATCAACAGGCCAAGCGTTGCGATCAGAGGCGTTAACGCAAGGTCGTGAGTCTCGTGACAAAAATGCACGAAAATTCGCGTGCCTGTTTCCAAGAGATCAAAAAGTTTTTTTTTTTAAAAAAAAGGATTTTGCACTTGAACGGTTGCCCGAGGCCTAGGCGCCTAGCCCATCTCGGACGTACATCACGATGCGTCGAAACTCGATATGTGCAAACCTCTGCGGATAATTACTGAAATGGTTGAGGTATTTATATTACCAGATCAATGAAGTGATAGGCAAATGGTACTCTTGCATTGGTGGAAATCTGATGTAAGAATCTGTATATTTTCTGTACTTGTTTTCTCGTTCCTTTCTATTTGCAACATTGAAAGCATTATTAAATTTTGTGAGAAATAATTAACTGCTGAATTGTAACATCCCAAAATTTCAAAACAAATCAAAAGGAAATAAAAATCGCTCTGAATTTAAATTTTGTTTATTTCTTTCCTCGTCACCAAATTTTCGAAAAATAAAATTAACTAAAGTAGTTCAAACATAATAGAATCGAAAATTTTCAAAATATAAAACATGTGCTATAGTGTTTGCTTTCCTCTTATTTATTTGAATTTTCTGGAGTATTTCAATCGCTTCCAAATTTGAGTTTCAATTCGAATCCGTTTGAATTCGTTCCCGGAAAATGTCAAAACATTTTCCTTTTCCCTATCTCTAATGGGCTCCTTCTTCTCCAGGCCCAGCTCCTCTCCTCTTTCTGGCCCAGCCTTCCTCTCCCTCCTCTCGGCCCACTCCTTCCTTTTTCCTCTGGGCCGCGCCCCTTCTTTCCTTCCCTGGCCCAAGCTGGCCCAGCTTCACCTCGGCCTAGCCCAGCCTAGCCCGCGCGCACCCCTTCTCCCTCCTCGCGCAGACGCGCGCTGCGCCACGCCGGTTGCCGCGCCGAGCCCGTACCGCCACGACGAGCTCTGAGCCGTCGCCTCACCTGCCGCCTTTACTCCTTCCAGTAAGCCACCGAATTGCCATAAATCCGTCCGGTGAAGCCGCAATAACTTTTCCGGTGAGCCGCCATTATTTCTTCCAGTGAACTCGCCTTAACCCCGTTCGTTCCGATCGAACTAACCTCCGCTGCGCCTATAAATGGCCGTGATCCGCTCCGCCTTGCGCCAGCGCCCTCCTCCGCACCATCCACGGTGAGTTTACACCTCCCCCGCCGCCAAATCGACCACTTTTTCTCTTCTTCCCCAATTCCGGCCGCCGTTGAATTCCCCTCCGGTGAGCCGCGTCTCGCTCCTTCCCCTAAGCCAAGCACGAATCCCACAACTCCCTCTACCTCTCAGCTATCTCGCACCCCTGTGCCCCAGCTCGCAGTCACGCGCACGCCGAGCGCCGCCACGCCCCGTTGTGGCCAAGCGCATTCCAGCCTCCTTCGCCAACCGCGGCACCCCTCCAAGCTTCGCGCCAACACGCCGCCCCTCCAGGGCCTCCCTCCGTCGAACTCCGCAGTCTGAGAACCCTCCCCGCCGAGCGCCGCCCTCGCGCTCCGCGTCTCGCTGTCGTCAGCACTTCCCACCCTCGCGCGACGTCGACAACCCCTCCCGGTGAGCTCACCGTCCTCACCTCTCCATCTTGGGTCCCTTTCCGTCGAGTTTGGCCCACCGGAACGCCGAAACGACCTCTCTGGCGAGTCTCTGGCCATGGCGCCGCCGCCTTGTCGCCGCCGGCCGCCGCGACCAGCACCCGGTCGCCCTCAACCGTCCATTCCACGATCTGTGGACAGGATTGATGTTGACGGCCATTAAATTAATCATAAAATGACCGTCAACTTATCAGCGAATAAAAGGTATGCACCAATGTTTCTTGCATTAAACTAATAAAGTTCCACAAGTTTTGGATGTATTCTTGTTTTGCAAGGTACATAAGAATATTGGTGCAAATGTGCTTATACTCATGGATAAAAAGCAAATACCCAAAAGCACAAGATAAACAAGGTCATGCTCAGACATCTCGACGACATTCGAAGCAAGAAACAAGGAATGACTTGGACATCAAAGAATAATTATTCAAATGAGAAATTTGATCCCTCCATGTCAAAGCCCTTGTCAAGATAGTCAAAATGGGCTTTTGCATCACCCAATTCGGAGTTCGGGAGCACTAGTTACGCCTCGCAGAAGATTGGAGGAAAAGCAAAAAAAAGATGGCCGGCCGGCCGGCCGAAACTCTAGGCCAGCCGGCCTGTGTTAAACTCCAAACGGCACAATCTTTCTCCAGTTGGTTCCAAAGTCGGTGACAAGCTACTTGACACGCCGGCCAAGCAAGGGGACGTCGCAAGAAGGAATATCCCACGAAATGCTCCAAGCATGTAGGAACCTTCTCCACTCTCTCAAGACACTCCACACTATAAATAGAGGACCCCTCCCTCACTCCAAATTGTACCTCATGAAAGAATCATTCCACTTGTGTAGTTTAGAATAGGATTAGTGTTTTAGTCATGGGAGTTAGAGTAGAAGCGAGAGCTTCGCTCGGAGTTCCGGAGTTCTCTTCAAGTTTGGGTAAAGTTCTCTTGTATATTTTATTTTAGATATTCTTTAATATAATTATTTTCTTATTTATTTCTTATTTATTTAATTTAGTTTTTTTTTAGTTTATATTTATTTATTTAAGTAACTATTATAGAGAAATTCTTATGTTGGCGCTATGTCTGTGTATGGTGGATCTATTTGCATGAGTTGTTTGCTGGTCTATGATTACACAATTCACATAGATTTATTATGTATGGTTGGCTTGCTCTTACGCGTAGAGTAAGTTATCTAGGATATTTTCTTGTATGGCTCAAGGAACTATTCTAGACGTGGGTGTGCACCCAACCCCACGGAGGATGGTAGCCGCGAGTGTATGTGACAGCTGCACCGGTCCTTGTAATCCACCACGTCCGGGTTGGACAGGCAGGGTCTTAATTATAGCGGGTGGTTTTATGGTGGTGGCCTTGGTTGCCTCTACGACACATCCGTGCCCCGTATACAGGAACGTATCTGTAATGAAAGCTTAAGTAAGTAGTTGTAGACTATCAGGAAATACTAAATGCTAACCCCTAGGCTGACTGATACCCTTCTTCTCGTTGTTCTCTCAAACTAACGCTAACTCCTTGTTAACTATACCAACAGATCTTTTTCCTGAGTACCACACATATCACATACATGTACCACTGCTTTGGTCTGGTTTGCAAGTTATAAATAATAGATGTTTCCTTATTAATTCATGATATTCTTAGCTCTGCTTCCCTAAGGAATAATACGATACCCTTGGAATACTACCGGGTGAAATGCTACAATGGTGTTCCGTGCATTTGCGAAAATTGAATTAAATTTTTTTCATTAGAAACGCCAATAAGCATTTCTGGCGCCGTCGCCGGGGAAGCAATGATTTAGGATATCTTTGATTGACATCGACTATATGTTATGTTAATTTGCTGCCAGCCTAAGCATTCACCTGCATTTTGTTTGAGCATATCACCATCACATTTGCATTGTTTTCGTTTCAAACCATCTGCATGTTTAATTTCCCTTCATCCCACCCCGCTGCATTTAGAAATTAAAATAAAAAGAAAAAAAAGAATCCGAGTGCCCAATCATAGGTCGCTACCAAATAAATAAAAAAATAAAAAAAAAACCGAGTGCCCAATCATAGGCTAGGGATTTTGCAATGTTGGATTTTTATGACAGGAGAAAGGAAACATGTGTGGCGGATCAAAGATATTCAATGCAGAAATCTAAAAGCTCAGCCTTGCATTTGATTGCAAAGGCTAAGTTTGAGGAGGAACCGTCAGGTAAGCACTGTATTTATTGCTTATTTTCTTTGTCATATACCATCTCCCTTCGAAAATAAAATAAAATAAAATAAAATAATAAAATAAATAAATAAATAAATAAATGTTGCCTGAATCATTCCATGCTTTGTGAATGCAAAAGTACATTGACTTGCTCTCTGATGAAAATAAGCTCCAAATCTTTTTGACCATACCCTTGCTCTTAAAGTTCCTTTTTATACATGTGTATTGGTTGAGATGTTAGCCATAAATCAATAGCTGCTTCTCTTTCTGTTGTTTGGGTGCGGCGCTTCTGTGTCTATCGTCTGTTTAGACTACGCTCGGTGTCCGTTTGAACAACAAAAAAAAAACACATGCCTCTATGATGCTTTCATGACAGAAGGAGCGTATACCGGCCCCTGATCTCCTCACACAATTGATCGAATTAGACGTGGTGTCTAGGTTGATAGATAGAACTATAGAGATGTGTCCGATGTAGACGAATGCGTTTGTACTAACCAATGCAGGATCTTTCGGAGAGCAAACCAAGTCCATCAGGCAACGTGGAAGGCACATAATTCAAGAAGGAGAAACCAACCAGGCGGACCTAGTACCTTCAAATGAAGATTTAATCGCTTAGCTTTGCACATGGTTGTAAGAGCTAAGCTTGGGAAGGGTCCGCCAGGTAAGTACTTCTATACGATATTATACTCTTCTTGAGTTGTGCCCTTTCCATCTCAATAAATTCAAAAAAAATCTTTTTCAAAAAAACCTCAATTTTTTCCTTTCTTCGAATAAAATGCTAGAACTTGGTGTTTACCAAACTTTAAAGAAGATGATGAATGGTTGCTCTGTTAGTTCCTTGTGTGTGTCTTTTATGCAGCCTCTACTCCTTGTTTAATTTTGGTTTAATAAAATTTGCATGTTTGAACTCATGCATAGAGAGCATTTGAAATCCTTAGTGGATGGACACCTCTTCATTTTCGCAACAAAACCATGCATGCTTTGATATTTGCATGCCCTCCTAATTTTTTGTATAGCTCCGTGTCTGCATCTAAATAGGTGAAATAGTTCATTCTTCCATAATAACTTCATTCAAATAACCCATTCATGTGTTGTTATTCGCATGCCCTCCTCATTTTGTTTTCCTGTGGCTCCATGTCCGCATCTAAATAGGTGGACAGTTCACGCGTCCATAGTAACTTTGATTAACATAACGCAAGCATGTTTTATTATTTTTGCGTGCCCTCCTCATTTCATTTTTGTATACTTCCGTATCAGTATCTAATTAAATAGGCTGATACTTCTACAACTTCATTAGTAACAAATAACCCAAGCACGTTTAATTATTTGCATGCCCTCCTCATTTAATTTTTTCTATAGCTCCATGTCCGCATCTTCTTCTAAAAAATAGTCATGACATTTCGTGCGACGCAGTACTTGTCCATGAAGAAGGTGGCTGGACGCGCGCTACCCAACCAAATAAGATTAGTGTATATCTTTTGAGGAGACGACTTCCATTCCATCAAGCTAGACCATATTATATATACTCCCTCCGTTTTTAATTATATGATGCCGTTGACTTTTTTTGAACTTTGACCGATAATATAGATTTAAATAATTATTTTTTAAATAAGAAATGAATATTATTGGATTTATCATCAAAAGCACTTTAAGGTTAACTTGTACACTTAGATATTTACACATATTTTGAATAAGACGAACGGTCAAACGTAACAAAAAAAGTCAACGGTGTCATATATTAAAAAACGGAGGGAGTATCTTTCTAGCTTGCCGCAACGCCCACCGCGATCCAGCTGTTCTTGACATTTTGCCGAAGGCTTAGTTAGTAGATGACCATGGCGGCGGCGTCAGAGAAGCTGCTGCAGCGACCAGCTGGAGCTGGAGGAAGAGCAGCCTTCTCTGCATCATCAAATCCTCCTGCCGTCCGTGTCCTGGACACCGCCCTGGCGCACCCCAGCGGCTCCGCCCGGCCAGAACAAACATCCCTCCCGCTCACCTTCTTCGACATCTCGTGGCTCCACTTCCCGCCTGTCGAGCGCATCCTCTTCTACCGCCTCGCGCCCGACGCCGACGCCGTGCTGGTCAACCTCAGGGCCGCCCTGTCGCGCGCCATCCACGCGTTCTTCCCGCTCGCCGGCTGTTGGCGATTTCTAGATTATCATTTTATATGCCAATTGCGTCATATTCTCACCATATTCATGTCATAATTGTGCATTATTACCCATAATCTTGACGAATTCCACTTGTAGTGTTGTTTAAGTGCTATGTTGCAGAATTAGGTGAAATGACACTATAAAGGCTCAAGTATGAGAAGTATCAAAATGAAGCCCGACTCGCCATGCAAGGAGGGCTTCCCACTAGCCCATGACGCATCCAAGGCACCTCTGGACGTCCATGGAACTCAACATGCAAGCCCAAGGTCGTGGCCCAATGCCTAAGGATTTCTAGAAGGTTTATCCAGAAGGAAAGATCAATTCGCGCAGTCCAGAAACGACATTGTATTGTCACGCGGATTTCGAGTTCAAGACGTGCTCTAATGGGAATCCAATATACAGGAAAGTTGTAGATCTCGTCGAGAGCTTTCCGGACATATATGGATTGTCCGGATCTAGGAGATATGGGTCCTGCAAGGAGACCTGCGCAGAGGAGTCCGAATCAGGACAGATATTTTGGCATCGCATATTTGGGAACCTAAACGGCTGAATCAGAAGCTGAGTTCAATACCAAATTTATATATCTTTTCAAGGGCTACGAGATAGAGTCTGAGTTTGCCTCATTTGGACACCAGACGAGGGAGTTATGATTTATGGAAGTCGAAGTTTAACTTGGAAGGTACGAAACCGACTTGGATTCAATCTCTAAGACCTAACTTCGTGGCCAAGCAAGGAAGGACGGCTCCAGGGACTACATAACCATCAAGTGACGACCAAACAAGAGGAGTTGGACATTTGAAGACCTAGGGAGACACCTCACACACCCAAGACGCCGTCCGGAGCAAGAGCCACCACATAGAACAATGTAGTCTAGGCTAGTTAGCTTGCCGGCATAGGCTCCATGCGCGGTTGGCTATGCCGGAGTTCTTGAGCCTCCCTTGATGTTCGTCAAGGTATGTAATTGATGGTGAGCATTGTGGCATTGTGAGAATTCTTGGTCTTTAATCGGATTACTTCGATCTATGCGACTATACATGTTCTTAATTCTAGATACTTAATAAGAATAGACTCGTGGCAAAAGTTTGTTCTTATGGATCTGTCGTATAAGGCAAGAAACTAGTGGTGAGCTATTAGCTAATGCCGTGACAGGGCCAGGGTGAACGAATCCACTATGTCTTGTAGAATATCGGAGTAGTTTGTGTAAGCTAAGACCTTGCTTTGACGTGATTTACCTAATGGCTGAAACTACTAGATTATACAGGTTAAACTCTTGGATTGGATCTTGGTGAACATCAATTTACTTGTTTACAACTCACGGTGCCGACCGGCACGGCCTCCGTGCCGATCGGCACAGCCCCCTATCTCCTTTACAACTCGCGTGTGTGCAATAGTATTTCATGCTAGGATTGTTTTATTAGACGAAATAGTAACCTTAATCGTGTTATCTTGCTGATCTCAGTGGATTCGATATAAACCTTGGAATACTCTAAGGGAAAGCGCTACAACTGTACACCGTCCACTTGCGGTATATAAGTTAGGTGCGTAAAAATGACCAACAAGCTCTTTCTGGCGCCGTTGCCGGGGATCGGCAACTCGAACCTAGGGTGATCTATCTAGTTTTTCGGACTAATCCTATTCTTTTATTGCACATGCCCTGTTTTTCGTGTTTGTGTGTCCATTGAAAACAGGTAGAGCTAGGCATATAGTTATCCAAGGAGTACAGACGGTGATCCATCCTCCCGGTGCCGGCCACCACAACCGTGGTGCCGATCGGCATTGCCTGGGGGATCGCTGCCGCGTGTTATGGAGACGTCCAGAACGCTGGAGATCGACGACGTTGACGATCTGTGCTACCTTCTCCTCGCACCGGGAGCAAACTACTTCGTGCCGATCGGCGCAACGCCCATGCCGATCGGCACCTACCGATTTATCAAAACAAGGTGCACGCTCTTGTGTCAAAATTTTTTAAGACTAATGCTTTGCGAATATTTGGCTTGTTCATAGCAAAAGATAATGGAGAGAAGATTGAGTGATATTTACCATGAGGATAGAAGATCTCAATGATAGAATTGAAGGCATGGTGAATGAGCTCTCGATCTTGAGTTTGTTGTTCTGTCTGCTGACTTCCCGGAGGTGTGCGCATCCATACAGAAGATTGCATGGCCTAAAAAGTTGATATTATGAAAGAGCATCAAGCCTAGTTTCCAACGGTTCAAGTCTCACATTACTTAGAGCTTTCTACAAGGATTTATGGCCAAAACACGAGACCCTACGCAGGCTGTTTGAATATTGCGCGAGAATTGCAACCAATTGGAAGATTGAAGCAAATATGGAATCATTGGACCATATCCACGTGATCTATGAGTTTCCAAACATTTAGAAGACTTCCTTTTGATGGTAGACACGGATTCAAGTCGTTCCAAACACGGAGTTTGAATATTTGGAAAGTTTGAATTCAATTCGGATTCCTCACGAGACAGCTTGACATACCTTTACAAAAACGGCCATATCTCCCTCATACGGAGTCCGATGAGGATGTGTGAGTACTCGTTGGAAAGATAATTTGATGCCCGATGCAATGGTACAGGTCGCATCCTCTGATTTGTCCAGGTCGCAGCTCAGAAGCATGAACAATACGTTAGACGGAAAGAAGAGAAGGCAGATTTCTTCAGAACAACCTAAATTGGAGGAGCAAAAGATTGGAGATCTTTGGATGAAGTGTCCTGAGCAATAATACAGCAGGATAATAGAGGTGGCGTAGTAAGGACGTGTGGAGCACCTCGTGCCGACCAGTACAACTTCATATTATTTGGTACTTTTCCGATCTCTCCAATAGTTTTTCCCGCAGCAGTGTTTATGACTGGATGTGAAGATTGAAGAAAATATAGAGTGATTGATGATGAAAATATGACAATGGTTGTTCTTGCTTCATCAACCAACAATTATACATCATTCACTTGGTTATCACGATGTTCTTCATGAAGCATGTTCAGATTTTCGATGGTTGATTGGGATGAACACTCAAGAAAAGAGCCTCCGTTATTCGTCAAGAAGAAATCTTCCAACTATCAACTCGTTGAAGCATGAACAAGTTGAGAAGTTTGTATCCTTGCTGGTGCGAATATTCGTCAAGATTCACGAGTCAAATGGCAGGTAGGCATATGCTCCAATGCTTGAAAAGATGAAGTCATCAAGATTCTCTGAAGAAAAGATCAAGGAGCTAAAGTCATGAGTAATTCTGCGAGCTCTCAGAGAAGATCAATTGATGAAATTTTTATAACTGGATAGAGCTTCAAGTCTTCTTTCCAACGCATCAAACTGTACTGGATTTGGATTTTGCTACAAAGAGTTATGAGCAAATCATTGGACGCTGCGTGAGCTGTCAGATTTCAAAACAGCACGCGACCCTGGACTAAAAATCTCCATAAGTCCCACCTACGATAACCTAGAGGATGGTAGAGGTATTTGGACCTGTTTTCATTCTGTTGGTCATGCAAAATCCAGAGAGAACAGGAACTGCAGATTATTGGTGACTTAATTGAAGAAGGAGATGAAGATGACGACAATACAATTAGCTTGAACAATTCTTCCATAAAGTAAATGATCAGAGATGAAGCAAAGCTGAAGAATCAAGAGCATTATATCATCCACACACATTGAGCGATATGCAACACAATGAGGAAGGGCTATGAGTGAACCACGACAAAGTTGCATAGTACAAGCTGCATGGATATCATTGGATCTTACACCAAGAACCGTGGCTTCACAACAATAAGGTATGTGAGAAGTCTAGCTACTTGACTATAATTGAAGCGCTTCCGGGAGGCAACCCGTGTTTTGTGTCTTTCTTTTGGGTCTTTCGTTTGGTTTGTTTAGTGCTACTAGGAGGGCAACCTAGAGGTTTTTGTGTGAGAATTACCCAATTCGAATGCTTATCTTGTGGTTAATTTATTTTAGTATAGCTTTCTTCTTTTTAGATCACCACCATCATTTGTTTTATTCTCTTTTCCTTGAAAATCATCCACTGCATGCATTCTTTGTAAGCACTTGCTTTGTTTTTGCATGACTGCATCCACTTGTCTGCATTAATTTTTCCACTCATGATAGCTGGCTTGTTTACTCTCCAATGAGCACTTAATTGGTTTTGTATACACTCTCTAGCAAATTTAGGTGTAAACGTGGTGTTTATGCTTGTTTGTTGAACAATATTGGATAGTTCATTTGCCTTGCTATGTTTTGCATCATTTTCATTGGTTGGTTGCTAGTATTCTTCAGTGCGCTAATCTTCTAGTCTAATGGAGTGTTGTAGTGATTGAATAATGAACATGGTGTTCTGATTTCGGTTATTACAAATTTTGTTATGATTAATGATGGCAATCTAATTGTAAGCATGGTGCTTAGAACTAGGTGTAAACATTGTTCTTTTTTAGTTTCCACGCCTCTAACCTTCGTTGCTAACTTCAAAATGTTTCTTTAGCATTGTTCTAATAACTTCATGCATCCACACTTATGCACACACCTACACCCATTAGGTTTTTCCTTTCTACTATAATAAGTTGTGCCACAAGTTGAGCTTTGAGGTTGTTGCTAGATGGACAACATTGTTTCTACTCCCGACCATCACCTCGCGAGTAGTATGTGCCCTTAATTGTTTTACAGGAATGAAGGAATTACTCTCACATGAGGGAAATTGGAGGAAATAAGGCGATAACAGCCACATGTACAAGATGGAGCATTGGGACAGAAGCTACAAGGCGATGATCAAATTGAAAATCCGAAGACGAAGCCACAGATGAGTGTGCCGATCGGCACCATTGTTTGTGCCGACCGGCACCACTTAGTATGCCGATCAGCACTCGCCCGCTGCTCCTGTTATCAAGTTTTTCTCATGCAAATCAGCAAAATCTTAAGCATGGGGGAGACAAATGCTGGGTATCAATTCATTTAAATGCGGTAACATCTCTTCGCTTCCTCTCTTCTCTAATCTCGTTCTCTTCTCATTCTTGCAAGTATCATCTGCTATCAACTTGGGTTTTTGTTCTCTTTTATGATGTGGTACCCTTCTCGTTTTGTTCATGCGAAAGGTTGTTTGTAATTTGCCATTTAGAATTTAGAATGGACAATGACATATCCCTAATAGCTACCTTAGGGTGACCAAATGTCATTACTCTATCTAGGGCAGCATGTTTGTATGACTCACCATCATTTGCTTATGCTTTCACTTCAAAATAATTCATGGTTATGATGAGGATCTTTGCTAGAGAAATGATGAAAGTTGCTATTATTGTTGGAACTTGTCTGATTCATTGCATATAACTGTCCCCCGCTAAACTTTGAATTTGAACTGAAAATAAGCACCAATTCTATTACTCTATTTGCTTAAGTGGAGGGCGACGGATGATATGATAGAGACCCCATATGATTGTTCATTTGAACCATGCTTTGCTCTTGAAAAAGAAAACTCCAACATAGCTAGAGTACTTAATAATTTTTAGAAAACTATAATGTCTTAAAGTCTCTAATCCTTGCAATTATTGCTCTCTTGCATTGATCATACCTACCAAAGCCAAATATGCTACATTTATATGATAAACCTGTAGATTGAAACATGTAATTTGGTGAGTCGGTTCAAGTTTGTGTTCTTTTGGTATGAGACTTAGAAGCTGGCCATTCCGTTTGCGTAACTATCACTTGTTTTCTAGCCTTATTCATATTTAGCATTGCCTATTCTACTCTGGAATGTGTGCATACTTCGCTGAATACTCCCACCTGTAAACCCATATTTCTTTTGGTGTTGTCCAATCCTTGTCCACAACTTATGATATGAGTTTCTCGTCGAGCCATTGCACTATTTCTATGGTTTTATGCACAAATTATCAAGATATCTTGCTCAAGACGAAGATTTTCATCACCAAACACCTCGGAAGACTTTCTGAAGCGCAAAGGATCAATTTGAGGCGAAAACGGAGAAAAGTCGGGTTCGCGCCGATCGGCACAAATTCGCGCCGACCGGCACAAAGTACAAAATCAGCGAATAGCCCCCTATTATCTGCAGGAATCAAGTATTTGTGTTTCAGATGGTCAAGGAGAAGAAATAAAAGGTTTAACAAGTGTTTTTTTTTTTTCCACTTCCTATATGGTCGAGACGAGCATCGTTTAAGCATGGGGGAGATGGATTGTCATCTATATTCCGAAGCACTAGTTAATGGACTTTAAAGATTGTTGATGGAAGATCAAGATTGTTTATAGTGTTATATCAAGTTGCAAGAGTGGACTTCATAGAAGATTGTGCATAAAACCATCATATTCAAGTAAGTGCATTCAATTGGCTGAAACTCTATCCTTCCAACCATGTGCAATCCGATTTTGAGAACTTCATTTGTGTCTTGAGATCATTCTTTGCCATTTGCACATGTCCACCTTTCTAAAGTGTGTGTTTTCCTCTCTTCCATCATGTTTTTCTGATGGCCTTTTTAACAAGTCTCTGAGTTACATTGTTTTGCTAGTTGTTTTCCTACCAAGCTACACATAAAGCCTTCCACCAAATATTTGTAGAAAGGATCACTTCTAGTGTTTGGCTTGTGAGATTTGTGAGATGAGTGTTGTCTTGATTCTTTGCTAGAGAGTGTTTTGTTTGGATATATGAGACTGAATTTTTGAAAACTTCAAGATATTAAGGTTTAGTTTGAGGAGTAATCTGCTTTGAGAGTTGAAGCTACTTTATTTTATCGTTGTGGTCGGTTCTAAGTCTAAATCTGTCCCCCACTAGTATCTTTGAGTAGCTGAATTGGTGCAACATAAAACTTTTGAACTACACTCTTAAAGCGGGTTGGATATGTATGTGCTTTGATGAATGCAAGTGAAGATGACATGACTGCAACGCTGATATCTCCTTGAGAGGTGAAGTGATTTATTTACTCGAGGACGAGCAAAGGTTTAAGCATGGGGGAGCTGTTGGCGATTTCTAGAGTATCATTTTATATGCCAATTGTGTCATATTCTCACCATATTCTTGTCATAATTGTGCATTATTACCCTAATCTTGACGAATTCCACTTGTAGTGTTGTTTAAGTGCTATGTTGCATAATTAGGTGAAATGACCCTATAAAGGCTAAAATATGAGAAGTATCGACATGAAGCCCGACTCGCCATGCAAGGAGGGCTTCCCACTAGCCCATGACGCATCCAAGGCACCTCTGGACGTCTATGGAACCCAACATGCAAGCCCAAGATCGTGGCCCAATGCCTAAGGATTTCTAGAAGGTTTATCCAGAAGGAAAGATCAATTCGCGCAGTCCAGAAAGAGCATTGTATTATCATGCGGATTTCGAGTTCAAGACATACTCTAATGGGAATCCAATATACAGGAAAGTTGTAGATCTCGTCGAGAGCTTTCTGGAACATATGTGGATTGTCCTATTTGGACTCTGGATCTAGGAGGTATGGCCCCCCAAGGAGACCTGCGCAGAGGAGTCCGAATCAGCACAGATATTTTGGCATCGCATATTGGGCAACCTAAACGGCCGAATCAGAAGCTAAGTTGAATACCAAAGTTGTAGATCTTTTCAAGGGCTATGAGATAGAGTCTGAGTTTGACTCATTTGGACACCGGACGAGGGAGTTATGATTTATAGAAGTCAGAGCTTAACTTGGAAGGTACGAAACCGACTTGGATTCAATCTCAAGAGCTAACTTCGTGGCCAAGCAAGGGAGGACGGCTCCAGGGACTACATAACCATCAAGTGATGACCAAACAAGAGGAGTTGGACGTTGGAAGACCTAAGGAGACACCTCACACACCCAAGACGCCGTCCGGAGCAAGAGCCACCACATTGAACAATGTAGTCTAGGCTAGTTAGCTTGCCGGTATAACCTCCATGCGCGATTGGCTATGCCGGAGTTCTTAAGCCTCCCTTGATGTTCGTCAAGGTATTTAATTGATGGTGAGCATTGTGTCATTGTGAGAATTCTTGGTCTTTAATCGGATTACTTTGGTCTATGCGATTGTGCATGTTCTTAATTCTAGATACTTAATAAGAATAGACTCGTGGCGAAGGTTTGTTCTTATGGATCTATCGTATAGTGCAAGAAACCAGTAGTGAGCTATTAGCTAATGCCGTGACAGGGCCAGGGTGAACGAATCCACTATGTCTTGTAGAATACCGGAGTAGTTTGTGTAAGCTAAGACCTTGCTTTGACGTGATTTTACCTTATGGCTGGAACTACTAGATTATACAGGTTAAACTCTTGGATTGGATCTTGGTGAACATCAATTTACTTGTTTACAACTCACGGTGCCGACCGGCACGGCCTCCGTGCCGATCGGCACAACCCCCTATCTCCTTTACAACTCGCGTGTGTGCAATAGTACTTCATGCTAGGATTGTTCTGTTAGACGAAATAGTAACCTTAATCGTGTTCTCTTACTGATCTCTGTGGATTCGATATTAAACCTTGGAATACTCTAAGGAAAGTGCTACAACTGTACACCGTCCACTTGCAGTATATAAGTAAGGTGCGTACAAACGACCAACACCGGCCGCCTCCGGCTCACCCCGGGCACGGCCAACCGGTATGAGCTCCACTACCGCCTGGGCGACGCCGTCGCCTTCACCGTCGCCGAGTACGACGGCGACCACGACTTCGACAACCTCGCCGCCGATGAGCCCCAGGAGGTCTGTAAGATCGCGCCACTGGTGCCGCCGCTCCCGGACGGCGGCGCCGTGCTCGCTTTGCAGGCCACGCTGCTGTCGGGACGACAAGGCCTCGCGCTCGGCGTCACCGTGCACCACGCCGCCTGCGACGGCGCCGCGTCAATTCACTTCCTGCACACCTGGGCTGCCGCCGCCCGCAGGAGCAACGGCGGTTCCCAAGCGCTGCTGCCGCCGCCGCCAGTCATTGACCGGACCATCATCTCAGATCCGAGAGGTCTGTACGACATGCGTCGACATCCTCTGTCTAGCGGTGGCGTCGTCGACCAACGAGGAGATGAGGTTCGTCAAGAAGCCGCTTTTCGCCACGTTCACTCTGTCCAGGGCCCAGCTGCAGTGCGTCAAAGATGCAGTTGCTGCCGCGACGGCGCCGCCACCCCAGTGCACGTCGCTGATCACCGCCCTGGGCTTCGTCTGGTCGTGCTACCAGCGAGCCAATCCACGCGACGGCGAGCAAGCCTGCCTGCTCTTCTCCGTGGACCACCGGTCTCGGTTGTGAAAGGATCAAGGGCACCGAGAGGGGGGGGGGGGGGGTGGGGGGTGACTCGGTGGCTCAATAATTTCTCCCAAACTAACTTAAGGCGTGAAGCTAGCAAGACTAGATATGGTGACAACAAGAAGCTAGCGATGCGCGCACACAATCTAGTCTAGCAACAAGCAACACCCTAACAAGCAATTCTACCAAGTAGTAAAGAGACAACCTATCATGCAATTCTACTAGCACATAAGTAAATGCGGAAGCGTAAATGCTAGTAAGTAAAGGAGATAGAGATAGGAATGCTCATGATTTTTCCCGTGGTCTCGGAAGGATGGCGCCTTCCCCTACTCCACGTTGGGTCACTCCCGTCGGAGTCTCGACCCCGTCCCTCCGCTCGAAGGCGATCCCTCCTAGAGCACACTTCACCCTCCGAGTGAAGTCGCGGGCACGTTCCGCCGGGCTCTCTCCCGGGTACTCCTCCGGAGGTAAGGCTCCGCACTTGATGCGTGCCAATGGGCGCTCCACTAGTGATGCTTCTTTAGCACGGGAAGCTCCAATACCGTGTATAAACTTGTGTTGGCTTCCACAATCTCCTTGGACAGCTCAACACCGACGCCTAACCGGTCTAGGCCTTGCCATAGACCAAGAGTAACAAACCGAAGTGACTCTCTCAAGCTCACACTAGCCTAGAGATCAAGTGGATGCAATTGCTACTCTCTCAAGCACTAGGATCACTCCAAATTCTTTACAAGTGCTTCTCTCCCTTGCTCTTGGCTTCCTCTGAGTTTCCTGCACTCCTACAATAGCCAAGAGGCCCCTCAAGGGGCGAGCAACCAACTATTTATAGGCTACCAACCCAAAACTAGCCGTTGCCCAAAAGTGCCCAGGAAAACTAGAGACCGTACAAAGGACCGTACTGTCCGGTCTCCATTAGACCGTACTGTCCGGTCTCTATTTCCAGGCGCTTCTCCATTTCCTTCTTCTCTGTCTGATCTTCTCCAACGAAGACCGTACCATCCGGTCCCCAGGACCGTACCGTCCGGTCAATTGTCCGGTCTTCATTTCCTTCTCTTCCAGAAACTTCAGCTTCTCTGTCTGGAAATCCTCTGATGACTGTACCATACGGTCCCTTGACCGTACCGTCCGGTCAATTGTCCGGTCTTCATTTTCTCAGCATCCCGAGACTTCACTTCTCTGTCTGGATCTTCAATAAAGACCGTACCATACGGTCCCTAGGACCGTACTGTCCGGTCTCTTCTGCATAAGCTGAAAACTT
This sequence comes from Eragrostis nindensis, assembly GCA_012490785.1. NCBI lineage: Eukaryota > Viridiplantae > Streptophyta > Magnoliopsida > Poales > Poaceae > Eragrostis > Eragrostis nindensis. Next base: position 106,783 of record JAAXCT010000392.1, read on the forward strand.
GATCCACTCTTGATCCTTGCTTCCAACTTCTCCATTCTTGGTTCCTCTTCTTCTCTTCAGCCACCCTAGCCCTCAAGAGACTCACAATGCATCCATTTGATCTCTAACCTAGTGTGCTCTAAGAGAACCAATTCGATCCCTCTTGATAGTCCGGTTTTTCCTATGGACTCAAGCTAACATCTATACCAAGCCAACACTTGCTTGGTCTATCATGTCCTTAGCCTTGATCCATCTTCAACCTTGACTCCATCAAGTTCTCGATCCGAATTGTCGAGGCAACCAATCACCAAGTCGTCGATAAAGATAGAGTATGTGAGACGACGCTTCATTGACATGACCATTTGAATATCCTACAAGGAAATGTTAGTCACATCAATATAGTCACCCAATCACCAAAACATTCATACCTTTGGGGTTTCCGAACTTCGATGGTCATGAAGCTTACAATCTCCCCCTTTTTAGTGATTGGTGACAACACATATAATAAGATAGAGAATGAAATGCGCAAGAATGATCGAGAAGATTGGATATGAATGAAGAACAAGTAAAACGGAGAACAAGGTAGTCATAGCTCAAAAGGTATCACCTGCAAAATAGAGTTAGAGCACATGGGTGATATATATGGAATAAAAGCAAGAGCTATGACCACAACGCTTGTGATGATAAGTTTATAAAATAATCCTGCAAAAGCAAGTGAGTGCACATATCATCACAAAAAGAGAAAACCTGGCAAGATAGATACAAGGGAGCGCATCCAGGTTAGCATACACAAACTCAGAGCAACATACATGATATATAGATTACGAGCAAGTGTATGAAAAGAAACCAAGTGCATTCTTGATGAGCTAAACACAAGCAAAAGAAATCCAAGCTCAACAAGAACCACGAAGTACCAAAAGAATATACAAACGAAGTCACAAAAGGTCCTCCTAGACTGACTCTCTCTCAAACTCCCCCTGAGCACAAGATCACTCCACTACTCTCCATAGACCTATAAAAGATCTCTCTATCTCTCTCCCCCTTTGGCATAAATGACCAAAAAGAGAAAGAGGAAAGAGAAAGACTGCTGTCCTACGCGTCGGAGGCTGGAGGAGGTGCAGTGGTAGCAGGTGCTGACGAACTGGCAGAAGTCTGAACACTGTCCTGCTGCTGCTGAGAGGGAGGCACTGGAGGTGTCCAAGTCCAAGTCCGAGGCATCCCCAAGGACTCCTGTGACTGAAAGAGCGGTGTGAACGGCACAAGCTGCCTGTGAAAAGCTAGTCCAGGAGAGTCTGTCTGAAGTAGGGTCTGCTCACGCTGCACTGCATACTGGACTATCTCTTCGTCAGAAGCTGAGTGGACTGACGGAGTAGGCGAGCGACTGGGGGTTCAAGTGAAACTGCCAGTAGGTGAGGGTGCCTTGGATGGTGGATCCTGTCCTGTAGTGAGAGCCTCGTCTATCTCCTCACCAAAATCAGTGAGATCCACTGTCCTGGTCATCTCCTCAGAAACTGCAACTGTCGTAGTGACCAATGCCTCTGTAGAAGTGGAAGTGGGCTGTAGCTGAGGCTGTCTGGGCTACTGCATCAAAGTCTAGTGTACGAGCTGGCAGTGGTGACACAAAGAACGGACTCGTCAGCTGTAGCGGTGAGAAGCTCGGAGCTGTAGAAGCTAGAAGTGCTGACGGTGTCATGGAGAGGCCTGGTGAAGACAAGTACTGGTGTGAAGGTCCTGCCTCTCCTGCCAAACCAGCAAACGTGGACGTCGACGGCCCCACCGTAGGTGCACCAGCAGGTGAGATGGGAGCCGTGAGTAGGGTGCTGAAGTACTGTCCCTGGCTGGCTGACTGTCCTGCCTGTGCCTGAGCAAACTGCTGCTGCTGCTGAAAACGGAGCGTGTCTGGTGGCAGCACACCTGGGAAAGTGATAGGGGGGAACGACGGGAGCCCGGGTACTACCTGTCCAAAAAGTCGAAGTGTCTGAGCGACCATCTCGAAGCCAGTGAACGTCGAGGACAAGCCAGTAGCCAACTCCCTCTGAGTAAGAATCACACTCTCCAGCATCTGTCGATCCCTCTCTCTATCCTCTCTCTGACTCTGGATCTCTCTGCGGATAGCTGCTAGCTCTGCGTGAAGTAGTGAATCTGTCTGAGCTGGAGCTGTAGCTGAGCCTGAAGGTCCTGCTCTAGAGTCCGGAGTCACGTCCTCAGGAATGGACTCCATCTGGCTACCTGTCTGTATATGCTGCTCTGTCTCGGTAGCCTTGTCACCTAGCCCCTGTGAAGAACTCCCCTGTGAGGCTGACTCCCGGGCAGCAACCCGTCTATCGGAGGCAGGAAGGGGTGTGTAAGCTGAGTCACCTTGGGCAGGTCATCGGAGTCCACCTGAGTCAAAAAACCTAGCCTCCTCAGAGTGTAGCAAATCAGAGGTCCGAAGGCTAAGTGTCTACCAGCAATACTCTCAGCAATGACGTCCCACATCTGACACAGTATCAAGTCAACCAAGTCAAATCCCCTGTGCCTCAGCATCATCATGACAACCCACTGTGCAAGGATAGAGAACTGATCCCTGTATCCGCTCCTGGGAACTATCGTCCTGCACAGTATGCTCCTGAGAACTCCGCCCTCGTGTGTGAGTCTGGTGTGAGCTCGGCTGTAGTTCTCCGGGTGAGGTGGAGGGAAGGCAATGCTCATGTCAGTAAGTGTCCCCACAGAGGTCTGCGGGGAGGCTCCATCCCTGGGTGAGCAAGCGGAAACACTCTGGTCTCGTACTGGATGGTCTCAAGGGCCTCTACGAGGTTCTCCCTCGTTACTCTGTGGGGCTGTCCTCTGAGCATAAACCAAATGGCTGAACGGTCTGGCGCAATCCATAGAGAAGCATAGAAGTCCATCACAATATCATAGTCCCATCTCATGGGTGTGGTGATGATCTCCTCGAGGCCCGGGATATAGGACAAGTGCTGTGTGAAGTCTGTCCCGGCACCTCTGGTAGCAGCCTGTATGCTGCAGTGCTGGTGAGTGACAAAGAGCTTATCAGCTCCACCAGTACGCAGTCTACTCCTCAGTCCTGCTGCTATCCTCTGCTGAAGTAAAGTCCAGAAGCGACCTCCAGCTGCTGGATCTCGCCTAGGTGGCACCCAAGTCTCCTCTGCAACTCGTCTGAACTTCTTGAGGACGGGGCCTGGCAGCCTGAGAGCGTCCTCAGCAAGTACGTCCTGGAGAGTGGCAGTCCTGTTGAGTGCACAGAACTTCACTCCCATCCTCTGCCTGTCCTCCTCAGTCACAAAGGGAGGGCCGTCACCTGAGCTGGAGGTACTCTCCTCCTCCTCTGCCTCTGCCTCTGGCTGTGCCTGTAGCGCGGTCCTCGACGTACCAACCTCACGAGTGGACGGAGTCCGCTGCACTGTGACTCTCTGCCTGGAAGACCTCCTCGGAGTCTCCCCCTGTCCTCCTGCAGGTGTGTCCCTGATCCCGAACCCTGTGTCTCTGCCTGTAGGAAGGTCCACTGAGGCAGCCCTGAGAGCCTGGTCCCACTCTGGGTCACCTGTCCTCTGCTTCTTCCTCTTCGGCTGTGGATCTGGAGCCTTGGCCTTGCCCTTGTCTCTGTCACCTCTGCCCCTGCCTCTGCCTCTGCCAGAACCTCCTGCCATCTCTGTTGACTGGGCTGCAGACAAGATAGGGCGAGTGAGCTTGGCTCACCAACCCGTCCACTGACGGCTGACTGCCAAAGATAGGACTTAGGGCTTGGCCCTCAATCCGTCCATTGTCTCTGCTCTGCTGTCAACTGCCCAACTGTCCGCTGACCACTGCCACTGCATGATAGGAATAGACAGGGTATATGAGTATAGAATAACCTACTATCATCTATAAGCAAGAATCGTAGGTAAGCGCGTAAATCTAGATGAAATCCTAGCGCAGAGGTGAAGGACACAATGCCGGCAAATATGCAATGGGGAACTACGGCATTGTCGATTATGAGTGGAGATCAACTAGTGTACATAGATCATATGCAATAGACTCAATGTACCACTAATCGAGGAATGTACTAAGTGTCGAGCTAGTGTATATGGTATGGAATAGGATATCGACACAAAGCATCCAACTACCAAAATGTCATAGGCATAAAGATGAAGTTACAACCACTACGACATATGGCAAGCAAAAGACCTAAATTGCATTGAAATTGATCGAATTTTCATGTCAATTGCAATAGGAGTTTTGGATCGAATTTCTAGGGATTTAATCGACGAAGGAGAAATGGCTCAAACCCTAGGTAGGTATTGGAATCGATCGAGGCTACTGTGCAATCTATGAAACCAGAAGCTCACCGGAGCACAGGATTCGACGTCGATCGTCGCGGTGGAAGAGTGCTCGTCGTTCGGTGAGACAACAGGAAGGAGCAATCGCACGCAGAGGGGAAACTGCTCGATGTCGCGCGCAACTGGAGAGGCTCCTTGGCACCGTGCTCGTCGATGAAGGTCGACGTTCCGAGCTCCGGCGACGATGCTCGCAGGCGAGGGGGCGGTGGTGCGTCGAAACGGCGGCTCGGTGGAGCTAGGGTTTGCTGGGCGCGGGCGTGGTGCGGTGGAGCAGGAGGCGGTGCGCGGCGCGGTGGTGCTGGAGCACGTTAGCGGCGATCGGCGGCGGCCTGGTCGGCGGTTGGCGCGCGCGAAGGCGAGGGCGAAGGCGGGAGCGAGCGCGTGGTGAACGACGGCGGTGATTTGGGATGAAGATGCACAGTAACCGGGGAAATCCCGTTACGAATAGGTTAAGTTCAAATTGACGGTCAGGATCGATCAAGATCAGAAACAACGGTTCAGATTTGAAACAGTCTCCCGATGAAGCTGACCAGACCGTATGGTACGGTCCTAGAGATCGTATTGTACGGTCTCTCCTTTTTGACCCGGACAGTTAATCTAGAGACCGTATTGCACGGTCTTCAGGACCGTATTGTCCGGTCTCCATTCTGCCTCAGGTTTTGAAGGATCTCGTGCAAAAGCACACCGTATTGTACGGTCCCTATGACCGTATTGTACGGTCTAGTCCAGAAAAGCTGATTTTCTAGGAATTTCCTTCTATGTCCAAGTTTCTCACTCAAAAACCAAATAAACACCAAACATGGACTGGAAGGGGAACTCTCAAACACTCCTTTGAAAATAGACCAATATAGGTTGCGCATAGGCTTATAGTAATTTTTGAATCGGCAAATAAGAAGCATCCAAAAAGAGCCAAAAGAGATAAAACCAAAAGAGGGGTATGTATGAGCCCTTTTCCTATGATCCGTGCAAGTAGATTTAACCTTGAGGATCATTTAGCAAGACTCAATGGGCATGAAGTGCAATTCTTTTCTTTCGTCACACTTATATGAGATGTGAGATCATATTGCGAATGAAGCACTTCTTCATAGTGTGACCACTCCTTTGTGATTTCCTATATGCAATGCATGAGACAAGCATATCATACAAATACAAGGGGAATTAAAACATGCCATGTGATATGCAAACAAAGTTAAGACAACACATAAAGGAAACCTACTCAAGGTCAAGTTTGAGCCTCTCTCAAGCTTACTCACTATGAGCCAAACCTTGCCTTCATTCCATCGGTCCACCAACTCAAGCATCCCCCATGCTCATAGCTATCTTGAGAAAGTTAGACCTTGAACTAATTTTTGTTCTTTTTTCTATTTAGTTATTTACATATGCATGGATGCAAACATACTAGTTCACAAGGGAGCATCTAGCTACAATGCAAGCAACGCAAGAAAAGAAACTACTATGATACAAGTTACCTCCTTGAAGAGTAGATATGTCGATGAGGCACTCAAAACTTGTGGTGGACGTTCATGGATCATCCTCATGGCACACGGTCCACCACCATCACCCTTCTAGGTCTTGTTCTTGGGAACCCACTTGCACTTGGTCGGCCTCTCAAGGTCAACTATGCATTTGGGCACCCAAATTTTCCTCATCATCCTCCCCTTGTCGGGTGATCCAAGAGCCTTTGCCTTCACCTTGCCCCGCTTGTCCCTAAAGAGCTTGTAGTGTGTAATCTCATGGAACAAGTTAGCGTTAGGCATAACTTTGGAACTTCTCACCTTGGGACAATTCTTGCTAGTGTGCCCGTCACGGCAACACTTGTCACAATAGTAGTCGTCCGCCATGAGAGGGACTACCCAAGGAGGAATGTCGTCGTCCTTGCCGATGAGGTTGATGGCGGCGGGGTAGGAGCCAAGTCCCTTGTGCTCGGGGTTGTTCACAAGGTTGCGACCAAGTATCTCCTTATGAATGGTCCTTCCCCTTGTGAGCCTCTCGAAGCCGTCCATCACCGAAGCTCTCTCCTCCTTGAGTTGATGATATTCCTTCAAGATTTTCTCATCAAGAGAGATGCTCTCAAGAGAGGGAGTTATTTCATCACAAGTAATATATGAAGTAATATAACCTTGAACTTGTCGTTGAGCCTCTTGTGATCAACCTTGAGCTTGTCATAGCTCTCATCCAAGGTTATGAGAGAAGTGGAAAGGTGCTTGAGCTCATCCTCTAGTAACTTGGACTTCTCCTTGAGCTTCATGTGGTCCTCCTCAAGCTTGTCATAGTCCTCATCTAGAGCCTTGTGAGAGATGGATAAGTCCCTAAGTTCACCTTCAAGTCGACGGTTTCCTTCTCTAACCAAGCAATGGTCTTGTCCTTTTTCTTGAGCATCTTGCCGGTTAGGAGAATGCTATCCAAGAGTTCCTCATATGTGGGCTTATCCTCCTCACCAAACTCTTCCTCGAACTCGCTCTTCTCACCCTCATCACTACTATCATCATCTTCGGCCATCAAGCAAGTAGGTGGTGAAGCTAGAGTCTCAGAGATGTTGGTGAGAGCTATGCCGGCCATTTTCTTTCCGTTGGAGAATGAGTCATCACTTTCTTCTTCATCACTATCATCATCCGTGACCCACTCTCCAACAAATAGACCCTTGCGAGATGATCTTCTCTTGTCTTTGCCTCTAGAGCTTTCCTTCTTGACAAACCTCTTCCTTGTCTTGTACTTGCTTCTAGGGTCTTCTTCTTCATCATCGCTTGACTCTTGAGTCTTCTTCTTGCTCTTCTTGATTGGCTTTGTGCATTCCTTGGCAAAGTGACCCTTCTCTTCACAATTGTAGCACTCGGCATCTTTCTTGTTGATGAACCTTCTCTTGAAGAAGTTGCTTCTCTTCATGAGGAGAGCAAGGTCATTTGGATGGATTTGCAACAAGTCTTCATCACCTTCTTCAACTTCTTCATCACTTGAATCTTGAGTCATCACCTTCTTCATCTTCTTGCTTGACTCCTCGGATGCAAAAGCAAGATTCTTGGAGGGCTTCTCATCAAGCTTCTTGTCAAGATTGTAGCTCTCGAAGGCGGTGATCTTCCCAAGTAGCTTGTGGGTTGTGAGGTCTCGCATGTCGGTGTTGAAGAGACATGTGATGAGTGCTCCATACTGCTCCCTTGGGAGAATCCTCATGATCTTCCGCACAAGGTCACCATCATCAATCTTGTCCTTCACAACGAGAGAGTTGATATCCTCTACAAGCACATTCAAGAGAGAGTAAGTATCATTGATTAGCTCATTTGAAGACATGGTAAAGGCATCATATTTGTCCTTGAGGACATAGTATCTTTCCTCTTTCACATCCGAGGAACCCTTATGAACTTGTTCGATTTGAGTCCACACTTCATGAGCGGTACCCGCGGACTTGACTCGAGCAAAGACCTCTTTAGTGATAGCTTCAAACAAGGCATTTTTAGCTTTAGCATTTGCCTTTGCGAGATTCACATCAAGAGTACCAATGGGAGTCCTTAGAGAGACACCGGAACTTGTCACCTCCCATGCGATAGGATCGAGAGCCTCGAGGTAAGCTTGCATGCGAGCTTTCCAATAGGCATAGTCGGTCCCATCGAACGGGGGCGGTCCACTTCCTCCCGGCATCCTTACTCAAGGCGGTTAAGCCCTATTTGAGCAACGAGGCTCTGATACCACTTGAAAGAATCAAGGGCACCGAGAGGGGGGGTGAATCGGTGGCTCAATAATTTCTCCCAAACGTACTTAAGGCGTGAAGCTAGCAAGACTAGATATGGTGACAACAAGAAGCTAGCGATACGCGCACACAATCTAGTCTAGCAACAAGCAACACCCTAACAGGTAATTCTACCAAGTAGTAAAGAGACAACCTATCATGCAATTCTACTAGCACATAAGTAAATGCGGAAGCGAAAATACTAGTAAGTAAAGGAGATAGAGATAGGAATGCTCATGATTTTTCCCGTGGTCTCGGAAGGATGGCGCCTTCCCTACTCCACGTTAGGTCACTCCCGTCGGAGTCTCGACCCCGTCCCTCCGCTCGAAGGCGATCCCTTCTAGAGCACACTTCACCCTCCGAGTGAAGTCGCGGGCACGTCCACCGGGCTCTCTCCCGGGTACTCCTCCGGAGGTAAGGCTCCGCACTTGATGCATGCCAAAGGACGCTCCACTAGTGATGATTCTTTCACACGGGAAGCTCCAAGACCGTGTACAAACTTGTGTTGGCTTCCACAATCTCCTTGGACAACTCAACACCGACGCCAAACCGGTCTAGGCCTTGCCATAGACCAAGAGTAACAAACCAAAGTGACTCTCTCAAACTCACACTAGCCTAGAGATCAAGTGGATGCAATTGCTACTCTCTCAAGCACTAGGATCACTCCAAATCCTTCACAAGTGCTTCTCTCCCTTGCTCTTGGCTTCTTCTGAGTTTCCTGCACTCCTACAATGGCCAAGAGGCCCCTCAAGGGGCGAGCAACCAACTATTTATAGGCTACCAACCCAAAACTAGCCGTTGCCCAAAAGTGCTCAGGAAAACTAGAGGCCGTACAAAGGACCGTACTGTCCGGTCTCCATTAGACCGTACTGTCCGGTCTCTATTTCCAGGCGCTTCTCCATTTCCTTCTTCTCTGTCTGATCTTCTCCAAGGAAGACCGTACCGTCCGTTCCCTAGGACCGTACCGTCCGGTCAATTGTCCGGTCTTCATTTTCTTCTCTTCCAGAAACTTCAGCTTCTCTGTCTAGAAATCCTTTGATGACCGTACCATACGATCCCTTGACCGTACCGTCCGGTCAATTGTCCGGTCTTCATTTTCTCAGCATCCCGAGACTTCACTTCTCTGTCTGGATCTTCAATGAAGACCGTACCATACGGTCCCTGTCCGGTCTCTTCTGCATAAGCTGAAAACTTGATCCACTTTTGATCCTTGCTTTCAACTTCTCCATTCTTGGTTCCTCTTCTTCTCTTCAGCCACCCTAGCCCTCAAGAGACTCACAATGCATCCATTTGATCTCTAATCTAGTGTGCTCTAAGAGAACCAATTCGATCCCTCTTGATAGTCCGGTTTTTCCTATAGATTCATGCTAACATCTATACCAAGCCAACACTTGCTTGGTCTATCATGTCCTTAGCCTTGATCCATCTTCAACCTTGACTCCATCAAGTTCTCGATCCGAATTGTCGAGGCAACCAATCACCAAGTCGTCGATAAAGATAGAGTATGTGAGACGACGCTTCATTGACATGACTATTTGAATATCCTAAAAGAAAATGTTAGTCACATCAATATAGTCACCTAATCACTAAAACATTCATACCTTTAGGGTTTCTGAACTCCAATGGTCATGAAGCTTACAGGTTGGAGCCCCCGATGCCCAACGAGTATTTCGGTAACTGCGTGGGAATGGCGTTCGCGGTCGCGTCAAGGACCAAGATGGCGGAGGCCGGGGCCGGAGGGCTCCTCACAGCGTGCACGGCGATCGCCGAGGGGATCGAGAAAGCACTGAGCGGCGTCGCGACAGAGACCTTTGGGGGAGAGGAAGGCGCGCTTCAGGGAGGTCGCCGCGACGACGGGCGTGCTGGCGGTGGCCGGGTCGCCGAGGTTCCGCGTCTACGACCTGGACAAGTGGACATGGGTTCGACCGGCCGGCGAAGGTGGACATCGTGTCCGTGGCCAAGACCGGAGCCGTCGCGGTGGCGGATAGTCGGGCCGGCGATGGCGTCGTGGAGGTGGGCGTGTCTTTGCCGCCGGATGGCATGGACGCGTTCCGGAACTGCTTTGCTGATGCTTTCGCGGAGCTCAGTGCATTATCCATCGACAATTAATGGAGCTCTCGTGTAATCTTTTACCTACCTAAATCCCGTGCTTTCTCCGGCCTCTGATTGGTCGAGCTGTACTGTTCGCGATCAATTCCCACCGTGCCGATGTCTACTCCGTCGTCCTCGCCGAGAAGCTTCGAGCGCTCTCGTCCTCCGCCGCCGCTTCTACACAGCGCCGGCTCGTACGCCACTGAGCTCCTCCACATATCGCGCCCGCTCGGCACACGCAGCATTCGGCGATGTCAGCGGCATGGACGTACTCTCCGGCGGCTGAGGCAGGGAGCAAGCTGCGGTGTCATCTCGCGGAGATCGCCAACTGGTACCGCGCTGACGGTAGCTCCTTCCACCACCGACCGTCTTCGGCGTAGCGGCCACACACTAGAACGTTCCTGCCTCTTGCTTTCTTTTTGAAGTAAAATACGACAGGTGCTCTGCCTTTTGATTAAGAGAAGGAAGCAATGTTCCAAAGCAGCCATGGCTGCCCAGAAATAAGAAAGGGAAAAACAGAAACGAAAAGAAACAGGTCCCATCTAATCAAACCGGCCAGGCGTCTAACCAAGCTATAGAGCTTAGCTAAGAAAGAGTGCAAAAAGGCATTCCCTGAAGGCGAATAAAACACACACGCAAGCGGCCACACAGTAGAACGTTCCTTGCTCTCGCTTTCTCGCACTAATGATGTTCGACGATATGCGTGAGTATTTCACAAGCACTAATGAAGTAGTATATTTCACCTTCCTGGTTCCCCAATTTCTTAAAGTTGCCTCATATTATTTCACAAGCATTTCTTCACCTGCATACATTGGTGATTGTATTGATCCTCACTACGTACTTATCCTAACTGTGATTAACGCGACAAAGTAACCTAGCTATCTTCTCCATGCCGGCAAAACAAGCCTCAAATGTCAGATTCATATATATATGAATGAAAAGTTTTCTAGCTCAAACATTTCACCATTTCCACTTCTATGACATCTTTTCTACCTTTACACAATAAACCAATTAGATTGGATATCGCATCATAGGCTCTGCAACGTCAGCAGCGTGGCAACTGAACACAACTACACAAGGAGCAGCCCTTTTTCTCTGGCCCAGTTACTTGTACAACTTAATTAACATAACCCATACATGCATGTTTATTATTTGCATGCGCTCCTCATTTTATTTTTCTATAGCTCCGCATCTAATTAAATATGTCGATACATGATACGTCCACATACAAACTTCATTAGCATATATAACCTATATGCATGTTGCATGCCCTCCTCATTTCATTTTTTCTATAGCTATGTGTCGGCATCTAATAAGTAGTCACGCAGACATTTCGCGCGACGCAGTCAGTACTTATATCCATGGTGGACCAGGTGGCTGGCGGGCGGTACCCAACCAAATAAGAGCAATTGCTTGCGAGGTGCATGAGGACTTCCTTCCATCAAAATATATCTCTCTTGCTGCCGCGATTCCCTGACATTGCCGAAGCCTTAATTAGCCAGTAGATTATTACCATGGCCACGGCGTCGGAGCGACCAGCTGGAGCTGGAGGAAGAGCATCACCTCCAACCGTCCGCGTCCTGGACACCGTTCTGGTGCACCCCTATTCGTCAGGCGGCGCGGAAGAGACTTCCCTCCCGCTCACCTTCTTCGACGTCTTGTGGCTCCACTTACCGCCGGTGCAGCGCGTCCTCTTCTACCGACTCGCGCCCGCCACCGACGCTGACGCCATGCTCGCCAACCTCAGGGCCGCCCTGTCGCGCGCCATACACGCGTTCTTCCCGCTCGCCGGCCGCCTCCGGCTCGCCACCGGCACGGCCACCGGTATGAGCTCCACTACCGTCCGGGCGATGCCGTCGCCTTCACCGTCGCCGAGTACGAGGATGACTTCGACAGCCTCACCGCCGACGAGCCCGGGAGGTCGCCAGGCTCGCGCCACTCGCGCCGCCTCTCCGGACGGAGGCGTCGTGCTCGCGCTGCAGGCGACGCTGCTGCGTCATGGCCTCGCGCTCGGCGTCACCGCGCACCACGCCGCCTGCGACGGCGCCGCATCGACTCACTTCCTGCACACCTGGGCGGCTGTAACATCCCAAATTTCAAATCAAAAATAAAATGGAATAAAAATCACTCCGATTTTGAATTTTGTTTATTTCTTTCCTCCTCATCAAATTTTAGAAATAAAACTAACAAAAATAATTCAAACTAAGTTGAATCTGAAATTTAAAAAAATATAAAATCTATGCTCAAGTGTTTGCTTCATTTAAAGTTCACTAAATATTTGAACCATTTTGAATTTTACAACAAATTAAAATGAATATATTTCAAGCTTGGCAGATACACTTTGAATTTCAAAATTTGGAAATTAAATCTTGCATAAAGTTTACCATATGCATTTTTGGACCTTCATTTGTTTTATCGAGAGTTTTCTCAATTTATTGTTTCCCTCAAATTTGAAATCCCATTCAAATTTGACCAAATCGAAATTCCAGTAAAAAGAAAGGTCTTTTCCTTTTTCCTAAACCTCTCTTGGGCCGAAACCTCATTTCTCTCCTCTGGCCCAGCCCGCCAGCCATTTTCTTTTCTTCCTTTTTCTTTTCCCAGTCGCGGGCCTCCTCCTTCCTTTCCCCTCGGCCCAGTCCGGCCCAGCCTGGCCCATCTTACCTTCTTCCTCCTCCAGCTCGGCCGAACACGTCCGCCGCCGCCGCCGACGTGCCGCCGTTTCCGCTCTAGCTCGACGCCGCGCTGGCCCGCTAGCTGCTAGGCGCCTCGCGACAGAACAGCCGCAACGCCGCAACCCTCCTTGACGCGTTCACACAGTCGCCGCACATTTTGACCGAGCAAGTTCGCCATGACCTTCCCATCGCCGTCCAGCTGCCGGCCAACTAAATCACCGCCGTCCTCCCTCTTCTCCTCTCTCCCCGGTCGCTTTCTCCGGCTCTGTAGCCACTCCGTCGCTCCCGTCATCACGGACACATCGCCCATGCCGCCCTTAACTCCGCCGTACCATAAAGGATAAGAACGTCGCTGCCGCAATCTTGACCGGAGCCGGAGCTTCTCGTCGAAGGAACCCCCTCCGCCGTCTATTTAAACCGCCGAACTCCTCTGCGCGCCCCTCTCTCCTTCTCCCCAAGCCTCCGCTCTAGCTCCACCATCCCTAACCCTAACCGCGCCGTGCGCCGCCGCCCGCCGCCGCGCGAGCGCGACGCCGACCGGCTTCCCGGCTCCGCCCCACTCTCTTCGCGCGCGCACCAGCTCCGCCAGACTCCCACGCCCCTCTCGCGCTCCTCAGCGTCGCGCGAGGAGCATCGGAGTAGAGCTCCTGCCGCGAGCCGCCGCGGCGAGCTGCCCCTCGCCGTCGCCAGCCTCCGCCATCGCTCCTCGACGTCGACAAGCTCTTCTGGTGAGCTCCCCTTTCAATCCTCCCTTTCCCAGTCTGGTTCGCATCGAGAATGGGTCACCAAGCCGCCGGAACGGCGAACTCCGGCGAGCTCCCGCCGTGGCGCCGCCGCGTTCCGTCGCCGCCGGCCGCCCCCTCTGTTTCATTAAATCTCAGCCGCCCGTCTCCCATCCAACGATCCAGATCGTCCAGTCCACCGTGTAGTCTCGTGGACCACTCCCATAAACCCGGTCCACCGATCCGTGGACTTGGTCCATTGTTTTTCCAATAGAAAAATAAATCCGAAAATCTTAGAAAAATCCCTGACCCTGTGCATTTTACAGATAAGCCCCTGACCTTTTTGATAATCCTGTTTAGGTCCTGCCTTTTTACATAAACACCCCCATACTTTTCCATAATTACCTTTTAGTCCCTATCTTTTACATCAAGGTCCCTCAACTTTTCCATAATTACAGATAGGTCCCTAAGCTTTTCTGTTTTCACAGATGAGTCCTTAGAATCTTTCTGTAATTGCAAACAAGCCCCTAAAATATTTAAACGCCTATATCTTTTCCATCCAAGCTCTGTTTTGAGCGATTCTTGCGCTCACGCGTTCGTAGAAACGCGAAGTACCTCATGGTACTGTTCTTGAAACCATAGAAGGTATCTACAAACCATCAATGCCCAGATTCCTCTTTCTTTCGATGAATATTCATCCCGGCCAATCATTTGCCACTGATCTCGTGTAGTTCACCTTTTGGTGTCGAATTTGATCAATCTCGCCGTGTCATTCGACATATTCTCTTCTACCCCAACCAAGCTTCAACTCTAACCTAGCTCAGCTAATGCTCAATCAAACCCATTCAAATATTGCCACCGATCTTTTTTTTATATCTGATCTTTCACTGAATCTTATTGGAATTGTTGCTCATTGCTATTTCAATTGCAGCCATGCATTCATATCATGCATGCATGCCTAGATTTATATACGTATCTGCATTTGTACATTCTCTTTTCCAACCACTCATGTTCTCTAATAGAAATAACTTAGAGTTTATATAATAGATATGCACGCAATCACCATTAATGAAGCATGTGCATCCCATCATCCTCACCCTAAAGATTCAGTAAATAAAGTTTCATGCCAAACCCTGCACCTTTCCTCTTTTAAGAGAACTTAGATAATTATTAGTTTGTCTAGGTGAATATGGCCCTTATAAGGCCATGAATATAACTTGTAATAAATAATCTTTCATAAATAAATGTGCATCGCATAAACATAGCCATTTTTCTTGGAGTTTTATCGATGCTTTTTGGAGTTAATTGGATCTTGTTGGTTCTTTTCGATCTTTATTCCTTTTGCGGTAGTTGTTTATACGTAATGTTTCTATGCGCTAGCTTACGCAAGATCCGAGGAAGAGCCAGGAGAATTCAGGGACGATCTAGAAGATCCAAGCTTCGACGATGAGTTGAAGAATCCAAGCCCGAGGACGAGTCAGAGAGAAGGACTTGAAGACATCGACCTAAACAGAAGAATCTGAAGACCAAGTATTGGAAGATTAGGATAGCGCTTTCAGGCAAGCTCTACTTCTCCTTGATCATGATTGAACCTACTGTTTTCGCAATGCACCTATATTGCCTATTCTCGTACTATGCATTACTTGTTATTTTACTACTTGTGTAGCTATGGTCCTACTTGCTTATTGATATTGATGTCTGTTACTTAGGCGTTAATATCAGAATCCTTGTTTACCCTTGTTCACCTGTCACCTTGATAACCTTAGGATAGTTCCATCATTTCTATGATGGCACGTTCACCTTGTTACTAGATTGCTTAGGACCCCTCGCAATGTTTCTACATTGCCACACCTTACTCACATATATACTTTTACAAATGTGTGAAATGAGTTTGGTGGTGTGCGTGATACTTGGGGTTGGGAGTAGCACAACCGTGTTAGGTGATGATGATGGAGACGGTGATGGGATGGTTGGATTGCGGGCAAGGCCATTAGTAAGTGATTGATGACGTAATGGATTGTGTGATAGTCCCCTAGTGTGGGAGACATGGCGCTTGCCCGGCCACATAAGGACCGGTTCATTCAACCTTTAACAAGATGATTCTCGTACAACCACGGAACCTGTATGGGAAGGACTCACCCTACCTTCTTGGTGCCTACCACTTTGATCCACCTGGAGGGCAGTAGCGCAAACGAGCAACCAGGAGAAGACTCCGGAGTTTGTAGTGCATAGGAGCTCCGGCCCGAGATCCCCACATTAAATGTGCTGTGGTTCCACATGATGACTATTATAGTCACATGAAAAGCCCCTGGGTTGGTTCGTAGGTGGCATTGTGTGTGGTACTCGGAGAAGATGGATTGAGCGTTATGTTACTCTCCGTACAAGAGTGCATAGCCCGTGGGAAAAGATGTACAACCTCTGCAGAGTGTAAAATTCATCTGGATGGACGTTGTCACGGCATATGACACATCTATGTTGAGCTCGATATGATTAGCCACCTCTCATTCCTTGGAGTGTGAGTGAGCAGTAGTCTGCTCGTGTTTTGGAAGTGATGGCAAGTATGCCGGGTCGGTATGACCACTGAGGTCGGAAGGCCCAACTAAAACTTGGGAACTGGCGGGAATGCTTCATACTCCCCCAGGGCCAACCAACTAAAATATTGACAGTTACTTCTCTGTTTTATCTAAGAATTCCTTCACATGCTTTAGTGAACCTTGCATAAAATCTGCTTGTTGCAAATAAACCATACAGCCTATTCCTTGCTAAGACCAAATATGCATGTATATATACCCTTGTGTAGTGTAGGGCTTGCTGAGTACCTTATGTACTCACGTGTTTGCAATCGTTGGTTTAGTAGGTGAAGACTTCGTAGATGACGACGACGATTGGGTTTTCGGTTCTGCTTCTCAAGTTTGCTTGTGGCATTGGGCCATGGTTTCCGCTGTCTGCTTCACCTCTAGTGGGTCGGATGGACTTGGATAGTTTTGAATCCTTGTCGTACCGCCACTAAGGGTCTTATATCAGGTATCTTACTTATTTATCTATTCGAAGTATGCTTTTGATTATCATATCTGTGTTCTTGTACGTATCAGCTACTGATCCAGGGACTGATACAGGATGCACAGTAGATTCCAGAAATGGGGTCTGGCAGCGGCCGCAGCCTGCAGCCGATCGCCGCCGCCGCCGCCCGTCATCGATCGGACCCTCATCTCCGACCCGAGAGGTCTCTACGACGTCCTCTGCCCAGCGACCACTGAGGATAACATGGTGTTCGGCAACATGCCCGACGACCAGCGCATCGCCACGTTCAATCTGTCCAGGGCCCACCTGCAGCGCGTCAAGGACGCGGTGGCCGCTTCGGCGGCGGCACGCGGCGTCGCGCCGCCGCCCCGGTGCACCTCGCTGGTCGCCGCCCTGGGCTTGGTCTGGTGGTGCTACGAGCGAGCCAAGCCACGCGACGACGAGATCGGCGGCGAGCGAATCTTCTTCGGGTTTTCCGTGGACCACCGGTCGCGGCTGAAGCCTCCGCTCCCGGACAAGTATTTCGGCAACTGCGTAGGGTTCGCGTTCGCGATCGCGTCCAAGAGAGAACTGGCGGCGGCCGGTGTCGACGGGCTCCTGACCGCGTGCACGGCGGTCGCCGCAGGAATCGAGGAACAGGTGAGCGGCGTCGCGACGGAGACCATGGGCGTGTTGAAGGAGCGTGCCCGGGAGGCGGTCGCGATGGGCATGCTGACGGTGGCCGGGTCGCCGAGGTTCCGCGTCTACGACCTGGACATGGGGTTCGGCCGGCCGGCGAAGGTGGACATCGTGTCTGTGGCCAAGACCGGAGCCGTCGCGGCGGCGGAGAGCCGGGCCGGCGATGGCGGCTTGGAGGTGGGCGTGTCCTTGCCGCCGGATGGCATGGACGCGTTCCAGAACTGCTTTGCTGATGCTCTCGCGGGGATGGATCTTGACGCCGGGGCTCAGTGAATTATTCATTAGTCGCGTAATCCAATTACTATTACTTGTCCCACCGTTTCGGCCATTGTAGTACTTATTAAACTATACAAATTCACAGCCACTAGGCTTTGCTTTTTTAATGCTTTTCCACACAATCAGCCAGCCTTTGATTTTATGAAATCAGAAGTAAACATAAAATACTAAACAGATGATTTATTCTTTGATCTCCTCCATCAAACCCGATCTCTCCCACCTACGCATGATATCCTCCCACACAAAAGGAATCTCCCCGATCTCCTCCAGAACATGTCATCACGTGGAGCCAGCCCCCTGAAGTGCATGATCCTTTATTCAAATTGTGCATGCATGCTTTGATCATTAACTTACACGTTTAGCTAAAATAATGCATGTTCAATCAGCTTTCTACGTATCAGATTAAGAATCAGAATGATGCACCCCGAAAATACAACACTATAGCTCTCCAAGCGGCGGCGACTCAAGGCAAATTTGCCGGCCCCCTTGTCTCCGGCGGCTTTGCCGTTGGTGGAGGAGGGAGGCCCGACATCCTGGCATTCACTTTGTTCGCTCATAGATTTAGAGAGTTAGGTCTTCTCTTTTTTTCTAGAACGTGCATTGACGTATTTCGTTAAGGAGAAGAGAAAGTTACAACCGAGTGATCCTTTCTTGCGAAAGAATCACCCCATGGCCGACTTGGCACAGACGCCAAGGGGCAAACACGACCACAACGACGACCTACGACCAAACACACTAGGCAGCTGCTCACGAGTTAGGGACGCCACCTATAATCTACGACCTAGACAACAAGCTAACATTAAACCCTACACACTCGAAAAAAGCTTGCTGAATACAAGCAACAGGCGTCAAAGTTGCCCAGATACACCGCGCCACCAACAAGCCTCAACCAAGTGCAGCTCCAACACACCACAACCAGGCCATCAGCACAACCGAACAGCAAACAAGAGCAAAAAAGGAAGGAAGGAGCCCCAACTGAAACCGGCATTATTCTTCAAGACGACACCTCAAGGGAGGGAACGGAGCTCCAGCCGTCTTTTGCGGCGGTTTTAGGGTTAAGGTTTCTCTAGTGGTTCAGTCAAAGAGGGTGGCGGTGCGGTGTCGATAAGTTTGTCGGCATGGAGCACCAGAGGAGGATGTGTCTCTGCGGTGGTAGCGAGTCGAAGGCGTCGTCATGGCTATGGTTGTGGGCTAGTGAGAGTTTGGTTTCCGGTGACATTCATCTAGATGTTGCTCGGATTTTTGTTTTCCCAATGCGAATATGGTGAAGGAGGCGACTATATGGGCTCGGATACGGGCTCGATGGCGGCGAGTTCTTCGTATTTGCATGTGGAATATCAATCTACCCCTCTTTTGCAAAAAGGTTGGGTTTCAATTTTCCGCCGTCAGAGATGAGGATGGCGGTGGTGGATGGTGAGATAGCCGTGTTCATTCAGATTGGAGTTTTTGTCTGTGGCATAGCCGTTTGAGATAGTGGAATTTGCGGCTCTTTCAAAGTTTCTTGTCTCCCGTCAATGGAGTTGGTGCTGATTGAGATACTTTTGTAATCATAGGATATAATATGCTCCAATATTAATGAAATTTTTTAGTAAAATAAAAAATCAGATGCACCCACCACCCTCTTCTCCACGCCCAAACCAGCCACTGATTAACCAAACAAGGAAGAAGAAAGCATGGGCAAAAGGAAACAGGACGGTGCTGCGACTGCGAGCGAGCAAGCAAGGTACTAGCAGCTATAAGATAGACAATGGCATACGGAATTTTCTGCCATGACTGGGGAGCAATTGCATGGGGATTTTCCATTCACTTGAGTACTTTTAAAAAAGAAATTATAAAAATAATTATGGATGAGACTTCATCTTGTGCCTCGAGATCTACGTAAATGCCTTTATGAACGATATATCAAGATTAAAAAACCTGTCCACTTTATACTACTAACAATACCATAACTTAAAATCAATGTGACGGGAGAGAGCAGTATTATCCTGTAAGAACAACATTCATACTAGGAAACAATGTTGCCACGTAAATAGCAACACAGATGTTCCCAACAGAGGTCTTGATCGAATTCCTCGTCAAGGGTCGCATTAGCATAGACAAGGGGAAATCTTTTTGCATTGAGGTCACTTTGCAATTTATTTCAACAAACTGGAAGGGCAAGAAAAAGTACAGAAGGAAGCAACCAAAAAAAAAAAACCTCCTCTCACTGGACGCACAGGAAGCGTCAGATTGCAATCGTACGACCATAGGGCTGTCTTCTGCCAATCCCCGCCTTGTGGTCCGCCGTCTCGACGGCTGTCACCGCAGAGCCAGCCATGCATGGAGGAAGATGATATCCAGCGAAAACCCACACAGCTAATTAACCTGGTGGCCCGTGTGTTCACACGATTGACAGTCGATTGAAGGAGTAAATCCGGGAAAAGGGAAAACACGACGACTAGAGCTTGGCCCCTATGCATAGAGGTCCCTACAATTTTGCCTCCGCTGCTTGCAATTCGCTGGATCCACTTCATTGAACAATCAATAATATCATGTTGTCCAGATGCTCCAACACATAGTATAAAATGTTCACTTATAATTAGAAAATAAACATTTTTCGCACATTATCACGCATTCATTCAGAAGGTACACACGTACTATCACACCGTAGGACAGCGCATATGAGAGCAGGACACATCATCGTTCAAATGTTCAAGGTTTTGTGTAGACGGCCACGTTCTTCCACCACGACTCCATGCGGTGCGACGGCTGGTGGTGCGACTGCTTGTACACGCCGAACTTGAAGTAGTGCGACACCCCGCCGTGCCCGCGGACGCTCAGCCGCCGCTTGCCGTTGACGTGCACGGTGACGTTCCCGGTGGCGACGTCGTGGACGACGTTGAGCCGGAGCCAGCGGTCGTAGACGTCGTCGGCGAGCACCCTGGACAGATCGTGGTAGTAGGTGAGGCTACCGTTGTAGACGTGCAGCATCAGCGTGGTGGCCTGCGTCGCCGCGCCGAAGATCTGCATCACGGAGGCGCCCGACGTGCCGGAGGGGACGTACATGTCGCCCTCGAACTGCCACACCCCGGAGGTGTAGATCTCCTGCTCGATCGATGATGTGCATGCACGCACAGATAAATTAATTAAGCAATCACTGGATGCATGAGTACTACTCGGTCACTAATTAAGCAATAGAACAGAGAAGATTAGATCGGTGATTGTTGCTTGTTGTTACGTTGATCTTGATCTCCGTGCGCGCGCCGCCCGGGTGGGTGGGGCTGCCGGGCTTGTCGGTGGCGAAGACCCACATGCGGCGCACGCCGCCGGCGAACTCGTAGCGCTGGTCCAGCGGCACGTTCCAGGGCTTCTGCACCACGAACTGCGACTCTCGGAGGTGGACGCGGGTGAAGCCGGCGGTCAGGTTGCCGCCGCCGGCGGAGCCTCTCGCGGCCGTGCACGGCTGCCACGGCAAGGACAACGAACAGACCACAAGCAAACACACCAGCAGGAGACAGTACAAGCTAGAACCTGCAGCCATTAGACGCGAACAGCACAGGAACTGTAATTTGCGTGAAATTAATCGAGCTGAACAGAAGCTATTTAAGGGTCAATACTGTCGATATTTACCACGCATGTTTGGCAGTAACACTGATACGGTTGGTCGATAAGCCTTGTGCTTGCAGTTAATATTCTGTTTTACCTAAGTAGTTGTCACCCTCTGACGGCGACGGTGGCGATACCACGACGAACGCTTGGAAGTTGGAAGCCATGGAACTTGGAAGGAGATCACAAGAGACGCGCGTCCCTTGTCGATTCGTAACTCATTGCTCGATCTTCTTCACAGTGACGAATCTCTCTTCTTTTTTTTGAATGTCCATCAACAGGCCAAGCGTTGTGACGAATCTCTTAAACTGGTGGTTGCACGGTGTCAGAGGCGTTAACGCAAGGTCGTGAGTCTCGATCGTGACAAAAATGCACGAAAATTCCCGTGCCTGTTTCCAAGAGATCAAAAAGTAAAACAAAAAACAAAAAAAAAAGGGATTTTGCACTTGAACGGTTGCCCGTGGCCTAGGCGCCTAGCCCATCTCGGACGCATACATCACGATGCCCTCGAAAAAAAAAAGTATACATCACGATGAGTCGAAACTCGATATGGGCAAACCTCTGCGGATAATTACTGGAATGGTTGAGGTAATAGGCAAGTGCAGTAGCTTGAAGCCGGGGCCCGGGGCTGCCTTTTTCTCTTCTCTCTAGATTTGCCTTTTCTTTTCTAATAACTTGAACTCTATTGGCCAGTGTTTGGCCAGACACCTAGGATTTCCTTTTCCTTGCGCCTTATGTGTGGGTGTATGTGTGTGGTAGCATACGCTACCAACGGGACTTTTTGGACTTTTGTTTTTTCCTCCTGCTTAATGAAAGGACAGAGCACCTGCCATTTTTCTTTTCAAAAAAAAAATAGGCAAATCAGCAAATGGTAACATCCTAGTGAGGCCAAGGCCAGGATGCTCTTTCCCATGCATTATCTAAAACAAATAGGCAAATGGTACTCTTGCATTGGTGGAAATCTGATGTATGAATCTGTATATTTTCTGTACTTGTTTTCTCGTTCCTTTTTATTTGCAACTTTGAAAACATTATTAAATTTGTGACAAATAATGAACTGCTGAACGTTTTGGGGTAATTTTTTTATCGGAATAGGCAAAATATACTCAATAGGTGGAAATAACGAGGTTCCACTACCGACAAAAAAAAAGTTGATAGGCATGCTTTCAAGTCATCTAGTGGATCCTAGTCGCCATGGGTGATCATGCCACAACTAGTCGGCCTGGTCTTAAGGGTAGCCCGTAGTCGCCATGGAACCAAGCAGTATGAGTAACTGTGATTAATCGTGGTTAATTAGATGGCTTGAAATCATGGATTTGATAGAATTACAAGCGAAGCTCAAAATCCGGAAAGCTAGACAACCATGCCCTTGCCACCAAACACGCAGAACAATTCTCAGATTTGACGACCTACCACCAGTTGACATATGTAGCCAGCTCTGCAACAAAGCTCTCTCATCATGACTATGAACAGTAATATTTGCACTAATTTCTCAAGTTATGGAGCTGAACTAAAAGTGCCAGACGGATGTGAATGTCAAAGAGGGAAACAGGGAAAAGAATGGGTTGCTGCCTAGTCCATGGGATGGTTAACAATGTGAAATAATAGAAAAACCTGACATTAAGGCGGGGTTATGTATAATTATCTATAAAGCAGCAAACACAATAAAGTCAATTTTAAGATCACCGGCCAGAGAATGGCCGGAGATCGGAGTCTCCGGCGCGATCACCAGCTCCGCAAATCTCGCCTTCACTAAAATATTTACTTTATCTTATAATTTTCTCTTCCATAATCACTTCTGCAACCAGCTACTACATAGTGACAACCATGCATGTTTTATTATTTGCATGCCCTCCTCATTTTATTTTTCTATAGCCATATGTGTCCGCGTCTAAATAGGCATGACATTTGTGCCACTCAGTTATCCAACCAAATAAGAGCAATTGCTTGCGAGGCACTCGAGTGTTTCTCAGGTGCCCAGCACTCGATTTTTGCATAGTCGAATCCAGCAATCCAACAGCTGACGTGTTACTTATTAATTCCAGCACTTCTTCTTCCCCTCGACCCCGTCGCCCCCCTGCCTCGGCGGGCTAGGTCTCGGCGGAGCTCGGCGCCGGCAGAGGCAGCCACCTTCCTACCGCCTCCCCGCCGCCGTCAACGGCTTCCCCGCC
The DNA here is from genome assembly GCA_012490785.1 of Eragrostis nindensis. Classification (NCBI taxonomy): domain Eukaryota; kingdom Viridiplantae; phylum Streptophyta; class Magnoliopsida; order Poales; family Poaceae; genus Eragrostis; species Eragrostis nindensis. The sequence goes on from JAAXCT010000392.1 coordinate 130,015, forward strand.
CCTGCTGACCTAGCCCAACCGCCTTCCTCCGCTACACAGGCCGGTGGAGTCCCCGCCGCCTCCCCATCTGCCCACAACCCGCCACTACCACCTGGCCGGCCTTCGTCCCCCCGAACCTCCCTTCTATGTCCCCTGCTCTCCAATGATCCCCTAAACCCTCAAACATTAATTAAGACGCTAATCCATCAGGAACATTGCCTGAGATGGGAAGGAATCTTGAACACCCTGCCGGAGTTGCAGAAGGAGGTTGTCGTGGGCTTCACGGCATGATGCGGAGTGAGAAGCCATGTTGATATGTACCATGGCTTGGTTTGTGATGAGTAATTGACATTGATTACTTCCTTGTTGGTCTTAATTGAAAATACATTTTATGGATCGAGACAGCAAACCCCCACCGGACTATCCGGTAGGTTACTGGACCATCCGGTACCGGACTATTCGGCATTGTAACGGACCATCCGGTCAATTCGCATTGCTTGAGAGATAGCACTACTTGAGGGGGAGCTTTACATCAAGTTGTTATGTTCTGACTTTTTCTTGAGTCTTTTAGGATCCTTGCGTCTATGAGCCGCTTACGTTACCAACTCTTAGCTTTTGTGATCCTTTGCTACTAGATGGTCATTTGTACCTTTTACCTTGGTTTTGGATCATTTAGTTAGCTTCTTTGGTTTCGTATTCGGTGCTAGGACGTGTGGGAACATTACTTGAGTGATCTTGCATCACATCCCCTCACGAGCACTTCGAATTTGTGGATTTCGTCTAAATTCATCCATACCCTAGGTTCTTTGTAGGATTCAAAATCCGTGGAGATTTTGTAGAGTTTTTGGTGTGAATTCTGTTGGATGATTTTCTCCATCTCAAGACGAAGCTACGGTTCAAAAATTTCGTGATTTTTGGAGGTCTTTGGTAGGGTTTCGAGATTTCTCTTGAGCTTGCGCGCGTGCTGTCCTGATAGTGTCGGACTATCCGGGATTGAGCCGGATACTCTGGTGGGAGATTTTATATCGGGTTTCTCCAGGCACCAGATACTCCGGTGGGAGATTTTTGTACCCTGTTTTACCAGGTACCGGACACTCCGGCACATAACCGAATTATCCGATGGGGACTTTCTGAAGTGAGTTTGTCGGATTATCTCTTTGAGTGTGTCTTTGCTTCAATTGCTTTCGCAAGTATTTCTATCTCATCCACAATCATTCATAGGGTCAACATAACAATTCTCATGTGTGTGTGATCTTGATTATTGTTCTTGAGGCGGGTTGGGACATAGCCCAAGTTCTTTGTAAGAATTTTTATTGGCTCCCATTCCCCTCCCCCCTCTAGTCGCTATCTTGGTCCTCAACGGAATCAAAAAAAAAAAAAAAGAAACTTGAGCGCGGAGGCTGCTGAAACACTCGACTGTCAAATTGTGGCCACCAGAGGCTTTGCTTTTTCATGTCGATAGGATCATTACGTATCTTCATAACTCTATGTATTTCAGCGATGTGGCATACGTAACCGTGACTCACCGTTCACTGTCCATTTGGACGTTGACTCCTCGAAAAAATAGTGGGGCAAGTACAATGACTATTCAATACAACTGGGAGTCCAATTTCTGGAATGCGCAGAGCGATTCAGAGCATCCTGTCACTTGAATCTTTTTATTATCTTAATAACAAAAATCGAGGTAAAAAAGAAGGTAGGTTTACTCTCAAGAGACGCCTCAAAATCACCATGTTAATGCAGAGACTAAAATCAAAATATGACCCAATAGATTATGAGAGAATCCGTTTACGGTAGTCTCTCCTCCCTACTCTTCACTTTAAAGTGCAAGAGAACATTTAAATTAATAAAATTTAATAAATAAAGTACGTTGAAGTGGCGCCTTGGTGTAAGATGGCCACCAAATCGTTCAAGTCTTGGTGTAGATGGCCACGTTCTTCCACCGCGACTCCATGCGGTGCGATGGGTGGTGGTGCGATTGCTCGTACACGCCGAACTTGAAGTAGTGCGACACCCCGCCGTGCCCGCGGACGCTCAGCCGCCGCTTGCCGTCTACGAACACGGTGACCTTCCCGGCGGCGACATCGTGGATGACGTTGAGCCGGAGCCAGCGGTCGTAGACGTCGCGGGCGAGCACCCTAGACATCTCGTGGTAGTAGGTGAGGCGGCCGTCGTAGACGTGCAGCGTCAGCGTGGTGGCCTGCCTCGCCGCGCCGAAGATCTGCATCACGGAGGCGCCCGACGTGCCGGAGGGGACGTACATGTCGCCCTCGAACTGCCACACGCCGGAGCTGTTGAACACGGCAACCCTGATCTCCGTGCTCGCGCCGCCCGGGTGGGTGGCGCTGATGGGCTTGTCGGTGGCGAAGACCCACATCCGGCGCACGCCGCCGGCGAACTTGTAACGTTGGTCCAGCGGCACGTTCCAGGGCCTCTGCACCACTAACTGCGACTCCCGCAGGTGGACGCGCGTGAAGCCGGCGGTCAGGTTGCTGCCGCCGGCCGAGGCGGTGCACGGCGAGGACAACGAACAGATCACTAGCAAACACACCAGCAGGAGGCAGTACAAGCTATAGAACCAGCCATGTGTACACCCTTCTGATGCGAAGGCCACCGTACGTGCTTTGCGTGAAATTGATCTGACCAGAAGCTATTTAAGGGTGACATACTGGCGATATTTACCACGCACGTTTGGCAGCAGTAACATTTTGATACGGTTGCTCGATAAGCCTTATGCTTACAGTTAATCTGTGTTACCGGGCTAGCTAGCTGTCAGCAGGCGCCGATGGTGGCGGCGGTGGCGATACCACGAAGGCAGGACATCTCAGTCCAATGATTGGAAGCCATGGAACTCTGGAAGGAGATCACGAGAGGAGATGCGCGCCCGTACGTGTCGATTCGTCAAACTCATAGCTCCCAGGTCGTTGCTCTAGCGTACGAGGAGAGGAGCAACTGCATGGACACCATCACATCGAAGAAAATGTTATCCCTGAGAAGGAACCTTGTCCGACGAAGAACATGAGTTCTTCCTCGAAGTCTGAAGAGGAGCCGCTGTCTTCAGGGATTAGCTCAAGAGGGATAGCGTCAGGATAAAAGAGATTGGAGGGAAGTAAATGGAAGGCAAGAGGCCAGAACATAGGCGTGTAAAGGGAAGAGAAGCTCATGGTTATCATCTCGCTGTTTGGGATATATTGATGAGGTCTTGTGAAAGGGATTTTTCTTGCTGGCCATTGTGTTGTGATCTTGATGAAGGGAGGCAGTCTTTTTATAGGCCAAGATGCGGAAAGAGATAAGATCGTGGAACAGTGAAAGGCCTGCTGCAATTAAAGTGATTGGTACGGATTGTCTGTTAGATGGTGCACGCCATATGAAGACAAGGGTACAGTTCATTATGTCAGGTATACTGTTTTCACGTGAAACGCCATCTAGAAGCTTACATTAAAATAAAGGAGTATGGCAAGAATATGCGGCAGAAGATTCGTGCAAGAGACAAAAGGCCGATGTCTTTACGTCGCCCTTGAATTTAAAGTGTTTATGCAAATACTTTAGAGTTCAAAAGAAGTTTTTGCTACAAGACTAAGCCTACAGGTACTCCTGGATCTTGCCGATAGCGTTTTTGCGAATCTGCTCGATGCTGTTTATGAACTTGAGATCTTGTTCCATTGAGCCGATATCCGGGTGAAGCACCAAGAGTTGCTGGCGTGCTAGATCTTTGGCCGATGATAATATGCTTTCTTGAGTCGATATCTCATTGGGGAGAAGGGCCAACTTGTCCTCTTCAGCCTTGATCTCTTGTTCTTTGGCTCTTACTGCGGCTTGGAGATCCTCAAGCTCTTTCTTCAGCCGATCCAGTTCAGTCCGAATTTCTGCGGGCTTGGATATTAGATCATCAAGCTTGGCTTGCTCAGTCTGGACCTGGGAATCGGCGTTAATCAAGGCTATCAGACGATCTGATCTAGCAGCTCTTTCTGCCATGCGTCTTTGGATTTTGATGATCTCTAGCTCATGATAATCAATGTGTGCAGCAGGATGCAGGACTTCTAAGAGATCATATGGGATCAGACCACGGATCTCATTGAATCGGCCTAAAACTGGACCGATGTTGGATGTCAACACTTCAAGAGTTGGCTCCGATAATCTTTCTGAAATTTCCCTCAAAGTTATCTTCACGTCATCAGGAAGGTAAGGCTTTGAGGAAGCCGATGAATCCAAATTGATGGCCGATGGGTGAGAGTCCGACAACTGAAATGAGAATAGAGTGATGATGCATTCAAGATGAAATGATAAGAAAAGAAGGGCTATCTTGATTTTACCGTTTTTTCTGTATCGGCGTCAGGAGATGTTGGGATTTGCGTGCCTACTAGACCGGTTGGAAGGTTGAAATTTTGTCCGCTTTCTCCCTGAGGGGTAGAAGTATCTTCGGCCGATGCATGTGGTATTTCAGAGTCGATGGCGGCATGGTCCCGAGCTGGCGACGCCTGGGTATCTGTGTTCGGAGGAACATTGACATTAAGGTCCTGCAAAGAAGAGTGGGTGTTATTTAATGGAAATGTGAATTATTCAAAGTGCGTCATTAAGAAAAAGACCTGAGAAGGCTCATCGGCGGATGGAGGTGTGAAGGCCGACATCGAACTTTGGCGGACCTTGCGAGTAGCTTGGCGTACAGGTTGTTGTCGTGGAACAGGTGCAGGCCGCTTTGGTGCTTGAGGAGCTGTACGCTTTGGAACTGGGGGATTGTTTGGAGTTGTTGCTGCTTTTCTTTTCCTCGGCGCTGGCAGAGTGATGTTTGGAGTAGCCGATTCCCGAAGATATTGCACAGGGTTGCCATCGCGGCCGACGGGAGTTGCTTCATCTGCAGACTGAATCAAGAAGAAGAAATGATTAGCGTGATTATTGCAGGATCATATAGTGGATGCATATGAAATACTTGAAATTATTACCTCTTCATCGGCAGGAAGATCCAGAGGAGTCAAGTATGTAGAGCACTTGAGGTGGAAGAGATGTTGTCGCCATTCTGCCCACCAGGAGTTGAAAGAGCTGGAACTGAAGGGCTTCAGAATGATATCGGCATAGTTGCCGATGGGGATGACGTCTGCTAGGCGAGACAGTCTCAAGTAATCTGTCCTATTGGCGATGGGGGCTCTGATCTTCAGTTTGCCGATAAAAAATAGGCCGATGGGAAGTTGACCTAAGCCGAGCTGTCTGGCGCAGACAGAAGGGTGATACAGCTCATAAGAAGGTCTTTTGTTGCGGCCTGAATGAATCTGAGTTGGAAGGATGCAAGGTTTGATGTATGCAAGGAATTGAGCTTGTGATTCTTCGTCTTGCAAGGGGTTATCAGGACGGAAAGAGGATGGAGTATCAAATTCCATCATATTTTGGTATGGGAACCAGATGGTCGCTTTGGGGCGGAAGCCATAGTAGAAAAGTCTAAACCAAAGGCGTAGTGATTCAGGCGATGATCTTTCTCCAGGAACAACGGCTACTGCTTCGCCAAAAGAAAGGCATCGGCGTCGAGTTTGTTCCTCTGACTCTGACTGAACATTAGGAAATGTTCTATTATCGAAGGGAGGAAGAATAGCAGCCTTTGAGGAGTATAGGACGAGCCAGAGCTGAATAAACCACCAAGGGCCACCAAAATTCTCTACAGGTTGGTTGGTGGATAATTTTCTAGCTACTTGATGGAGGAGCTGATAAGTGGCGCCGAGTAGATATTGCCCTAATGGAAGTTTTGTACCTCCTGCAAGAAGCTCTGCCAGGTTTTGCATATTTTGTGTGGGGCCACAGGATGATCCGCAGAAAAGGTACCTATCTAGCCACATCATTAAGAAAGCTGCATGCTCCTTATCAGTCACTGGTCCTGAGGTGTGGCTATAGTTGGTAATAAAGCCCTTCCAGCCCCCAATGCCTTTGGTTTGGAAACCATGAGTCAGTTTTACTTGCAAATTGTCAGGAGCGAAAGAAGTGGCTACATCAAGATCTGTGAGCATGGTTACATCCATAAGTGAAGGGGACATAGGACCATGACCAAATGTATATGCGTTGAGGGCATCAGACCAGAAATAAGATGAAGAAATCAACAAGGGGTCGTTTCTGGTTGTTTCAGCGATAGACAAATTGATGCAATGATCTATGCCTAAAGCAGTCCAGTGAGCGAGCTTGGCCTGACGAACTCGGCAATACCAGTTTTTCCAACCAGGAAGGGTGCTCGGCCAAGATCTGAAACTAGTGCTCCAGTGAGAAGGGTTGAGCAAGGTGTTTTTGAAAGGGATCCTAAAAGTTTCAGATCTAATAAAGTGAGTGGGGTCCTCATGCCCATCGGCCCTAAGAAATAGAATCTCGAAGCAGAGGAGGGAATCACGAGCTGCGCCTTAAGGTTCTGGAAATAATGCGAGAAAGGAAAGGGGAATGGAAATAGTGAGGAACTAATGGCGGAAAAAGTTAAACCTAGGGTTGAAAAAATAAATCAGATTTGAAGGCGATGGATTACCTCAGGGATGGATGCGGTGAGCACCGGCGGGCGTCTCGTACGAGCCTCGGCATCGGAATCGGAAGAAGATTGACGCGCCATTTCTTGGTCGGTGACGGCGACGGCGCGGAAGAGAGAGAACCGATGGAGAGTAGCTTCTTTGAGAAGAGAGTGGAGGAGGAAGAAGATGAGGGGTCGGTTCCGTATTTATGAGGGTCGTAGGTGGTGCTTGCTATAAATGTGCACGAGGCACTAGGAGACAAATTCGACGCACAAAGATTTTGTACTCCGAACTTGGGGGGCATGTGTTGACACCGGATTTTGGAAGTCCTTTGACCCGTGGCGAGAAGATAAGGCAAGGGAAGATTGTGTCTAGAGAAGACGCCGCGTTGACCGGAACACAATCGGAAGATTTTGATTGTTACGATCAGAGAATTAGTTAAGATAGGAATAAAATATTTTCTTGTAACGAAAGTTAGGGGAAGTCGTGTTTGTTTCGAAGTCGGTTGCCTCGGGTGTATAAATATAAACCCAGGTGCTTGTAATCAGAATAATACACAATTCAATACAACTCTCGGCGCATCGCCAACCTGTTTTTCTCGACGGGTTTCTTGTTCGAGCGGGCTGCATCGGCACGATCTCCGCTAGGGCAGGGAATTCGTCACCCCACGGTAATTATCTCGACTATCTAGTAACCTTCTCGTCTCGTGCTTTGATCGAATTATCTCACTGCATTGAGTTGATCGAATCTGCTAGTGGTGTTGGTTTAATTATCAGTTATCCAGTATATGAGATCTATCTAGAACTGTTAGCAAGATCGGCGTCGTTATTGCTGTCTCGGTTAGGTCCGATCCTACGCGACGTTTGTCTGATGAACCTAGTACAGATAGATTAAATATATTCGAGTCATCTTAGATCGATTTATCAGTTGGTCTTCCACCTAATTATTTCTGATAGAACCTTATTGCTGTCTCGGTTGGGTCCGATCCTACGGGTTTTATCAGAGTGGTTCTGTGACGTGGCTTAACCGATAGATAGTTCTTTGGTTCTACCAGAGTGTTTAGCTGGTTGTTTATCTTGTGTTTCGGTTGTATCGGCACAAAATTCTATTTCTATAAACTGTGGCCGATGCGACATCATCATGTATTTTTCGTTGTATCGGCTCGGCATTGTATTTCTATTAACCAGCCGATGCGACGTCACCTCATTATCTTGTCAGTTGCGGGATCAAACTGACCGGCACGCCCTCGAAGATATCAAAGAGCTATGGTCCTGCACTGGAGTTAAGCAGATCTCCCAGGCCGTCTGTGTGTGATTTTCGGATCAACACACTTTTTGGCACGCCCGGTGGGACTCGTCTTCTATCATCTGGAGGTATCCTTATTTTACAATCGCCTTATCTAGCGGAGATCGGAGCCGATGCAGCCCACTCGAGACAAGAACCCATCGAGGGAACAGGGTGGCGATGCGCCGAAGTTGTTTGATGATTGAGAGATAGATTACAATGTGCCACTACCCTTTATATTTATAAGGTACGGTGGACTTGATGTACAAGCAAGACTTCAAGCTAAACCGACTACGTACAAGAGATAATTATGCTAATCTAAACAAGTCGGTTTGCTACTACCTAAACAGAATAAATCTTTCCTTATTCGGCCAGACGTACAAGTGCTGGTGTTTCCATATAAGCATCCACGGCCAATCTGTTATTGCTTCGTATACGCCATGAAGTCTTGACCAATGGAAATAATATAATAATCCGGCAAGGATGCTAATCACGTTAGATAATGCATATTTCCTTTCCAATGAAGCGCACGTCCTTTTCTCATCTTCTTTCAATTCCCTGCCTCAATCGTCTTTCTTGCCAAATAAACTCATTCACAGGTCAAATTCCGGTGTTAACACATGCCTCCCAGTTTCGGAGTATAAGATATTATATTCTGAAATTATCCCTTGAGCGATCTTGAGTGCTGATGGCCCCTGAGTCTGATCAGAGTTGCTTACCAGGAAGCAAATCAGCTTCTCCCTTGTCATCCACCACATCAGTTCTTTGTGGACACCAGAATTTAGTATGATAAGGAAATTCTGTTGTCAACACATATATGCCCCCCAATTTCGAAATATAAGATATTTTGTTTCGAAATTATTTCCTTGCACAATCAATTGCCGATGCCCCCCAGTCAAACTTGGCTACAAGGAGGAAAATCGGCTTGATGTATCTGATCACCACATAAAAGGCTCCATTGCATAATCAGCCGATGATGAAGTGCACAACCCATGTCAGCCGATGGAATGAAAAACCTTCCCTTCAAAGCTTTGGCCGTAGATGTTCAAGCGAAAGCAACAAGCTGATGAAGTATGCCCAGCAATAGATTAGCTTCTTATTGTCTCCAACCCTCTGGTGGCCAGCCTTCTCATATAACAACAGAAAAGCACATAGCCGATGAAGGCCTCCAGATGATTAGTCAGCTGTCCTCCACATAGAATATTCCATCGAGTCCCCAAAATATTGCAGCACCAGAATAACAGACGACCGATGAAGAGGAAAAAGCCAGGAAGAGCAGTCAGCTGATGTCCAGAAGCCGATGTTCCAGCCGATGCAGAAAACAACGGCCAACAGCCGATGCACTGATAACAGCCTGATGCGCTGCCATTCTCCACAAGCCGATTGATTAATAATATAATAATCCAAATACCAGTCGATGCACTTGTACACAGCAGCCATCAGGTCAAACAGATATTATTTAAATACTAACCAGTGAAGGATTTCCATGAGCCGATGCACACTAAATTTTCCAACAGCCGACGCAACATGAGCCGATGTACAAAAATCAATAGCCAGCCGATGCACTTGAATTTGCAACCAAGCATGTACTAACCAGCAACCGATGCAAAATAATAGCTCAACAATAACAATAGTTCAATCAGCCCGCCAATGCACTATCAATCCAATAGCCGGTACATTAACAATATAATAATCCAACAGCCACTCGATGTACTATCAGCCGATGCTAACACTCCAACGGCCGCGAGACCATATAATAGCCAACACATGATGCACTAATAATCTGGACTGGCAATTAACAAAATATCTGACTTCTAATCAGGCGATTGTAAAATAAGGATACCTCCAGATGATAGAAGACGAGTCCCACCGGGCGTGCCAAAAAGTGTGTTGATCCGAAAATCACACACAGACGGCCTGGGAGATCTGCTTAACTCCAGTGCAGGACCATAGCTCTTTGATATCTTCGAGGGCGTGCCGGTCAGTTTGATCCCGCAACTGACAAGATAATGAGGTGACGTCGCATCGGCTGGTTAATAGAAATACAATGCCGAGCCGATACAACGAAAAATACATGATGATGTCGCATCGGCCACAGTTTATAGAAATAGAATTCTGTGCCGATACAACCGAAACACAAGATAAACAACCAGCTAAACACTCTGGTAGAACCAAAGAACTATCTATCGGTTAAGCCACGTCACAGAACTACTCTGATAAAACCCGTAGGATCGGACCCAACCGAGACAGCAATAAGGTTCTATCAGAAATAATTAGGTGGAAGACTTAACCAATAAATAATCCAATGGTGACTCGAATATACTCAATCTATCTATTATGTTCGTCGAACAGACACTGCGTAGGATCGGACTTAACCGAGACAGCAATAACAATGCCGATTCTTTTAACAGTTCTAGATAGATCTAATATACCGGATAACTAGCAATTATGCCGACCAAACATTAACAGATTCGATCAACCCAATGCAGTGAGATAATTCGATCAAAGCATCAGACGAGAAGGTTACTAGAAGTCGGCATAATTACCGGGGGTGATGAATCCTTATCTCACGAGGAGATCGGAGCCGATGCAGCCCGCTCGAGACAAGAACCCATCGAGGGAACAGGGTGGCGATGCGCCGAAGTTGTTTGATGATTGAGAGATAGATTACAATGTGCCACTACCCTTTATATTTATAAGGTACGGTGGACTTGATGTACAAGCAAGACTTCAAGCTAAACCGACTACGTACAAGAGATAATTATGCTAATCTAAACAAGTCGGTTTGCTACTACCTAAACAGAATAAATCTTTCTTTATTCGGCCAGACGTACAAGTGCTGGTGTTTCCATATAAGCATCCACGGCCAATCTGTTATTGCTTCGTATACGCCATGAAGTCTTGACCAATGGAAATAATATAATAATCCGGCAAGGATGCTAATCACGTTAGATAATGCATATTTCCTTTCCAATGAAGCGCACGTCCTTTTCTCATCTTCTTTCAATTCCCAAACCTGCCTCAATCGTCTTTCTTGCCAAATAAACTCATTCACAGGTCAAATTCCGGTGTTAACACTGTCACCGTACGTGATGAATCTCTCATCCGTTGCACGGCGACAGAGACGTTAGCGCCAGTTCGATTAGCCTTATGTACGTGGGAACTCGATCGATCTGTGGAACAACTTCCGTGCGGATATATAATAACTGAAATGGGAGAGGTGCAGCCCATTCTGAAAATTGGCATGTTATGCACAATGAAACGGACCTGAGGGCTGAGGCCCAGCTCATCCTTTAATGTTTATATTACCACCAGAACTGGAGACCACAGCATTGTGGACTTTGATGATGTTCCATGTGTTTATACTTGTATAAGATGACTAAGACAGACGAGGCAACCTCAAGCGTGCAATCAAAGGTTAGCCGACTTGAGGATGTATCATTGTGGAGGTCTATTGTGAACTTGATGCTTAGTATTCCTTCATCCCGACTTCTTGAAGGTCCTATAGTACAGGTCTACCGTGGACTTCACCGCACAGAGGGATGCTGTCCCCATGGTGAACAATCCATACACAAACCGGGCCCTGGCCCTCTCTTCTGCATTTGCATGTTCCACACGGGTCCAAACCCTGTCGATCAAAAGGGGGGAAGAAAAAGGACGCACTCAATAGAAGTAGTAAACAAATTGTACTCTTAAAACTTTTGTGTGAGAAAATACTAATTAAGAGATAAACACGGTTCTTGCATTGGTGGAAATCTAATTGTACTTTTCTCGTTCCTTTTTTATTTGCAACTGTGAAAACATACTTAAAATTTGTGAGAAACAATGAACTGCTGAACGTTTTGATTTAGTTTTCAGAGTACGTACTTGAACACATATACTCAAAACGACGTACTGTACGTAGGTGGAAAGAACCAGGTTCCACTACCGACAACAAAAGGGTCGATAGAATAACAAGAGAACCTCAAATCGAAAAAAGTGAAACAACCATGCCCTCACCGTTGCCACCAAGCGCGCAAAGCATTCTTAGATTTGACGGGGAGCTCCCTACCACCAGTTGACATATTTCGCCAGCTCTGCAACAAAGATCTCTCAACGTTAATGAAAGTTCAGAAGACGGGTCCATGTATAACAGGTGGTGGACTACCTATGAACAACCATAATATTTGCACCAATTTATTAACTTGTGGAGCTGAACTGAAAATACAAGATCTAACAGAAGTTGCGTTCAAGCGTAATATGTGCATGTCAAAATAAGAGGCAAAACTGGGAAAAGGATGGGTTGCTTTCCTTCAAAAAAAAAAAAGAGGATGGGGTGCTGCCCAGTCTTTGGAATTCAGACGAATATTCTACAAGTAGAGCATATAAAGTTTTAATTGGTACTAATTAGATGCCACGGCCACGACATGTACATGCTACTCCGTCTGTTTGTTTCAAAATAAGTGTCATTTTAGTCTCAGGCACGAGAATTAAGGAGAGGTGAAAAAGTAGAGAGCGCGCTGAAAACGATGAACAGTGAAAGAGGAGAGAGAGAGAAAACCTGCCTCAAAAATAAGAATGACACTTATTTTTAAAGAACTGGATAATGCTAAAATGACATGTAAACTGGAGAATTATTGAATATTAATCAAACTCCTGTGAGATGGGAATGTTTCAGGTGCATGAAGTATGTTTAACTCAAAACTGTTTTTACAGGATATGGCAGATTATTTGAAGAGCTGCAGGTTTCTCCCAAAACTTAACAATGAAATTCCAGGTGAAAGAAATGCTACCTACAAGGAAAGGTTCAGCAGCATAGAGAATTTGGTATTGATCATGGTAAGCTTGAACTTGTCCAAATTTGATTTTGATCGAGTTCCAAGATAGTAGCATAAGGCTCTGACGGTGGGATGCCGCGAAGTGTAATTGGTTTGCTCCCTGTTTGAAAAGTAGGTTGCAATAGTTCTATAAAGTGCATGGGCACTGAGTGATTTGTGATTGCCTTCAAATGCTTAATTGTTTCAGAATGTATCGATGTTTCATAATCTCTGAAAAATAACAAAACAACTCGAACGTCATGCAACAAAAGTATCCATTTTGGCCTTTCATTCTCATTCAAAGTGTAGACTGGAGGACTTGGTCCTCATGACCCTTAATTTGCTAGCCTAGAACCATTCTTGCGCCTCTATTCTACTATCACAAGCATCATCATGTGCTGCTAGCCCGATCTGTTAGCTCACAATCGGTCTCTATGCCTTGTATAGAAGTATTGCATTTGCATCTCCTACAAGAAAGGGGAGCTGGATTCTGAAATAATTAAGCTTCCTTTTATTTATGTCCACTTGTTTTAGCCTGTCCATTTTTTCCCTGTACACTGAATGTTCCTATGTATACACATTGGTGTATCCACATTTGTCTATTCTAATTACAACATTGTTATGGGCATCTTGAACATGGCTAATGTTTAGTGCTTTTTATATGCAGTTTCAGGACGACGCAGTCCTCATACCTCGGGAAACCGCTTGGTTTGGATACTACCCTGATGGAGCCTTTGAGCCAGTCCTAGCACCTCAGAAGGTAGCATTGTCTTGCATATTTATTGGGCATTGTTGAGGGATATATGCTATATATATGAAGGGCTCTCTTTCTCTCTCTGAGATGTTGTGGTTTAAGACCAATAGCTTGATCATGTTTGTTCAGACAAAGCTGTATTTGGAAGACTGGATTGGTTTGAAGACACTGGATGAAGCAGGGCGAGTGAAATTTATCTCGGTGCCAGGTGGTCACCTGGGTATCTCCAAAGGCGACATGAAAAAAATACATGGTGCCTTACCTGACGGAGAAAGCATCTACCATTCCTCGGAGCATTTCCGATGTATTAGGTGCCGCCAGGCGAGCGCTTGATGTGCAGGAGAGCGACGCCCCCCTGCTTGGCTCGTCGTCGTGGTGACCAATCTTCTTCCCTGGTCCAGAGTGGGGATGAAGGATGATATATGTTCAAGCGTGATTGATTGTACATTCTGCCTTGTAAAATGAACAGCCAAAGAAGGCTTCCCTTCCCTCTTGCCTTCGATAGGAAGTGATTTTAGCTTTGATTTGTATTGTCTGATGAACTGAAAGGAACATTTTGCCATCATCTTATAATTTAGATTGATCTGTAGAACATGACCGGTTTTTTGTATGGAGTGGTGGTGGATAAATTTATCAGCAGAGCTAGGCTGCATGAGTTGGTACTGGTAACAGGATGAGTCGCACCGCTCACATGTATTGTGGAAAATATACATTATTACTGCTATTGTAATACAGCAGCATTGTACAGTAGCGGGGGCATTGTAGTACTAAAGAAAAACATCATGGATCGGTTACTAGCTAGCTACATGGGTGGATCTCAAGAGGATTATTGTTGTGGCGCCGGCGCGGCAGCTGATGCATGCATGATGATCAGGGGGCTGCGGCGCGTGCCTGGTCGAGGCGATGCTGTGCCCAGTCCTTGACGTCGTGCGCCTTGTCGAACACATGCTGCTGCGGCTGAGGATGCTGCTGCAGGTAGCGGTACATCCACGCCAGCACGGCCACCGCTGCCGCGCCCATCCCTCCCGACGACACGAAGCCCGCCGTGAGCAGCGCCACCGCGAACGCCGCCGGCACCAGCACCGGGCTGAAGAGCACCAGCAGCGGCGTCGCCACGATCAGCGCCAGCACCGTGCCCGTCAGAGTCAGCCCCGACATCACCAGCAGCGACAAGGCCGCCGTGCCCGCCGCAACAGCCTTGGCCGCAGCCGCAGCCGCCGACGTCTGCTCCTCCTGATGACCGTAGCTGTCGTCGCCGGAGAGGCCCCTCATGTAGCGTGCTCCTCCCCCGCCGGCCATGGCCGCCACGTGGTTAGTGACTGACACAAACGAAATGAAGATCGATGTTGGATCCAACACCAACAACCGCTCATTACTCTATATAGCAAGAGGATCAGCCGATGCATGCGCGCGTGAGTAGGCCGCGTGGCGAGGAACGTGGCGAGCGCTTGCCGCCGCATGGACGCCTGATGCCTCCAGTCCGCACACGTTTTATTTTTGAGAACCCTCCAGTCCGCACACGTACCCAGACCTCCTGCTACCGCCACGCACCGAGCCGACACTGGAGTGAGCTTAACAACAACGAGTCCAGAAGCTCTCCACTGATGCCTCCAGTCCGCACACGTTTTATTTTTTGAGAACACTCCAGTCCGCACACGTACCCAGACCTCCTGCTACCGCCACGCACGCCGACACTGGAGTGAGCTTAACATTTTTTTTTTTTTTGAGGGAAAGGAGTGAGCTTAACAACAACGAGTTCGTCTATTTGGGCCATCAAACAAACAAATTCAGGTACATGGGCCTACAAATTATATTTGGGCCCTCCAAAACAAAGGAGCACCCAGGCCAGCCCGAGCCTGCCTAAAAAGAATATACTTCCTCCGTTTTTCAATATTTGTCACTTTTGACCATACTATTCACATTTTGACCTTTTAATAACTTCTAAAATACTTAGTTACATAAAGTACATTTATGATTAATAGATATGGAGTAGATAGTATTTTAGTAACATAATATATTTATGAGAGTTTAATTATGTATTAATGAAAAAATAATGATCAAAGTTGGAACATTAAAAGTCAACACTGACAGTTATTAAAAAACGGAGGAAGTACTAGTTAGCTTCCTCCTCAAAAAAGGGAAGGAAAAAAAAAGAAGGTTGGCCATTCCGCAGGCCCAGCACGGGACAATCTCCATGCCGCCGCCGCCGCCGCGGCGCAGCAGGCGGAGGAGGATCGCCGGCGAGCCCCCTCCCGGCCTCTTCCCCGCCAGGGGCGACCTCCTCCGTCTTCTTACCGTCCTCTCCATCGCCGCTGCAGCCGCCACGGTCTGCAGCCTCCTCAACCGCCGCCCTCAGCCCTTCTGCGACTCCCTCCAATCACTCGACGCCAGCGACTATAATGATCACCACGGTGATCCCCTTGCTTCTTCAGATTCCGATCAATGCTTTCTTGCTCGCTCACTACTACTAGTCCTCCTTAAGTGGCAGGCATCAGTCAATCCCAATTTCCATTACCCTCAAAAGGAACTGATTTTTCCATGCGCAGATTCCTGCGAACCCTGCCCCCAAAACGGGCGATGCGTGGATGGCGAGCTTGAATGCATCCAGGGATTCAAGCGACACGGGAATACGTGCGTAGAGGACGGGCTGCTCAGCCGAACAGCTAACAAGATTGTACTGCCCTTGCCCTGTCCTGCTTCCTCTCCTGCACTTGCTGCTCCTATTTACGCTCTACCCTCTTCGTTATATTTGTTATAATAATAATACTTGTTGGAGGAGGAAAGGAAGTTCCAGGAGAACCTATCCTAGTCCTACTCCGTATGTGGGCAATTTACCAAAGGACTCTCTCTCCTAGTAGGAAAGGAGACCCCCTACCCCGAGTATAAATAGTGGAGCACCCCATGATGTAATTACACAAGTTTATTCAGAATAATAAAGAGAAGGCTCCACCCTACATTGTGTCTCGCCTCTTGTCTACTTTTGTTGTTGTTCTCTCCCGTCGATAGCGTTATTACAACACGTTATCAGCACGCTCTGCGGAGCTAGTAGAGGAGAAGCCGAAGTCGCCGAGAAGGAGTCAGCGAGTTCTTCAACTCGCCGCCTCGGGATTCGCGCCGCCTCGGGAAGCGCGCCAACCTTGGGAATCGAGCCGCCTCGATTTTCGTGCTCGACGACATCGACGTCCGCGCCAACACGAAGCTGTTGACGGGATCGGGTACGACTACACGGCGTCTTGATCGTCACTGCATCGACTTGCACCTGCATCAACTCGCGATAGTCTACATCACGCCCGAAGGTGAACTTTTGCTACCTGTAGTTTAGCAAGATCGCGATGGCTCGTTGCTGCCATGGATCGAAATCCCCAAAGCTTCACCCCGGACCAGATTTTTCTAAATCTGGATTTATTGCGTCCCTACATCTAGTTTTGTTAGGGTCACCGAATCGAATTGCATAGCATACACAGTAATGGGGCTTGTAGCCACCACTGTCGCCGACGAGCACCGCCGGTGTTGGTATTTCTTAACGATCACAGATAAATCCGCAAGCGCACGGAGAATACCGCTGTAGCATTTCACCCGGGAGTATTCCAAGGTATCGTAATTTATATTTTCCACAGGGAAGACGATGGTCAAGAGAGTACTGTGCTCATAGTTAACGTCTACATTTAAATGGATCACGGTCCATACAATGCTAAACAATAGTATATGGGTAGTGTGACACACAAGAAAAGAATCAACTCTAATATACATCCATAGCCAAGTGGAGAAAAACAAAGAAAAGAGCTAAGTTCCTATTGTACTTCATTATACAGTGGCATAGTATACAACATACATACATGTACATCAACTAAGGTTTAGGCATATGCACTCAAGCAAATTGGGCACCGGCTTACCCCTGGTCTGCCAGGCGACTCCGGTCTACAGCTCTACGCCGTAGCCGAACGTGGAGGGATACCGAGGACGGACAGGGCTGTCACCACCTATCGTCTACCTCAAACAATCCGTGGGGCACGAGGCATCCAATGTATTCTACCAATCCAAGCACCATGCTTGCATTGCTAAAACATTATCTAAATCCCCTAGGCGATGATACGGATCTAGAGCATAATCCTAAAGATCATTGGACCTATGCTTGAATATGCAAATGCATGTAAACCTAACTATATACATGGCACGGTATACTATGTTCTAGGACACGTGACAATACGGCAATTATGTCCGTACTGCCAGCCCTCTAGGCAATACTCACATAACAAGCATATGAATATCACACTAGCACTATATAAGAAGATTATAATTACTCTATTACATAAGCAAGCCAAGGATCCACAACCAAACAAGGAACGCTTAACCAAGGCAAGACTATATGAAAAGAATAATATTATTAAATAGAATAAAGTCGCAAAAAGAGAAAATGATACAAGAGCCATACCAGAATCTCCAAGACAACTTGGGAACTAGAGTAGCTCTACTCTAAGCCTAACTCCACTAGAGCTTGGAGACTAAAACTAATGCAAGAGTGATTCCTCTACTTGGTGTGTGTTCTAACCGGCCGAGCACCCCTCTATTTATAGCCCCAAATGAGAGAGGGGATTAAATAGAGCAAGTGAGAGGCGGTTGAGGCGAATTGGCCGCCAAGGTAGGCCGGCCGGCCTAGGTGGCAGGCCGGCCGGCCACACATTGTGGCGGTTGGCCACCGCCTTCCGTGTGGACGCTCCAGATTGCTTCGTGAGGTCGGTCCCGAGGTCGGTTTTCTCCTGGGGTCGGCAGAACTGGAGTAAGAGCCAAGTATAGGCCTATTGTAGCACATCTTCTAGAAAGTCTTCATTAAGTTCGAGTTGGGCCTCAATATTCTGGTTTTGTGGGCTTCGCGTGGCCCACTGGTGGAGGCCTGCAGGTTGTGGCCACTGGGTGTGGCCGGCCGGCCTAGGATGTAGGCCGGCCGGCCTATGATTTCTCTCACAGAGGCCCATTTTCTCCAGAAATACTCCTGCACTCATAAATCATCCAAAACTCGTGGAAATTTATTAGTTGAAATAAATATGCGTATAAGAAATGCTAATTCTCCTTTATGTGTAGGAATATTGGCGGTCGAAGTTGGTACTTAACGACCGTCAACAAACCCCCCAAGCTTAAACCTTTGCTCGTCCCGAGCAAAGCTAAAGACTTGGTTGTGTTGATCAGGAGTTGCTACCATGTCTTACTCCACAAAAGTACCATGCATACAACAAAATATTCTTCCTCGAATTGAATAAGCTGGCATGGCAACCTACTCTTCCCCTTAGTCCTCATGGGGCTTATTGCTTCTCCTTGCCTTGGGCGGTTGAGAGACAGAACAGTTTGTAGAGTACTATTAACTCATTCCTTGTTCAACTTTCATTCCAGAGGTTTTTAAAGATTTTGCAAATAAAAACAAAGTTCCTCAAATGATTCTCTCGAATCGCTCAATGTGTATGATTCCTTACCAAGGCATTGCGTTGTCTCTTTTTATCCTACTACTACATAGGTTCATATATGTGGGGCTTGGTAGGGGTAAAGAGAGGCAAACTTGCATCACATACATAGCTAAATCAAAAGACCGGATCCTAGGAGAAAACAAGTCATACAATCTGATCAAGATGTGCATGTGTGTGGAAATGTGAATGATGAAGAAAAAATGATTACTCCTTTTTGTATACCTTCTCTCTCTTTTTGTTAATTTTGAGGGAATGGCAATTTCTCTTTTCTTTTTCTCTTTTTTTTTTTTGATCATGCTCTACTTGAGTGAGCAAGATTTTTTTTTTTAATAGCCATTCCTCTTTTGCAAGGGTACTTGGGGAGAGAGAGAGGTACAAAACATATGGAGTATTTATTTTGTGGAATGATGGAAAATGTGATGCTAACTTCCAGTGTAGAAGTTAAACACATGTATATGGTGGAGTGTACGTGATCTTGATCATATAAGTATGACAAGCATCTCACAAGGGTCACAAAAATTTTGAAAAAGCTCAATGTAATGCAAGCAACACATGTACGAAGGTTTTGCAATAAAATCGACATATGGCTTTGGTAGGAATTTTCATCAATGAGGAACTTTTGGTTTTATAATTTTGAAAAAAAAATTCTCTGGAATTTAAGTCATACTTAGAAAGAGATCATAGCAGCTCTATTATATCGTATCATATCTCACAACAACCTAAACTTGGATCATGCATTTTGCTACCCACGAGTTTAAGGTTCAAGAATAAGAGTGCATCCATCAAACTCAAAACTCGGGAGAGTACTAAGTTGCAAACAGGAACAAGAGAGGGATAAAACAGAGCAACTATTCATCATTTCAACATGGAGAATTAAAACATTCTTATCGCGCATAGAAAACAAAAACTACTTTTATTTTATTTATTTGTTTTTATCTCTTTTTTTTTGAATGCAGAAAACAAAGGAAAGATACAAGTTACCTCAGTGGGGGAGTGATCCCCCCAAGCTTAGTTCTTGCTTGAGTGCGCCAATAACTGCTTGGTTCCTTTCTTCATGGCTGCAACAAAAAGCAAAACAACAAAAACAAACTCGAAACGGGTTATATTAGTGTAATCATCGGTTGATCTTGCCAGCTTGAGCATAACTTGCAGATGCAAAACAAAGAAGAGGGAAATCTTTTTGTTGAATTTGAGAAAATTTGGAGAAATGAGAGTAAAGAAGATGAGGAGGGCATTTGGGTGGTGAATGAAATGGATTTGGTATGAAAACATCACCACTCGGCCTTTTTGTAAAACTTGAAGTTCGATGGCCATATTTGGGGAGGAACAATGACAAGTGGCCGTTAGAAAAATAAGGCAAAGTGCGAACAATGGCCATGTCATGTTAGGTGACCCATTGACGGGGACTCTCCCCCCAAGCTTGGCTCAAAGCCTCCATCGATTCTTTGTTTTTTTTTTTTTTTTTTTTGGATAGTGGAGGTTTTGGCCAAAGCTCAAGTAGAATTTATGCCCAAAAATTTATTTTCTCCAAAAACAAATGTCCCAAATTCTTTTTTTTTATTTTTGAAAAAAAAAGGTTGGAGAAAATCCAACATGCAAAATGATTTTGGAAAAATCAAACATGCAAATGCATTTTAATTCAAATCAAATGAAAACCAAATATGCAATTGGAAAAATCAAATATGAGATAACTACCGATTTTCCTGTCGGCAAGGGCGTCATCGTTTTATGTCCGATGAGCAAGACATTATGACGAGTTCGATTGCCAAGGGTCTCACACTTGAGGAAAAACGACAAGAAGTCGGACTATCTCAAGATTGAATATGGATTTTTAACGCACTGTGAGCATATCGGAGCCATCATGCACTACCCTGTTTTCACATGAAGAGAAACAAGCAAGTGATAGCCTGTACGGGCTGTGACCAGGTATTTGCAGATACAACTAAGAGCATTTGTAAACTCCTAAACCAATTGTCTTCCCCGGCAACGGCGCCAGAAATGCTTGTTGGTATTTCTTAACGATCACAGATAAATCCGCAAGCGCACGGAGAATACCGCTGTAGCATTTCACCCGGGAGTATTCCAAGGTATCGTAATTTATATTTTCCACAGGGAAGACGATGGTCAAGAGAGTACTGTGCTCATAGTTAACGTCTACATTTAAATGGATCACGGTCCATACAATGCTAAACAATAGTATATGGGTAGTGTGACACACAAGAAAAGGATCAACTCTAATATACATCCATAGCCAAGTGGAGAAGAACAAAGAAAAGAGCTAAGTTCCTATTGTACTTCATTATACAGTGGCATAGTATACAACATACATACATGTACATCAACTAAGGTTTAGGCATATGCACTCAAGCAAATTGGGCACCGGCTTACCCCTGGTCTGCCAGGCGACTCCGGTCTACAGCTCTACGCCGTACCCGAACGTGGAGGGATACCGAGGACGGATAGGGCTGTCACCACCTATCGTCTACCTCAAACAATCCGTGGGGCACGAGGCATCCAATGTATTCTACCAATCCAAGCACCATGCTTGCATTGCTAAAACATTACTCTAAATCCCCTAGGCGATGATACGGATCTAGAGCATAATCCTAAAGATCATTGGACCTATGCTTGAATATGCAAATGCATGTAAACCTAAGTATATACATGGCACGGTATACTATGTTCTCGGACACGTGACAATATGGCAATTATGTCCGTACTGCCAGCCCTCTAGGCAATACTCACATAACAAGCATATGAATATCACACTAGCACTATATAAGAAGATTATAATTACTCTACTACATAAGCAAGCCAAGGATCCACAACCAAACAAGAAACGCTTAACCAAGGCAAGACTATATGAAAAGAATAATATTATTAAATAGAATAAAGTCGCAAAAAGAGAAAATGATACAAGAGCCATACCAGAATCTCCAAGACAACTTGAGAACTAGAGTAGCTCTACTCTAAGCCTAACTCCACTAGAGCTTGGAGACTAAAACTAATGCAAGAGTGATTCCTCTACTTGGTGTGTGTTCTAACGGCCGAGCACCCCTCTATTTATAACCCCAAATGAGAGAGGGGATTAAATAGAGCAAGTGAGAGGCGGTTGAGGCGAATTGGCCGCCAAGGTAGGCCGGCCGGCCTAGGTGGCAGGCCGGCCGGCCACACATTGTGGCGGTTGGCCACCGCCTTCCGTGTGGACGCTCCAGATTGCTTCGTGAGGTCGGTCCCGAGGTCGGTTTTCTCCTAGGGTCGGCAGAACTGGAGTAAGAGCCAAGTATAGGCCCATTGTAGCACATCTTCTAGAAAGTCTTCATTAAGTTCGAGTTGGGCCTCAATATTCTGGTTTTGTGGGCTTCGCGTGGCCCACTGGTGGAGGCCTGCAGGTTGTGGCCGCTGGGTGTGGCCGGCCGGCCTAGGATGTAGGCCGGCCGGCCTATGATTTCTCTCACAGAGGCCCATTTTCTCCAGAAATACTCCTGCACTCATAAATCATCCAAAACTCGTGGAAATTTATTAGTTGAAATAAATATGCGTATAAGAAATGCTAATTCTCCTTTATGTGTAGGAATATTGGCGGTCGAAGTTGGTACTTAACGACCGTCAACAGCCGGCGACCACCACATGTCCAACATAAGTAGCTCGAAGGCTACCGTAAACACAGCATACATCACAGCCAGCTGATACAGAGGGAAGAGGAGGAGGCTGCAGATCTAACCCTAGACCTAACCCTAACCCTAACCCTAGCCGGTTTGATGGAACTCGTCGGAGTACAAACTGCAGAGCCAACGGATGATCCAACGATCGCATATGTGGGCCTGTACATCCTGGTACCTCCTAACCCTAACCCTAGCTCATCGACGACGAGATCGAATCTCGCCGCCGACTTACCTGAGCCGTGCACATGCTCGCTGGATCGAGCTGTACACCGTGCCGCACGAAGCCGCGCGCCGAGCCGCACCTCGGCTCGGCTCGGTCTCCTCGCTGTGCGGGGCCCGCATCGTCGCCGCACCACCACCACGCCGCCGCACGACGGCGGTGACCCGCCGCGAGCCTCAAGCTCGCTGGGCCCGGATCCGCGCCCGAAGTTACCGGATCTGACCTCGGGGTGCGACGGATCTGGGGGTCTTGGACCCCTCCGCCGCAAGGAGGGCCCCGGTCTTCGTCCTCCTCGCGCACGACGGCGGTGAGCTCGCCGCTCACCTACCGCCGCCTTCCCGCGCCACCACGACGCGCCCGCAAGTCGCGCGCCGCCGCACCGCCTCCGCGACCCCCGCACCGGGTCCGCGCGCCGCCACCAACCCGGCGACGAGCTCCGCACGAGCTCGCCCGGGGGACCCCAGCTCCCCTCCTCCGCGCGCCATGGCGCCGCACCGCCACCGCCGCCGCGAGCTCGTCGCACGAGTGAGCGGATAGGGTTTCAACCCTATCCGTCTTGCTCTTATATCCGGCCGGGCAGGCCGGCCTGGTGGGCTGGGCCAGGGTGGGCCGGGATGGGCTGAGCTGGCCCACTGGGCCGGCCTGTTTCGGAATAAATAGAAAAAGAAAATACGAGGAAATTCGGTAAAATCTGAAACTTTGCGAAATACCCCCTGAATAAGCTAGGAATTGCGGTTAAATCTTGAATTTTTGCATAAAAGACCTTGAAGTTTTCCATATTAGAACCCGCAGTCCTAAATTTTTGCAAAAAGGTCCAGATTGTTCCGAAATTACGATTTGACCCAGAAAAATTGCAAAATAGACCCTGTAGTCTATGGAATTTGTCTGAATTAATATTATATTGCATATAACACCTTGGGTTTAAGGGATTTTATGTCAGAAACATATAAGCTTGCCGTTTTTGCTGTTTAATCCTCCTGTTTGTGCATATTTACTGTGTAACTTGATCTGAAATCATGCATATCATGTTTAAGCAATTAAAATATGATAAAAAGTGCCTTTAATCATAGAAACATGGTTTTAGGACTCGCTCCGAGTTTTTAATCCATTACTTTATGCATTCTACAAATCTAGATTACTTGAAGTAATATGTATGTACATTTGACCATCTTGTAGATGGGGTACACACTTGACAAAAGTGGTGTTAACTTCCCCGAATGGAGAATCAAAATACGCAATGAGCTGGAAGATGAAAAATTGTGGCATGTGATTTCACCACAGGAAGGTCCACATCCTACACTTTCTGAAAAAGTGAAAGCAAGGATATACATCAATCTACGTCTTGATCCTCACCTGAAGGATTGGTATTCGTCGATAGAAGATCCTGAAACACTTTGGGATACGCTTTATGCAAGATATAGAAAAGAAATCTTGGTACTAGCATCCAAAGCTCAACGTGAATGGGATAATCTGAAATATTCCACATTTGTCTCGTTTAAGGATTATGATGTTGAACTCAGAAGGATTGCTAATGATAGATGGATGAGTGGCACCATCATCATAGAAGATGAAATGATCCAGAAGACACTAGATGCCATCAATCCTAATGAGGATGTGCAATCGAATAAGTTCTCTAGCCATGATTATTCAACGTATGAAGAACTAGCTAGAGACTTGATCTGGGACCAAGAAGCATGCAAGCGGGACTACCTGCATGCAGTCATGGAAAGTCCTCATGAAATAAAATGTCGAAAGTGTGGTCTACCTGGTCATTTATCCAATACATGCCAATCTCCTCTATACATCAGGAAGATATTCAACTCATATATCATTGAACATGAGATTAAGAGAACAGAATTCTCACGATTCGATGTTCTATTTGAGAATCTTGAAGATTATGAGATGGAATATTCAGATGATGAGGATGATGAACACATGGCACATCAAGAAGATGATGAATTCATATATCAAGAAGATGATGAAGTCAATAATCTTGAAGATAACGACATGGATAACTATAACACCAGATATACATCTGATGATGAACATGAAGTGATAGTCATATCAGATGATGAAGAATGATGTACATGGAGACATGAAATAATTCTCCCTAGTTATAATACTATCTAGTAGATGGTTTGAGTAGTAGTTATGCATTTAGTTTTAAATTCCTGCAATGAATTAAGTGGATTAATGTAATCTCTAGTAGAGACCTCGTTTTTAATATATAGTACTTGCAGTCTATATAATCGCCTTGGTTTTTCTTTTACCTTGTCGTTGTTTGGCTTTTTCTTGAAGTATTTGCCTTTGTTTTTGCCTACAAGTGTAGTACAATGGAAGAGGAACTATGTCTTGTAGACTGTTGCACCACTAGCACAGTTCTTAGGGATACTCGTTATTTCCAAACACTCAGAAAGTATGAAGAAGGAATAACGACTCTCATTGGAAATGGGAGAAAGATTGTGGGTTCCGGAAGGGCAACCTTTACTCTCCCTAATGGAACGACATTAGTAATCCAAGCAGCATTACTATATCCAGACGCAACTAGAACGTTGCTGAGCTTCAAAGATATCCGTGCAAATGGTTTTCATGTAGAAACTAATGACGATAATGGCGAAGAACGTCTTATCATGACTAAGAAGCACAGAGATCAGAAAACTATTGTGGAAAGTTTCCCCTCCTTTAAGGAAAGCATGTACTACACCTATATTAAACCACAGAATGGCTTAGCTGCGTTTAAAGTGATCTTGAAGAATCATGAACCATACAGAATATGGCATGAAAGACTTGGGCACCCAGGAAGTAATATGATGGGCAGAATCTTGAAGAATTCTAGTGGGCATGAATTGCAACCGAGACAATTTCCTAATAATCTTGAAGATTTCTTTTGCGCTGCATGTGCAACTGGGAAATTGATAACTAGAACCTCTACATTAAAACTTCATGCAGAAGATACACCATTCCTTGAAAGAATACAAGGAGACATCTGTGGACCTATTAGTCCCTTCTCAGGGCCTTTTAGATACTTTATGGTATTAATAGACGCCTCCTCGAAGTGGAGTCAAGTATGTCTATTGTCCACTAGAAATCATGCTTTTGCACGCCTTACATCCCAAATAATTCAATTGAAGAATAATTTTCCAGAGCATAGAATTAAATCCATTCGCATGGATAATGCCGGAGAATTTACCTCGAAGGTATTTGATGATTATTGCAAGTCATTGGGAATAAAGGTAGAACATTCTGTTCCTTATGTGCATACGCAAAATGGTTTAGCAGAATCGCTAATTAAGAGGATCAAGTTAATTGCAAGACCACTATTATTGCATAGTCAGCTGCGTACCACTTGTTGGGGACATGCTGTGCTACACGCTGCTGCTCTCATACAACTTAGACCATCTGCTAAAGTTGAAGAATCACCATTAGCATTAGTGCAAGGGAAGATACCGAATATCTCTCATTTAAAGAAATTTGGATGTGCCGTATACGTCCCTATCCCACCACCTCAGCGATCACAAATGGGAGCTCAACGTAAACTTGGAGTTTATGTGGGTTTTGAGAGCCCATCGATCATAAAATATCTTGAGCCTCTCACTGGAGACTTGCATACGGCTCGATATGCTGATAGTATCTTCAATGAAGACCATTTCCCGGCATTAGGGGGAGGATTGTACCTCAAGAAAGAATGCCGAGAAATAGAGTGGGAAACTCCTGGAATCCATGGAATGGATCCTCGCACTAAAGAAACTGACCAAGAAGTTCAGAATATCATCCACTTGCAGAGGATTGCTAATGAACTGCCAGAGACATTCACCAACACACAGGGAATTATGAAATCTCATATACCAGCAGTAAATGCACCGGAAAGAATTGAAATACCCCATGAAGTGGGAGCTCAAATGGAATTCCAAACTAGAGCCACTACCTCACTAGCTAGAAATGCTAGGAAGAGGGGGAGTGAACCGGTTACAAGGGTATCGAAGAAACCCAAAGTACAAGCACAAGCTAAGGCTCCTAGGAGACGTCCGATGGAGCGTAAGCGTAAGCTTGGTACTAATGAGAATCCCGTGAATGGTGAAATGAGTGTACACGAAGTACCGAAACCGGATATTCCAGATCTGAACATACCTATAAGTGATGATCTGGACCATGACGAAAGAATCATGGAGAACTCAACACACTATGTTGAGACAGGAGAAAACTATGATAGAAGAGCCCAGAATGTCGACATATATTTTACAGAAAAGATTGCCCACATCATTGATGAGGTTGAAGAACCCAAATCAATGAAAGAATGCAAGCAGTGTTCTGATTGGCCAAAGTGGAGAGAAGCAATCACTGCAGAACTAAACTCGCTTAACAAAAGACAAGTCTTCGGACCAGTCTGTCTCACCCCTGAAAGAATGTATCCCGTAGGATACAAATGGGTATTTGTCCGGAAGAGAAACGAAAAGAATGAGGTCGTAAGATACAAAGCGAGATTAGTAGCTCAAGGTTTCACGCAGAGACCAGGTATCGATTTCGATATCACATACTCACCTGTAATGGATGGAACCACATTCCGGTACTTGATCTCTCTAGCAGTAAATATGGAATTGCAGATGAAATTGATGGATGTTGTGACAGCGTACCTGTATGGGTCGTTGGATACTGAAATCCACATGAAGGTTCCAGAAGGAATTAAAGTCCCAAATGAAGAAGAACGCAACTTATATAGTGTGAAGCTGCAAAGATCACTATATGGCTTAAAGCAATCTGGAAGAATGTGGTATAATAGGCTTAGTGAGTTTTTACTGAAGAAAGGATTCCTGAAGAATGAAGACTGTCCTTGTGTATTCATTAGAAAATCAGAGATGGGATATTGTATAATATCCATCTATGTCGATGATCTAAATATCATTGGAACGACACAAGACATCGAGGAAGCTAGTTCATTCCTGAAATCTGAATTTGAAATGAAGGATTTAGGAAAGACTACATTCTGCCTAGGCTTGCAGCTAGTGCATACCCCAGAAGATATACTAATGCACCAGTTGAACTATACCAAGAAGGTATTAGAGAAGTTCAGTATGAGTAGTGCATACCCACTCAGAACCCCTATGGTTGTGAGGTCACTCGATGTAGAGACCGACCCATTTAGACCAAGAGGAACATGAGGAAGTATTGGGACCTGAATATCCCTACCTAAGTGCTATCGGAGCGTTGATGTATCTAGCAAATGGTACAAGACCCGATATTGCTTTTGCTGTTAATCTACTAGCAAGATTTAGTGCAGCTCCAACCAGAAGACATTGGAATGGCATTAAGCATATCCTCAGATACCTTAGAGGAACAGAAGATATGGGGTTGTTCTTCCAAAAGAAAGGAAATGTAATCCTAGAAGGATATACAGATGCTGGGTACATGTCAGATCCACACAAATCATTCTCGCAGACTGGTTATGTGTTTCTCTGTAGTGGAACTGCAATTTCTTGGAGATCTACGAAGCAGACGATGGTGGCTACATCAACAAATCACTCAGAGATTATTGCCTTGTATGAGGCATCTAAAGAATACATTTGGTTAAGAAGAATTACTCACCATGTACTGAATACATGAATTGAAGTGAGTAAAACCCCTACCATTATCTATGAAGATAATGCAGCTTGTATTGCACAAATACAAAAGGGATATATTAAGTCTAAGGTCACGAAGCACATTACACCTAAACTCTTCTTCACGCATGAAATGCAAGAGAATGAAGAAATTATGGTGACTCATGTTCGCTCATGTGATAATCTTGCAGATATGTTCACTAAGGCCCTACCTGCTAAATCTTTTGAAAAGCATAGGCATGGTATAGGAATGAGGAGACTTAAAGATGTGTGCAAATCAGGGGGAGAATTCTCTTGAGCACATAAATCCTAACACTATAGTCAAGAAGACAATATATAGTAAATTCTAGAAGAATATAGCATTGTACTCTTTTTCCCTCATTTGAGTTTTTACCTGAAGGTTTCTCAAAAGAAGAGGTTTTTAACGAGACATTGTATGCAATATGAAGCAACGGTACCATGTACTCTTTTCTCCATTTTTCTCACTGGGTTTTTATGAAGGAGTTTTTAATGAGACATGTGTGTCGTCGTAAAATGCCCAAGGGGGAGTGTTATAATAATAATACTTGTTGGAGGAGGAAAGGAAGTTCCAGGAGAACCTATCCTAGTCCTACTCCGTATGTGGGCAATTTACCAAAGGACTCTCTCTCCTAGTAGGAAAGGAGACCTCCTACCCCGAGTATAAATAGTGGAGCACCCCATGATGTAATTACACAAGTTTATTCAGAATAATAAAGAGAAGGCTTCACCCTACATTGTGTCTCGCCTCTTGTCTACTTTTGTTGTTGTTCTCTCCCGTCGATAGCGTTATTACAACAATATTAATTGGATGCATGCATCTAAGCATCTTTCATTGGTTCATGTCTCTCTTCTGACATCCCACGTGCATGCATCTAATTAGTGCTGGAAGAGGCACACGCGTCTTTGCTAATGCTGCTATTTTTGACTTTGAACTTTCCCGAGTGCTAACAGTACAAGATTTACAATTTTCCCCAACAATTTAGTGTAAGAGGCCGACAGTTTTTAGTGCAGTTAGCTAAGTATACACTATAACTGCATTGGCGGAGCTGAGATTGCTCGGCTGGGCATTCATATTTTGACGATGGCCACCAACAAATTGGAAACAACAGCGAGAAAAGGAAAATACAGTGCAAAGATTCAAATAAACAGTACCAAACACCATAATATAATACTAATTGTTCAAATTTGATAAACGAAACAGCTTAGAGAAATTACACAATACCAGTAGATAGTACAATTTAACTACACACTCCTTCATGGATTGGAAGCACGCCATCACAGCTTCATCTTTCACTCGTTTGAAAAACTTCCGCTCAATAAATGGAATCAGGCAGTCGTTCAAATATTGATCACCCGTTGTTTCTTAGCTTATTCTTCACATAGTTCATCGCCGAAAAGACTCTCTCCACACTAGCAGTTGCAACAGGGAGAACTAAAACCAACTTGAGCAGCTTATAAACATAAGGATACATGGCACTTCTCTCTGTTTTAACAAATGTAACTGAAAGATCGAGCGGCGAGCCGGCGAGCCGTCAAGCACACACTGGTCGAGCAGCAGCAGTGCAGGCGGCTAGACGGCCGGCCGTCCACCGCGGCGCCGTGCTGTGGACTGACGGTGGCACTGACGGTGGGCGGCGACGGCGGGCAGGGCCAATACGGTGGCTGGTGGAGGCGCAGACTCGAGCGAGGGATTTGGGGGAAACCTTGCCGCCGCTTCCTTTTCAACGAATTGAATGAAACGATGCTGCATTGCCGCTCTCCACAAACGAAACGATGCATGTGTGCGTTTGTATAGTTTGTGGAGAGCGGCAATGCAGCATCGTTTCTGAAGGAATAGTTTGTGGGCCCTGGCGGTGGGTTGGTGAATTATGAGTTGGGAACGTATCAGGTGGAAACCAACCTCTCTGTGCAAACTATGGAAATTTCAATCTGAGCCACATGATGTTGATCCAAAAGAGACGCTCAGGGGTGGTGGGGGGAGTGATTTACAAGCTCAGGGGAGGTGGAAGGGGTGATTTGCAAAGTCGTTTTTGCAAATCACCCCTCCTACCTCCCTTGAGCATCCCTTTGGATTAACATCGTCTGGCTCAGATTGAAGTTTCCATAGTTTGCACGGAGGGGTTGGTTTCCACCAGATACGTTCCCGTTTTGATCTGTCCTACCTATTTACTTGTTCGTAGTGAATTGTGCTGAATGTTTGTAGCATATAGGCTCGACCCGATCTTCCGTAGAACTCCGTGTCCTCTGTTTTATCAACTAGATTTACTTTCCTTCCCCTTTCCGTAATTTAATACTCCCTCCGTTTTTAATTATATGACGCCGTTGACTTTTTCATTGAACTTTGACCAACAATATAGATTTAAATAATTACTTCTCGAATGTGAAATGAATATCATTGGATTCATTATCAAAAGCACTTTAAGGTTAATTTATACACTTAGCTATTTACACAAATATTTTGAATAAGACGAATGGTCAAACGTAACGAAAAAAGTC
The DNA here is from genome assembly GCA_012490785.1 of Eragrostis nindensis. NCBI lineage: Eukaryota > Viridiplantae > Streptophyta > Magnoliopsida > Poales > Poaceae > Eragrostis > Eragrostis nindensis. The sequence goes on from JAAXCT010000392.1 coordinate 160,750, forward strand.
AACGGCGTCATATATTAAAAAACGGAGGGAGTATCAGTTAATATCGGAACTTCTGGGACAGAAATCGTCAGAGCTAAATTTCGGATTGAGTATGATTGTGCGTTCCAAGTATAATCCTCGAGGTGCAATGAATTGAGTATGGTTAAAACCGAGTGGTAGTGAATTCCCTATATTTTACTTTGGTCCGGTGCCAAGATCCTATGCAACTTTTGTCGTTCAGACCTGTTGTCTCTCTACAGTTCGTAGTGGACATAAGAATAAATGTGAGATGCTAAGGCATTGTGTGGGAGGAAGAATCTGTGGCCTTTGAGCGTATTTTAGTTTTGGAATGTCCCTATACTGGTCTACCTAACTGCTGCTTTCTTGCTCCACACAGTTTCACGGCGAGTTAGAAGCTAGCTGAGACTCAGAGTTGCTTGGCCCAAAACACATATATACTACCTGGGTTTTTTTTTAACCAAAATATTTGGGCATTCATATGAAGGCCTATGAATCTAAGGAGTTCCGCCAGTGTATAACTGTGGATAATGAGGTTGTAGGGAATTAAGTTGTTGGAAAAATACAAAAACTGTAGGGAAAGACATTAAGAATAGACAGACTAAAACTGTTTGCCACTTTCCAAACACGGGAAAGACCTCTTTTCTTGTAGTGTAATGTAATGGGACGAAAAGAGTAGTATTGTATTTGTATGTCAGCATAACATTACATGTTCGAAATAGCTACAAGCATTAGTACCAAAAACCAGTACAAAAAACCGTAAGACTATGCCTTGTGCAGTTGTGCTTTGCATATTAATACAAATCATGTAGTATGCCTTTTTACATTGCATATTAGTACAAATCATGTATACCCTTTTACCTTGCATATCATTACTAAAAATAATAAGCGGCGGCGGCGGCGCTTGGACCGCCTGCAAGGATGGCGGTGCACGGCGGCTGCCGGTGACGTGCGGGCGGCACAAGGTGCTCGCATGGTGAGGGCAACAAGGGGATGTTGGGTTGGGGTCGACATGCTAGCACATGTTTACGTGTGTGTGTGTGTGTGTGTGTGGGAGGGGAGGGGGGGGGGGGGGGGTTAGGGGGGGCACGGGCTGTAAAAGGACTCGAAGTGGCGCATATAGCATAGACGCGGATGGCGACGTCCTCGTGCCGGTGACGAATAGTTTTCACGCGGAGTGGCCTGAGAGGAAGAATAGAGTTACAGGGTGGATGTGGGCACATGAGAGACCCACGTGTGTGGGGTGGACGAAAGACCATGTAAAAATTTTGTATAGATATTATTATTGTCTATCTATCATCTTAATACTTGGCAAAAAAACGGAGTACCACATTTTTTCTCAAGGGTTAAAATTTGCAAATTGAATAAAAAAATTACTCATCACTGTTATTATAAAAATATTAGTCTGAAATATGTTTTTATATTTTTAGAAATTACCCATTATTGTCGTTATGAAACAATTAGTCTTAAATACCTTCCACGGGTTTTAAAAATTACTCATCACTAACATTTTTAAAATTTAGTTCGTAATACCATCCATATGCTTTAAACATTACCAAATATTCTACTTCAAAAAAGAAATACCCACCAATAACATTAGAAAAAATAGATGAGAAACCTATATATGAATTTATGAATTACACTCATTGTCGTTACGAAAATAAATAATTAGAATGACAATGATAGAAAAATAATAGTGACAAGACAATAGTATATTAACTAGTACTAAAGAAAAAAGTCTATTTTACTCCCCCGAATAATTCACTTGGTCTGATTTACCCTCTGAATAAAATCATGGCTTAAATTACTCCCTCAAATAATTCATGTTGATGCAATACACCCCCTATAATGATTTGTCTTTTTTGTTTCTTGGTGTAAAAATTCAATTTGAAGCTCAAAAGTTGTTTGATGACAATTAACACAACAACCTATGTTAAAATAATTATAGCATATTTTTTATACTATTTACATAGCCTAATAGAAATTGATAATAAATACATACAAATAATATCAAAAAATATGCTACAATTATTTTACATAGTTTATTGTGTGATCTATCATCATGCAAAATTTAGCTTCAAATTCAATTTGTACGCAGAGAAACAAAAACTACAAATTGCAATAGGGGTTATGTTGCACCAACTTGAATTGTTTGAGGTAGTAAATTGAGCCATGATTTTGTTTAGGGGGTAAAACAGACAAAGTGAATTGTTCAAAGAAGTAAAATAAACTTTCCCCCAACACTATTTTTTTTAGCAAAACTTTTCCCCAATACTAATCATGATACAAACCAAATGAAGGATAAATTTTGTGGGCGAGGCCTAGGTTACCCAAAGGCACATACGGCCCAGGCCGAAAATTGTACGTACAACAAAGCCCACGAAGACTGGAGATGGAAGCCCACGTCAATCGTCGCTTTGTTCTCCAAAAAAAAAAAAAAAAAAAAAAAAAACCCGTCTATCGTCGCTTTCCCGTCCCTTTCCTGCTCGTTGCCACCAAACCGAGCGGCGGCGAAGGCAGGAGGAGATCATCAATGGAACCGGGATCTCCTCTCGACCCAGCCCCTGCAAATTGAATCCGGGGCCAACTCCGCCCGATTCGGTCTGCCTCTAGTTCTTCTCGAGTTGGGGGCTCGCCGGCACTGCGATGAGAAGATGACCCCCGCGCAGGATCCATTCTACATCGTCAAGGACGAGATCCAGGACTCGGTGAGCTGGCACTGCGCCCCATTGCTTGATCCCTTTTCTTCTTTCGCTGCTTGCACCCGCAAACATCTCGTTTCATGATCTTTGATGCCCACTCGTGTAGTTGTGTTTTGTGTGGGTGCTACGGTTTACCGTGGGCACACATTGTAGCGTTTATCGTGTTATTAGTTGGTCAGGAATCTGTAGCCTGCGATATGATACGTTTCCTGCAAGAGGGCGATGCGAAATTTGGTTCATTTTTGGTCAATTTGTGCAGTTATCTAGTTACGAGGATGAATTTTTAAACTCCACTTGTTGCTGTCACATGCCTTATGTTCACAGTGCTCATGGCTGCTTGAATGCTAGTGTTCCAGTGAATGTAGGTCATTTTGCAATGACATTGGGGTCTGGATCTCAAGTGCTGACATGTGTAACTTTGGGTCCATTAACTAGGTTCTTTTCTGTTTTGTTACTCTACCGTTCACAATTTTCTTTGGTAAATCTTCAGGATCTGTGGATCTAAGATGGGAACTACTTTCCTTGGGCGTGTAGAACTATAGGTATTTGGTACATGTTGATGTGATATTGCTTTCTGAGTCAGCCAAATGGTCTGTTATTGTTCTGCAGAGAAGCTTGTTTAATATGCCCAATTTATTAGCAACGTCTAGAGCATCTAGAGTTGTTTGGTTTGGTCTAAGTTTTTAACTATGCTTGCTTCTTTTAGTAAGGAAGACTATTTGGCTGCAATGATGCACTCTATTCTACTCATAGATTGTGCAAATATCATTATAATATGCATAGCATTTTTTGAAGAATTAGCTTGAGACCTTAGCATTCAGATACCTAACGGTCGTTGCTGGATTCCTAGCACTTGTTTGTTTCCTCCTCTTTGCTGCACATAACTAAATTTCTTCTCATCCTGTTTTGTATAGATCGACAAAGTGCAAGATACTTTTGACCAATGGAAACAGACACCTGAAAATGCTGGAGAGTATGTGCATTTGACCAAAGAACTACTAACCAGCTGCGAAAGTATTCAATGGCAGGTGAATGGAATTTCCCCAGTTGTTGTATTGTTGCTGTGTTAATTTTAATACATATCATTCAAAAGGCTTCCATCCCAGGCATTGGTCTTCAAACACTTTTTATCTTTTTCTGTTACTTTTTAGGCATTCCTAACCACTCAGATAATGCTAAGTTTGAGACTGAGCTTCAGAGATAAACGATATTTCAGTTTTGTCGTCTTGTTGTGATTGAGCACTGACCTGTTGCCTGCCTTTAACATGCAATAAGGTGGATGAACTGGAGAAGGCAATCTCAGTTGCTGCAAGCAATCCAGCATATTATGGGCTTAGTGAGGCCGAAATTCGAAAAAGGAGGAGCTGGACTAGCAGTGCTCGTAACCAGGTATTATTTCACAGAACGCTTCTCTCAGCTGGCTGCCAAAATGCCAAAATGTAGATATCATGAATTATGTTGGATCTAATAAGGTTGCCGATAACATAGGTGCTCTCCTTAAGGAGGAATGTTGAAGCTGGTACACAAAAAAGTGTCTTTGGTCGCTCAGTCAATCCTATTGAATCAAGCAGATCCAAGCAGCACATTTCACAAGACAACGACGAATTCATTGCATCAGAATCTGATCAGCAGACGCTACTGATAAAGTAAGTGCTTGTGAACTAAGCTTTGATTCGCTGGAGTGCCAGTTTAGCAGGACTAGCTTAAAAGGCTTCTGAACTTCTGTTTCAATGTTCTAAATATGAGCTCTCAATGATTTGAACTGTTACTGAAAAAATCCGTTAACAAGTACTAGTCGATGATTTGATTGAATGGTATTTTTCTATGCATTTTCGATAGGAGACAAGATGAGGAGTTGGACGCACTTAGTGCCAGTGTCCAGCGAATCGGAGGTGTCGGTCTCACCATACATGAGGAGCTTGTGGGACAGGTACTTACTAACATCATCAGAATCTTTATGTATTTCCTTCGATGCTTTTGTACAGTTATTCCTGTGAACTCTCGGTACCGTTTTATACACATGTAATGCCCAGTCAACTCCATGTATTATGTTATCTGTATTCCAACTCCTTTAACATGTCAGTATCCTTTATGTTTCTTTACATGGAACAGGAAAAACTTTTGGGGGAGCTAAGCCTCGACATGGAAACTACCACTAATCGGCTTGACTTTGTGCATGTATGCTTTTGCTCTTTCCTAACGCGTATTGTTGGGTGCATTCGTTCTGCACCATCTCATTTTTGTGATACTTTCATCACGCCATTCATGAACTCGCAACATTTCACCTGATTTCTTTTGATTAAAGATTTCAACGCCCTGAATCTTCTCCTCATTTGTTTGTGCACAGAAAAGAGTGGCTATGGTCATGAAGAAGGCCAGCTTGAAGGGGCAGATCATGATCATATCATTCCTCGTGTTTCTTTTTATCATTCTTTTTGTTCTGGTGTTCCTGACTTGAGAGATATGGATGTTAATTGTGAAGTTTTGTACCTTGTTGATTTTAGCACGGCAATGTAAGAGCAGGATTGGAGCCATTCATACAGGCGTAGACAGTACATAATTATACCATGTAAACATTACGTTGATAGTTTTGTACATGTAACTCAAATATATATTTTTGTCAATGTAAAAGATACTACTTTTATGGTCCACGTCCAGTCTTTCAGCTAAAGAAATTGCATGAGAAGCTGATACTGTTGTGCATCCATGTACCAGCAACGTTGATGCTGATCGTTGTTTTTTTCTTTTTGGGTGTATTAATTGATATCATGGTTACAAGTTACAACAAAACCTTGCTAAGCTCCTCGATGCCGTTGAGTATAGGAGAAAATGTAAATTTCTTCAGTGCAAATAGTTCCCCAGCACTTGATTATCAGTCTCGAACTCTCGATGATGGCTTGATGGCAAGTTTCACTCTTGCTGCTTTTGCCTCCATTTGTAAAAGGTGTGTGGCATGGTCAAACCAGTATGCGCTTGCTCTGTTGAAGGCACTAATCGATCAGCATGGAAGTATGGTCTAACGATACGCAGAATATTGGAAGCCGTGATGGTTTGATTGCTTTCTTTTTGCAGAAAGAATTCTCTCTCTCTCTCTCTCTCTCTCTCTCTCTCTCTCTCTCTCTCTTGAAATGGAAAGAATTCAGTCTTGTTTGTACTTAGGAACTGAGATTCTGTTCTGTTAGCAGCTTTGTTTGGTCTCTTGATTTTGATTTCTGTTATAAGTACATGCCGGATGACAAGGTTTTTTTTTGGAGCAATTGCCGGATGACAAGTGTATTACATGAATCGATCCAACTTAGCAAGAACTACACAGGGCCGTTTCATGTGCTGCAAGGCGTATTCCGTGTTGTGAATGAACCGGTTCCTCTCACTCGCAGGCCCAGCCAATTGGCTTGGTCAAAAGGGCTCGGAGCAAACTCATCGCAAGGCACACACGGCGCGGCCCACCTTGCGTGGTCCCACACTGCAGTGACACGGGGAGCCCTCCTTATCCCCAGTCCCAGCTCCCCGTCCAACCGTCCGCTCCTGGATCCGTGCACCAGGTCCGTAGCCTACTCCTTATCTAACCACTCATCCGGAGAACTCAACGGTTTCCACGTCCCCGTGGCCTCGGTTCACCGTACACTGTGCTCATCTACCCGCGACAATATCCCCAACCGTCACCCCGCTGCAGTACGCCACGCGGCCCGGCCCAGCCGCGCACGGACGACGCGGCGCAGCCAGCCACCTGAGGAGAGAACAGCCGCTGCATCCCACTCCTCCCCCCTTCTCGCGCAGCAGAGCCAGGCAGCCAGCGCAGCAACGAACAGGAACAGCAGCTGCGGCGGCGGAAGGCGCGAGGCGAGGTTCCCTATTCTTCCTCCTCCTCCTCATCCTCCGCTCCCTCTCGAATCCGGGGGGCCGCCTCGCGCGACTGGGAAGGCGGCCGCCGAATCCGGCCCGCGGGGACCGAGCTCAGCCGAGCGGTCCGTGCTCGCGCGGCGGCTGTAGGTTTAGGTCGGTGGCCACGCGCGCGGGTTGGGGCTGAGGATTTGGTCGCGGCCGCCGTCTCTGTGGTTCCGTGGCGCGCGCCGCGAACCTCCTCCTTGCGCACCCGGGCCTGCTGCTGACCTGCTGTCCCCCGTGCGCGTCGGTCGGTCGATATGTTCACACGGAAGTTCAGGAATCCGTTGGTTTAGGATTTGAGCATAGGGGGGCGCCCTACGACTGCCGGTGTTAGTTTTCTGCTCCTGACGGTGGTGTTGGACCCCGTCCCTCCGTGCCTGTGATTGTTGCGGAGAAATGGTTTTAACTGTAGTGAAATGCCTTTCGCTTTCCCTTTTTCAAATGGCAGTTGCAACTGTTTCTTTTAGATGTATAAAAAAAGGGGGAAAATTTCACACTCTGAAGTGTCAGGGGTTCAGTGCTAGGGCTGTAATTCAATTCGGTTCTTCTTATTACACTTGTTACGAACTTTAGGGGTTTTCGTAAGCCCTATGTGACGTTTCAAATCTGATGGTCTCTCTACCCTTGTCATTGAGTCTGATTTCTTTGTTTCCTATGATTGTCGGGTGGGGTAAAGTAGCAGCACCCTTGTTGCTGAATATTGGGCCTTGCCTTCCTGTAATTAAATTAATATAGACACAGTTCTTCCTGTGTAATTGGTGTGGGTATTTGCATGCTTGGATTAAACTGCGTGAAATGAGTATTTCTTCGCCACTACCTCTCGAATATATCATGTTCATGATGCAGAATATTGTAGTGTTTCAGGAATCAGGATAACAGTTTTATCAACTTACACACTTATCATGTGGCTTTCTAGTTTACCCTGGAAGATAGAATGCTCATAGTGTTTCAAGATTGTTTTTAGATTTTTACAGACTCCGCTGCTTTATCTTCTGGCCTTCTAGTTAATGTACCGTGTATTTTCTGCGATCATATGGATGGTTCAGGTTTTCTTTGACAGTCAATTTCCCTTTGAGCAATTTTCACCATACTGTATGAGTCATCCTGTTCTTTTTCTTTTTCCTGCCACTTCGCATGCTTTGTTCTTTGTTGGTTTTGGTTATAACTTTTTGGGAATGATCTCGGGGTGTATAATCACCACAATTCATAAGAAGTTTATGTACTAGCTATTCTTTTCTGTCACCAATAATTATAATCTTCTTGTCACGGGCTATGTACTTTAGATATTGAAAGGGTCTATTGTTTGCCTCATTGACTATACTCTTAATCTAGTGGGACTCTAGTTTTTCCCTCCTCTACATTTGTTTGCTTTAGGATATGTATGTTGTTTTGGAGGTTTTGATAAACAATCTCCAAGATCTGTTGGAGCATGCCTTTTGTTTTCCATATGATTAGTCCATGCCTCATGCCTGTCTTTTTGTATATACTTTTTGTTATTTTACTCTGGAAGTAATTAATTGATGGTCAATTTTTGTCAATTTCAAGGCATGGATAGATACCAAAGGGTGGAGAAGCCACGTAATGAGACGCCAATTAGCCAGAATGAGATCAGGATAACAACACAGGGCAGGACGAGGAACTATATCACTTATGGGATGTCATTGCTTGAGGTGACCAACTGACCAACTTTATATGACGTTATCTCGGCTTTTTGATTATCTGGAATAAATAAGCATCACTATTTTGCACGCTATGTTTAATATACGCTAGACGGTGTTTGCAATTTGAAATTATGTGAAGTGGGGGATAGTTTTAGGTCGACTCTGGGTCAGCTGTATCGATTATATAGTTTGGTTTTGTTTACTGCTACTTTTCTTTTTGCAATTGTAACAAACTCTTAAAATATGCACATGCTTCTTTCTCACATTCATCTTACAACATCGTTAGTCAAATGGTAAGTTACTTATTCTAAATGCCTTCATCTGATATTCTAGGTTAAATGTCTTCATCTAATATTCTTGATTTGTTAACACGTTAATTCACAGTTTAATCTGAAATACCAATGATTGTAAAGAGTAACATTTGCTGTTATGATGACACACGATTGTTGGTTTATTGCATTGCTACCCTCGCGGTCATTCCTTGTTTCCTACTGCTCCTTTTGATGCGTTATTTCTGATTTGATCTTTTTACCTGAACTATGGGGAGCTTATTTATCACATTATTTGAAAAATGCTTAATTTTGTTTGCACATTCTATATATTCATCTATTTATGACCTCTTTCTGAAAATGATTTTGATGGCTATATGTCAAACACAATTTATTACCTTGCTAAATTCTCTATGTGGTATCATGAATTTTATTTTAGCTATAGTTGAACGTATAAGTGAGTTACATTTCTTTCTGATATGAATGTACATATATTTTCCAGGAAAATGGCCATGATGAGATTAGTATCAAGGCCATGGGACGGGCCATAAATAAGACAGTTATGGTTGTTGAACTGATCAAGGTTGGTAGCAATATTTTGTTCAAACTTCATGTCTTCTACTCAATTTTGTTGGATTCCTCTATCTAATCCTTAACTGTTCATACAGAGAAGGGTTGGTGGTCTTCATCAGAATACATCTACTGAATCTGTTGATATCACTGACACATGGGAACCTCTGGAAGAAGGCCTTCTCCCGTAAGGACACATATTCCTTCCAAGAACAAGAAAGGATTATTGGGACATTAACATTATTCATTACACAGCCTGGAGACTACTCGCCACGTATCGATGATCACCATAATATTGTCCAAGAAACCGCTGGATACATCATCTCCAGGGTACGTCAGAACGGCCAGTCACTCGAAACCCAAAAAAAAAAAAAACATCGTACATATCTGACCATGTTGCTTTTCTGAAGTTTGTCATGATACTACATTATTTTGAAACATACTGTCAGTTTGCCTACTCATTATTGATTATGTTTAATGATGTCCTTAGGTACCAGCCACCTATCCCAGCTCAAGAGGTGAAACCTGCTTTCGACTATGATCATGAAGGTGCTACTCTAAATTGACATTTTCTACATATGGCTAGTATCATCACATAACCACCATCTTATTTGTGATCAATCAGAGTCCTATCCCACCGGTCGTGGAAGAGGTCGTGGTGGTGGAAGAAGAGGCAGGGGAAGAGGTATCTTCTTTCTCATGACTAATGTGAATTGAAAATTTTTGGGCAGTAGTGCATAACAGTGGTCCTCCAACATTTTTGCATACTGAATTGCCATCGCAGCATACTCGATGGTTCTGTATGTACTACTTGTGGCTTTTTATATTGCAAGTCTCTAAAATGACGGTTCTTGGCGCTTTAAATCTGTAAACATGCGTAGTTCCAATACAGGGTTCTAGCCGACATGCATGCTTTTTTTTTCCCCTGCAAGAGATAAAACACATGTGAAGTTATTTGCAGAAATTTGTTTTGTTGATTCTTGCATAATGAATATGCATAGGTATGAGCAATGGCCCCCCTCCTCCTGCTTATGATTACAATGAAGAGTGGGAGGAGGAAGGAGACTATTACAGTAGAGGGCGGGGGAGAGGGAGATCACGAGGGAGAGGAGGTAGAGGGCGTGGCTACTATGGAGGGGGCAGGCGTGGCGGTTATGGTCCTGATTATGGTTACAGAGGCAGAGGTGGTTATGATTATGGCTATGGCGGCAGAGGTGGATACTATGAAGAGCAAGATGAATACTATGATGGCGAGCCTGAAGAGTATGCCCCTCCAGGCCGTGGTAAGCCAAGTTCGATGACATAATATGTTTATGTGGTCTTTGGATGCCCCACTTCTCATGATTTCCTCCATGGTTTCGCAGGGCGTGGCAGGGGTAGGAGGGCACCTTTCCGGGCGCGTGGCCGTGGGCGTACCAGAGGAGGCTATTATTAGATGAGAATGGTACGTGTCTACTGGATGTGCTGAATCCAGCGCATCAGCTAAGCACTGGTGTGCTTAATTATCCGGTAGCGTTTGCTCCGATCCCTATGTTCTCCAATGGTGTTTGGTCGGACCATGCCTTTCAGATGCTACTTTCAGTGTTGTGACTTGCTGGGCAAATTTTGTGGTTTTTGTAGCTAGATCATCCCGTAACCTTACAAACAGTAGCGGAGTGGTTTCCCATTGACATGTGAAAAATCTTCAGTCTCCTGTTTATCTGTTGAGTCAGGTTGATGATGCCCTGCCGTGTCTTCATTGGTCTGGGCCATCTTGCTATGCTAAGCCGTTTCTGATTACTACCTGTGCTGGTGTGCGTACACGAGGGTGAATGGTCAAAGGCCAGTTTGGTGCTTCCTGAGGCGGAGGGTGGTTGCATGCTTACGCTTTGGCGATTGCTCCGAGACAGTTTTGGAGTCTGATCTGAGAAGGGAAGGCCCCGTTTGGAAGCAATACAATCAATGTTGAGTGTTAAAAAAATAAAATAAAATAAAATACAATCAATGTTACAACGGGTTGATCACCACCCACTCGGATTTAGAAGTTGGTTGAGGAAAGAATGAGTGCTGTCAAGCTGGAGAGGTTCACTACGCTGCAGAACGAGAGCAGTACAAACTTCAAAAAGTAAAACACCAAACTAGATAGACATAAGAAATACTCATCGAATACCTCAATTTCTTGGGGCTATAAATAAAGAAAAGTCTGTTTATTTGTTTTCTCAGACGATAGCAGCGACAGAACCCCTCAAACAGGTAGTTCTTGGGGCTGAGAATTTTGTAGCGTTCCCATTCCACTTTTGTATGTTTAAATTCGAAGTTAAATATTGGTGGGCTGCAGTCAACTTTGTAGCATAGACGCAGGATGCTAGTAGGTTCAGTCCTCAGGTACGTTAGCCACTAGGGAGGGGAACGAGTATGCTGAAGTGGAAATCAAGACAAGGCCGACAAAGATTTCCTCGATAGAACCATCTATCTAGCCGCGATCTTTCTCGCCTTCATGTTCATGACACTTGATAAATATCTTTAACTGTTATGACAAATGTCTTTAGGAAAGCACAAATAAAGAGTGTTTGTTTGTTTTCTCAGACTACAACGGCAACAATTCCCCTCAAACAGGAGGATCCAACTCCTCAACTGGTACTTCTTGGGGTTGAGAAGCTGGTGCGCCTGCATCAACTTTTCCTCCTTGGGTTGGATCGGGCCTCTGAAACTTATCAGCAAAGGTCTCCATTCCTAAGCGTGATAAAAGGAACCAGATGTATGTGAGGAACTCCACACCTTCACCCATGCTCTTGGCGTGCAAGTACCCCCTACATCTTCCGGCCGAGTAGCAGAGCATCTCCACCCACACGCCTCGAATCACTTGCCACCTCTTCTCCTCATCACCCAACAGCTCCATCAGATCTTCGGCAAGCTTGCATGCTTTCAGAATCCAAGGCCCTATTTGGTCTTTATAGGGTTGTTGAGGGGAATTTGCCGCATGAAGAATCCTTTGCGCAACACTTTTTTTGTCAAGTGATGGTGGATCATTGGCATACTTGAGCATGATCTCAATATCATCGCCGGTGGTGGTGAAAAGACCTTGCCTGGATCCGGGCATAAGCATCTCCGGACGTATGAGAAGCAGGTAGATCATGTAGTTGGAAGTCATCTCTCTGCATCGGCATCGGCGAGATGTGGGTGATGATGATGTCTTGGGGTGATGAAGGCAGAGGTCAGTGGCTAAATGCCAGATGAGGACGCTCTGGTCGAAGGGCACCTGCAAACTCCACAACAGTGGGTCACGTACCTGGTGGCTGGTCATGGTCCACTGGCCCCTTAAATTATTGAATCTTTTGTAACTAGAGGCATCGACTATGAACTGCTTCCACCCATCATTCAGATGTCCAAACACCAAGTTTATAACCTCAAGGCATACTTCCATGCCAGAGATGAAGAAGTTTGCAGATTCTACCTGTATATACCAATGCTTGTTGATGTAGTCCATTAAGAAAATGACGCCGGCTACTCTCATTAGCTTGGTGGGCTTGCTTTTGCGAGCTGAGAAGGATATGATGTTGTGTTGGACGGCCGCGATGGACGATATCATACTGCCCCAGTACCAAGGGCCTAAGAGGAGAAAAAACTCCATCACCGTTGTACTCCACAACATGATATATGTTACTCTGACGTCCTCCTCTTTGTAGCCATCTTTATGACTCTGGTCGAAGAGCACGGCAGAGGCCAGAGACATGAAAGGAAGCAACAACATCAAAAAGGCACCGGGAAGACTGAGTACCAATTTGGCGTCGGTGTAGATCATCGCAAATGACCCAATAGCAGATTGCATAGCTCTTGATGTAAATTATCGAGATTATTTAGCTTCAAGAAAAATGATAGGTTTCTGAGTCGACGAGAGTATGGAGCTGATATGTCCACAAGTAACTTGTCCACGGGGCGGCTGAAATCGGGAAGATCTACTTTAAAATTAGGATTTACTTTCGTCTTACGTGTCAACTCCCTTGCCTTCTGTATATAATCTTCCAGTGGCAGATCATGTTCTTCCTCTTCTCTTAGTGATACTGCATCATCAATAGATTCACTCGTTAGAAAAGATTTATATAACCAATGGGCCTCTCCTGCTGCCCGCCGCAATGGATAAACCGCCGAAGAGGCCAACAAGCTGCTAAAGCTTGCAGCCTTAAGAGCCCATATCTTCCGGATGAACTTGAGAATCCCGCCGATGAAGAGCAAGATCGCTGCCTGCAGCAACCTCTTGTCGCCGCCGGACCACGACCAGCAGAAAACGTAGAGGGCCACCGTACCCTGAGACACCAGAGTCACGAGGTGCCGCGCCCACAGGTCGTTGTCCTCGACGCTGTACGCCGTAAATGAGTGCAGGCCGCCAAGGTGGCGGACGAGGACGGGCGCCCACAGCACCTCCAGGTGGACGGCGCCGGAGCCGGCCGGCTGCTTGTGGCGATTGAAGAGGGTGGCGAGGGCGTATATCGCCAGGGCGTCGGAGCCGAGGTAGGCGAGCCACATGCAGGACTTGAGGGCGCGAACATGGCGCGCGAAGGAGCCGACGAAGAGGACCAACTGCAGGAAGAGGCTCCCCAGGACGAGGATGCGCAGCTGCCACTCCTCCCACCATTTCACCTCACTTGAGAAATCCCACATGCTTTGATTTGTTTAATTTCCTCGGGTCGAGGCAGAATAGCAGCTAGTGCTGTTGCCTCCTGTTTTTTTTTGAGGGAATACGCCCACAAAGGGCTAGTAGCTTCATTGCTCAAGAAGGTACATCAGCCAAATTACATGAACACCCATACAAGATTTAGGAAGCACAACTATGTCCATGTACAAGGCTGTGAGGACACAAAACAAAATAGAAATTACTTCCAGGTCCTCTGTAGGAGAACATTGTCGTCGCAGAGTACGAAGACCAGGAAATCTTTTGCGAAAAGTGGAGATCAGTCGGACCACAAGCACCGGAGCAGGAGCAGATGACGAAGTCACCTCCATCTTCACTGGGACCAGGCGGTGAGAACGATGAGGGGGAATCGGCCAGTCACCGCAGCAAAGATAGGAGAAGGCCTCATCGCGCCATCTGATTGTACGCCGGCGGCCCACCCGACGGACGCCTCAAGAATGGCACCAACCGAGGTAGTAGATGTCGCAGCCGTAGATAAAGATGATGCATCACCAGGCTCGACCAAGATGAGATCCACCTGATGAACACGAGGATCAAGCCGATGGTGATCAATCCAAACCAAGGGATCCCAGCGACTTCCGACAGGCTTAGCACTTGCAGCACAACCATCAGCACCACCACTTCGCCGTACCCAACATGGAGCAACAAAGAAGAAGCAAAGGGGAAGGAAACACCCGCCGGGACGGAGACCGACGGGGACAAAAGCCATCTCGGCAACACCCGCAGGGAAAGGCTTACAGGAGAAAGGCCATACCGGCATTAGAGAAGAACAAATCGCCGCGACGAGGAAGACGACGGCGAACTGCTCACCGATGGCCATCTCAACTAAATTTTATTCCTAAGAGAAACTAAATCTACCACCTACAGCTGTACATGGGAGGATCCCTCACCCAAAATCTACGCCGCCGGCAGCAGGCCGGAGCAGCTGGGGAGGGGCCATGCGGAGTTTATACTGTAGAAAGGGAGGAGAGGCGAGAACTTTCGGGAGAGAGGAGAGAGCACTGTAAACTCCTGTTCGATCAGTTCATATATATGATCAGGGCCGGTGACCTGAGAAATAAAGTAAAAGGAAAAACAAACGTGCGAATAAAATAAGAAGCCTGAAGCAAGGCAGCATCAAGGTCCCCACGTGAAAGCAAGACTCAAAGAATACCCCAAACAAGGCAGCTAGCACTCCCGGTTGCGTCGGTCGGGATGCTGGGCATAAAATAAAGCGTAAATAACCCAAACAAGCACTCCAAGAATATAACCACAAGGGAGGTGCTATATTTTTTTGAGATTACACAGTACAACTCAGACACTCACAACGCACGCACACTCACCCCTATGAACACACGTACGCAAACCCTACCCCTATGAGCATCTTCGAAGACTGAGCCGGCAAATCTAGAGATACGAAGTCACCACAAGGGAGGTGCTATATATATTCCTCAGTCTCATGAAGTTCCTACATTTCTCTACGAATAACGAGGTATATAATACAACACTCAAAAGTACATTTTAAGCAAATAAAAAACAATTGTAATAATATTCACTGTAACATGGGGTGCAACACAACGAACAACAAACTTAATTAGAAACTGTTATAATACCTATTGTTACATGTTTCAATACCTATTCCTACATGCCAAAATTATCTCGATTAAGTAAAAATCCAGACAACTGGAAAATCACTGACGAATTAAAATTAAAAAAGTTTGACTCAGCACAAACTTAGAAATCCTTATATTTATGGACAGAGGGATTATGAATAGCTTTAACTACTAGTTAAATCATCAGTGCAATGGCATGCTACACTAATCTGTGCCCTAAAATGTGAGCAGGTTAGCTTTACCGGGTTACCGTCATCAATTCAACTTGTCCTTTTTTTTGATCAAGTACCGTCTACCCTATATGTTCACGGTGAGCTGGCGACATTGATGACCAAATCTTCCGTGCAAGATAAAGCCATTTAGACCAGGGTTCACAATTTCGGAAAAACCGCCAAAACCGATCTCGAAAAAACCGATCGGTAAACCGGGAAAACCGGGCGGTTTACCGGTTCCCTCCGAAACACAGTTCAAATTCTTCCGAAAAACCGGTCGGTTTTACTACCCGGACCGGACCGGTAACCCCGGTTTTCGCCCGGTTTACCGGTTTTCGCTCCGGTTTTCCAAACCCTGATTTAGACAAGTGAATTATTACAACAGAGCAAGCACCGTACGTGTTACTAGCCATTTCCAAGGGCACTAGCACAATGTGACCACCTATATAAATGTACTTCTCCTTGTCACATTTTAGCTCAACAAGTGCCAGAACGTGGAGTTAGAATGGAGTAAGAGAGGAGAGGTGGGAACAGGCCGCGGCTTCCAAGGTGTTAGGGAGGAATAGGAGGCAAAAGGAAATGATACATTACATGAATAGATCGTCTTGGAAGCCTGTTTGATCAAGAGAGGGGTCTTTGAGGTTCAGGTTGCAAGGTCGTCCACATTGTTGCGGCTATGCTCCAAAATATTTGGGCTCCACAACAGTGAAATTGGCACGCGGCGGCATCTAGCGTAGCATATGTGGGCAGCGAAGCTACCTTAAGTTCGGGCCCCACAAAGGATGAAAAAACGTTCCACAATGCTCAGCCGGTGCCACCATTGACAGAATGGACAGATCAAGTGCACCCGGTCCTGATGGGTTCGGCCCAAGCTTTTATAAGGCAATGTGGCCTGATGTGCAGCCAAAAGTCATGAATTTTATGGAAGCTTTCTATCATGGGAATGCAGACCTATCCAGAATCAATCGCTCTTATATTGTTCTGTTGCCAAAGAAGCCAGGCGCCAACACTCCAGATGCTTTCCGGCCTATTTGCCTGCAGAACTGCAGCCTCAAAATTCCATCCAAGCTTCTCACAACAAGGCTGCAACAACAGATCTCTCGATTGGTCGACATTGACCAAACTGGTTTCATCCGTGGTAGATCGATCTCTGAAAACTTTGTGTATGCTGTTGAATTGGTTCAGGTGTGCCACAAAAGGAAAGTGCCTACTTTAGTGCTGAAACTTGATTTTGCAAAAGCTTTCGACAGTGTGAACTGGGACAGCCTCTTCAGAATTCTTTCTGTCCGAGGGATTCCGACACAAATGATTGAATGGATCAGTAACATGCTATGCTCTTCGCGTTCAGCAGTTCTTGTCAATGGTGTTCCCAGACCATGGCTGCAATGTAAGAAAGGCCTGCGACAAGGCGACCCCATCTCGCCATACTTGTTCCTGTTAGTGGCTGATGTCCTACAAACCTTGATTAAACATGATGGTGGAGTTAGACACCCATTGCTTGATGATCAGCCTTGCCCCATACTGCAGTACGCTGACGACACGTTGATTTTGCTCCGAGCAGAGGCGGGCGATGTTCAGAAGTTGAAGACGTTACTTGATAACTTTTCTGCTGCAACTGGACTGCACATCAATTTCTCCAAGAGCACAGTGGTGCCCATGCATGTTGATGAATCCGTTGTTCCATCTCTGATTTCTATCCTGGGCTGCCGAAGAGAAGGGTTCCCACAAACTTATTTAGGTTTGCCTCTTTCAAATGAGAAGCTCCGACTCTCGGCCTTCGCCCCCATCATTGCAGCAGTTGACAGGTACCTCGCTGGTTGGAAGGCAGCCTTGCTGAATATTCAGGCCCGATCGATCTTGGTCAACTCTGTTCTAGACAGTATACCCACATACATCATGATGGCGATGCTCCTTGCTCCCGGAGTTATCACTCCAATGGATTCAAGGCGGCGTGCATTTCTGTGGGCAGGGGAGGATAAGTGCAGTGGCTCGGACTGCCTCATTGCGTGGGAACATGTCACACAACCGAAAGAGCTCGGTGGCTTGGGGATCAAAGACCTGCTGATTCAGAACCGTTGCCTCCTTCTAAAACTCATCCACCGATTATATTCACAGGAAGAGTCTTCCTGGGCCACATGGGTAAGGGAGAATGGAGACATTGTCTCTATGGATGGTAACTTGGCCGGTGACCATTGGGAAGGAATCAGAAACCTGCACTCTGCCTACCAGGACATAACGGTAGTCCCACTAGGCGATGGACAGACAACATCATTCTGGAGCGACGCTTGGCTACCTCATGGTCGTGTTAGCGAGCTGTACCCTGCTTTATATAGCCACGTCAAGAAGGCAGGGGCATCAGTTGCAAATGTACTAGCAGATGGGATCCATGGTCAGCTTGTGCCCCGACTCAACGGGATGCCACCGAAGAACTGCAACAGCTGCTGCCAGTAATTCAGAATGTCACGCTCTCGCAGGTACCGGAAAAACGCCTCAGCCCCTTCATCAACAAGGAGAACAAGCTGTGTGCCGGTCCCATTTACAAAATGCTTGTCGCCGGCACGGGCTCTCCATGTGACTTTGCCCAGTTCGTATGGCAAAACAAATCGCCTCCGCGGGTACAGTTTTTCAGCTGGTTGCTTGTTCAGGAAAGAATTCCATCGAGGTCCAACCTCGTGTACAAAAAGATTGTACCGGATGATATCTGTGAACTGTGCAGCGAGGCGCCAGAGACGCCAAACCACATCATGTTTGAATGCAGCTTTGCAAAAGAGTTCTGGGTTGCTCTGGGATCAGCTCTTCCTCCATCCACTTCAGTCTGTCGAGCATGGGAACTGCAGCGCCCGCCGTCCATCCCCGCCAAGCACTTTGACTGCTTCGTGCAACTCTGTTGTTGGCTCCTCTGGAAGCACAGAAACGAGGTGGTCTTCCGCCACGAACCGAAGTCCGTTGACAGATTGTTGCGTGCTTGCAAGGAAGAAGCATTCCTATGGCGGTGTCGATTGCCTCGTGATGATTACAGCATCTCTGATGCATGGTGTAATTTCTTTCGTATAAATATGTAGCCATACAAACAATTTTCTCTTTTCTCAAACCCCACATCATGTAAATGACTTTTGAGCCTAATGGGCTGCCATTAATCTTAATGGAAATCAGGTGGGGATTTCAAGATCCCCCCGTTGACCTTAAAAAAAAATAAGATAATGCGTAGTATGTTTTATGTATTTTTCGTTTTATATTGCATATAGATATAGAGGCTGCATGGAGTCAGGGAAATGAGGCATAAAGGAAATTACGCATCACATGACGAGCCCTTCGCGGGTAGATTCTGTGAGAGGCAAGGATCCTAAGTCTTTTTTCCGTACTCTAAATAGAGGTAACGTACCTGGTAGGAACGGCAGCTAGCTAGTGTGTCTGCATGCTCCAGTTCAATTTCTACAAGCACGCACCGCCTTATTTCTCGCACTCTTGTCCTCCGCCCCGATGTCTGTTTATCCTCCAGCAGATCAGACAGTTTTGAAGCTCATTGGAGGTCTGTGCTGCCATGTTCTTTTGCAGGCTGCTTGGCAAGCCGTATGTTTGAATTCGTAGGACATGTGTGCGTCCCATGTATAACTTTGTATTCCTCTGAGGGGACTTTGCTGCCATCAGAGGTTTGAGTTCTTTGTCGGTTCCCTCCTTTACTAGGAGTAGTACTGCTACACCCTCAAGCTAATATTTTGCAACAAAACTTTATAAGCAATGCACTCCCTCAAGTGCATCTGGTTGAGCAAATGCATGTATCATGACAACAATGCACCACACCGGTTTCCACCATTATTAAAGTGTCTGTAAGTTTTCCCATGGGCACACAAACCAACACCAGCGAACCAGTGTGGCGTACGGCCGGACAACATATGTTACATTCATAGTGAAGAGCAATCACAAATATTCGATGGCATTTCTATTTCTAGCTAATAAAATGTTTCAATTTCAAAAACTGGAGAAGATTGCTCAATATTTTTTGGGACATGCTTCTATGTTATGTGGAGGACATCGAACACTAGTACTCTAATTCTAGCTTGGTGGTTTTTTATATTGTGTATAGACGTTGCCTTGATTCTTGCTATGTTTAGAATCTTCAAACCATGCATGGATGTCCTACAATGTAAAATTTTGAAATGCATTTTGACAACTTAGAGTCGTCATAACTTGCAAAAAGGAATAAATAAAAAACTTAATAATACTTGTAAAGTTGTTTATTTTTTTTAAAAAAAGAAAGCCTTTGGGAAAGATCCCTCAAGGTATTGCATCTAGAGAGGATTAATTTCTTAAGAAGGACATGTGTGCGGGCCAGATATAACCCTGGAAAGCAATTCAGTAGGTTCTACTCTGCTAGGAGTTTTACTACTACACCATCATGCATGCTAACATTTTTGCAACAAAACTTTACAAGCAGTGCACTCCCTCGAGCTAGAGTACATCTGGTAGAGTAAAATGCAAATGTCGGTATCATCAGAACAATGCACCCCCATCAATTTCCACTACTAGAATCCTCCATTTTCCCTTGGAAAATATGGTATGTAGTAGGGATCCCATAGTGTTCCCTACGACACCCACACTAACGCCACGCAGATGAGGGCGCCGATTTGAAAATTTCGCAGGCCAAAAGAAAACTTACAGCTCGAATATTTTGCCACTTCTCTCGTCTTGGAAAATTTTTTCCTTAGGAAATGAAATAGTTTTCCTAGGGTATTTGGGGTCTTTTTCTACTATTTCGGCCCTAGGGGAACCGGAGAATTCTAGTAGCGATTATTAGCATTGATGTGGCTCTTTATATAGTGACAGATAGTTTTGCAACAATGTTACACGAAGAGATTCATAGTGAAGAGAAACGACAAATATTTCATGGAAATTTCTATTTTTAGCTAATAAAATCTTTCAATTTTTAAAAGTGAAGAAGGTTGATTCGGCAAAAAAAAAAGGTGGAGAAGATTACTCAATATAAATTTGGGCCATCGTTCTATGTTTTGTGGAAGCCGTCAAACACCTAGTACTCTAACTCTAGCACGCCCCGCCACTGATCTTGACAAGGAAAATGAAGGTTAGTAGATAGTTATTTTGTCGCCCAGTTAGAATGTGTTGATGGGAATAGGAAGCACACAGGAAGCCATGAATCATACGATAGAAGAATTATGTCCAGTCTGATGTTATCCAGCTGCCCCTTCAAAGCTTGGACGCCATATCTTTTGTGTTTAATTTGAGGTGGATTGGGATTGGTTGTCTTTAGATGATCCACTTAAGGTTCTACTTGTCCATAACAGGTTCCAGTTCACTAAGTCAGCAGTGGCAGACCAGGCTTCGTGTGTGTGTGTGGGTGGGGGGGGGGGGGGTGTGTGTGCGTAGTACATATGAACACACGGTGCATGCTAGACACGCGTGTTGGTCAAACAGCATTGTGCAGTTGATTTACTTAAAACTTAAGTCCTGCATACGTTAAACTGCGGGAGTATGCTAGACATCAGTATTACATGAAAGTTAAGCTTGCACAGAGCACGTGACGAGAACGCCCATGACGCAAATTACTGCAAGAATAGACGATATCAAAAGTAGATATGCGTCGTCGAGTGAGTGGTATTGCTCGTAGCAGTTTCAATCATTAGGAGCAGTCTGGAGCGACCAATGCCGTCGAGCTGCATCATTAGCCTTTCTTCCTGAGTAATCGATCGAGGCCTTGGCCATGTGCCTGTTCTTCCTTGCTAACATGGCGCCGACAAACTGCACGTGCGCTAATGAACAAAACATTCTGAAACAAAGCAGAGACGTACGGACGGATGGTAAACATTCCTTAGTGCCGAAGTGTTGCCGTCTCTGTCCGGGTGCGAACGCTGTTCAGTTCGCTTGACATGCATATGAATTCATACGGCAGGTACATCTGCTTCGCAAGTTTTTAAATGTTGCTGCATTTGGTCAGTTCTGGACCTCTGGTTTCCTGCTTTTCATCGCGTACGCGATCCATTTTGCCGGTTTTAGATTAAATTTTTGACGACCAATGTTAAAAAATCTATTATATATATATTTGACGATGAAAAGGAGCCACCACGTTCGCTCTAAAATGCTAGAAATTCTCACGTTAATCCGAGAAAATAAGAAGAGAAAATTAACCACCACTGCCATTATGAAAAAATTAGTCACAAAACCCCCTAAAAATATTTATGAAAATAGATAAATTCGGAATAATAAAAAATAGCCAAAAATACCCCTCGCACCTATTCTAAATTACTCACCATGCCATTATGAGTAAAAAAATAGCTAAATCCAGAATAATAAAAAAATAACCAAAAATACCCTTCACACCTAATTCTAAATTACCCTCCATGCCATTATAAGTAAAAAAACTAAATTTAAATTATAAAAAAATATCCTTAATTCTTATATTTAACTTACCCACCATACCATTATGTGCCCAAAATAGAATAATAAAAATATCCAATATACACTTAATTCTGATTTCTAAATACACCGTGATATGTCTAGCTAGCATGTCATATTTTCTTATTTTTAGCTCGACACATTTTCTTCAAAAGATTTTGTTGTAGCAGGACACATTTTCTTTCCACCATGACATATGTTAGTTTTTAGCATGTCACGTTTGAAGAAACCTTACTTCTAAAATAAAATCAAATACATTGCCAGAAAAGAGACAATCCAGAAAAAATAATGACTCATCTCACACTCAAATTGAGGGATGGTGTGAAATTCTATAATAAATATAGAGTATAAAATAAATAATAACAATAAATTATGCTAAACTTCTATAATAATATAAAAATATTTAAATAGTTTAGTAAGCTAGCTTGCGTGGACAACAATTATGAGTTAAAAAATAGCTAAATTACAAATAACAAAAAAAAATACCCTTCACACTAATTTCTAAATTACCCACCATGCCATTTATATGTCTGAAAAATAACTAAATTCAGATAAAAATAGATAAAATATTTTTAATTCTTATTTTTAATTTACCCACCATACCATTATGAGTCCAAAATACCTAAATTTTGGAATAATAAAAATATCCAGAACACACTTAGTTCCTATTTCTAAATACGCCGTTATATAAAGAAACGGCCATTTGTCGGCCAGTTGCCACAATGATGATCTTTACATGCTATTTATAAAAATCAAATATAGCATTTAGATAATGATGACTCATCACACACTCAAATTAACAGACTCGGTGAGAACTTTCTCCAATCATTTTAGTTATATTAGAAATATATTACTATAAATAATAATAACAAAATGTGCTTAAACTCCTACAATAATATAAAAATAATTTAAATAGTTTAATAAGTCTAGCCGCGCAAATATGCGGACAGCCATACTAGTTAGATAAAATTTGTGGTGCCTAAGTGCTGTTATGAAATTGGCATTTTGCAAACTTTCTTTCAGTTACTGAAACTTGAGGATATGTTTAAGTGTGTGACTCAACAATTTGGTTCAGGAAATAAAAGAAGAAAGTTGAGCTTCTGATTTTTAGGCAACTGCTGAGAATTGCCGTTCTCTCATCGATGAACATGGACCGTCTGAGAAGAAACCCAAAAAACCACCTACCTCCTAGAACTTTAGCAATTTGAGCACCAACTGAAAGATTGTTCGTTCTCATGTGATTGATTGATACGCTATAAATACGTGATTTTTAACCATGGCGCGAGAAAATTGTATAGGCCGCCGATCTCGGCCAAAATCATTGTTCGGCATGAAGACAGAAGTCAGTCGACATGAAGGAACGGAGGTCTTGCCACTGCCAGACGAGCATTGCGCCGTTTTTTTTTTTTTTTTTTTTTTTTTGTCGGAGGCTGAACTAAGACAGAATCAGAATAGGACAGCACCGGTGCAGAAACGCGCCATTGACGTGGACGTCTTCAGATTCGCACAACTTCGAACGACCACAGTTTTGCCCCCCAAAAAAACACGGTAGCACCCAATGTTTATGCAAAAGATTCTTGTTTTTTTTCTATATCTCCGGGCAGTTCAAAGGATCCAGAATACAGATACGAATTTACCTCTCCAAAAAATGCTACACCGCTACAACTAGTACTACAATTTATCAATCAAAATTTCAAAATGGCGTGTTCGTGTATTTTGTGGTCTGAATCTGTTCACGTGTCAACGGACGGGAAAACTCGGCGGACGAACCGCTGGCAGCGGCGCGGTTGACGTCGAGTCAACCGGAGCCGATCGTTGTGTGTCATCCTGACGGGTCTCGTGGCGGCGGCGGCGACCACCACCCGGTGGCGGCCCAATTCGCCGCTGGCGGCGGGTGCTCGGCGCGGCGCCTCTGCGGCTGGCCGAAATGGTGCGCCGCGCCGTCGATTTCTCCGCCGCCGCCTCCTCCGAAGCTGAAGAACACTGGGAACGACGACGACGACGAGCTCGACGCCGCGCCGGGCGTCGTGACCGCGGGCGGCTGTGCCGCGTGCGATGGCCGGTCAAAGAACCGCGGCGGCTCGCCGGCGCCCCGCAGGAACCTGGCGTACTCCGAGTACTCCCCGCCGCCGGCGCCACCGTCGCCTGCGACTCCAGCACCGCCTCCGGCCGCGCAGCAGGCGGCGGCGGTGAGGCCACATGCGGCGACGGGAGCGTGGCGGAGTCGGGGAAGTTGAGCTTGGCGCGGCTGCTGCGGAAGCGGAGCGCGGCGGCGTCGTATGCGCGCGCGGCGGCCTCGGCGGTGTCGAAGGTGCCGAGCCACACGCGCGCCGCCTTGTGCGGGTCCCGGATCTCCGCCGCCCACTTGCCCCACGGCCGCTGACGCACGCCGCGGTACCGCCTCCGCTCCGCGGTGTCGGTGGAGGAAGCCGGCGACGGCACCAGCTGCTCGCTCGTTTCCACACGCGGCGAGTGCGGCTGCGCAGGCATCGTCGCTGCCGCTCCGTACTCTGAGCACAAGAGCCACAAAAAAAGCAGAGCAGAAGCCATGAGCAAACTACTGAGCCAATTTTTTGGGTGGTATAGCAAACTATTAGTACTGAGCTCCAAGTGCATAAAGATTGCATTCTGTTTACTCTCCTCCTAATAACACAGGCACAATGCAACTGAATTGTAGAAAAAAAATAAGAAGAAACGGTTAATCTGCCCTGTTTAATTATCTCATATTTTGGATCAGCAATGAAACTTCATTTTTTTTAAAGAAAAAAGGTTTTAAACAATGAAGTTTGGCGAGCTCGTAATCATTGGAACAGTAACAAATAAAAAGAAGGGATTACTTTTGCACCAAATTTTTTCTTTTTACGTTTGTGTGTTTCCCCACAAGTCTTGCTCTGTGAATGATCTAGGATGTGTGAGACACATGGTTCGTACATGCACGGATTTTTTAGGTACCATTGTTACATCACTACGCTTTTTGGCTTCGTTTTGTGCTATATTTTATTATGTATGCCTAACTTACACGAGGGAGCAAAACTTCCAAGAAAGAATGCACATGAAACACCTTGAACGGCATTGCCCATGCATCACGTCATCATTTCCTCCTTTATACTCATTTTTTTGGCTTCATGCTCTTTCGACAAAGAAAAAAAAAAGTGCTTTCCTGCCCGAGTTGGTAACTTTAGTATGGTGGAAATTAAAGCACGTGAGAGATGTGAAGAACAGAGCAAGGGGCACGAGAAACAGTGGCCAAGAAAAGCATGGCTCACGGTTTTCTTTGCGTCTATAGTACATGATAATGCATGGTGATTTTGTACTAGTTGACGAGTAGAGCCAAGGTGAGAAAATGAACGGGTACTGTGAAAAGAAGAGATTAATGGAACAGTGAAATGAGGGGGTCGCAATGAGAGCTGAATTGCTCTGTTTCGAGCAAGAAGGTATAGATGGAATCCTATGCCTCTGCTCTGCTTCTTCTTAGACGACACGAGACGCTGCTAATTAAACTGCACAGCTCGAGCTGCAGAGTAGAACGTGTGACGAAAGCTTTACCGAGAGCCGCCGCTGAACAGGACGACGGCGACGGCGGTCCGTACCCCCACCACGCGCCCTCCGGCGAGACGACGGCCTCCTCCGCGCTCGCCGCCGGCGCCGGCGCCGGCACTCCGCCCGCGACGACCGCCGTCAGCGCCGACACCATGGCCGACATCTCCCGCCTCTGCTCCTGCTGCGACAGCATTGGCCACGCAGCCGTCGTTCCCGCCGCAGCCTGCTCGTCCAACTCCTCCCCCTCGCCGCCGCCGCCGGCGAGCAGCCGGTCTCCTCCTCCTCCGCCCGGCGCCTTCGCCACCTTCGCCGCGCAGCACATGAACGTACGTGACAGCACCAAAGCTGATGCCGTGCGAGCAAAAGCAACGTGCGACTTTTCTTCCCTCTTTTGCTCCCGTGGACAAGTCGTCGTATATATAGGCGCAGTCGGACACGTGTCCGTCCAGAAAAATTTCACTGATTAATTCCAAGAAACAAATTCCCGCCGTCTCCTCTACAGGGAACAACATGTGCTCCTAACTCGATCGTCCCTGTTCTTTTCCTCAGCTCGTGTGACAAAACATATAACCAACCACACCCCTTCTTTTAGGGATTATTCGGTGCGAATTTGCTTATATTGCTTGGCGAAGCTAAAAAAAGGGAAACAGAGTACTAGAGTAGATACAGATATAAAAAATATATATAGAGAGGAGAATTCGTGCGCAACTTGGCGTCAAATAAATCAGTTTGGGGGGAGGATTACTGCTGGTTCACACTTCACAGTCGGTTGACCTGCAGATGCTTCTGCTGGCTTTGACTGTGAGTGCCGTACAAATTACAGATCGGTGCGTGTCATTTCCCGGTGAGTAGTTCTGGTGGGGAAGCGATTAGTTGTAGCTGTAACCAGCAATCTAATTCATAATTAATTACTGTACTAGTAGCCAAATCCAAAATCGTGTTGTCGTCGCTTCAGCGCGTTGGAGTTTTTATTTACTCTAGAAACCCCGAGCATATCCAGATTCACGTCATCCTTTTGCCGCACGTGCGTAGGTAGCTGCTGCAAGTAGGAGTACTACACTAGTTGAACATCCAGCCTGGCTGGGCTGCCGACATGCATCCACGTACGTCGCCCAGGAGAGAGGAGAAAAAGAGGACGATGCCGAGGAGTATCTTGCAGTTAACTGATGACGGAAGAGGCGTGTGTTCGTTGTCAGTCTGAACTCTCAACAACTTGGATTGCGTTGCGTCTCTTCTCGATCGTTTCATCTTACAGGTAGGAGGATCGTATCGATCGATGGTTCACGTACCAATACGCGCTTGCTTTGTGTCCCTTAATTTAACTCTGTTTCCATTTGTTCAACGTCGACGAAGAACTAGTCCACTAGTTTTTCCCCAGGGCATTGAATCAGCAGTTCAGCACCGATGCGTCATCATATTGCTGTCCTGTCCCTTTAGACATCAAGTTCGATCAGGGATAGTACGTTATTTTCTTACCTGTCGTTGAGAAGGCACTGCAACACTGCAAACCGATGTCTTACGACCTGTGCCGACAAAAGATTCATACGTATATCACATCCAGATTAAAGTCAACGAAATTCCAAAGCGATGCTTCGTACGTCCGTACGTAGGTACGCCGTTCACTGAAACATCTTTTTTGAATCATATGCATCCGCAGGGAAATCAGCCAGTGATGGGTGGCGTTAGAGATCCGTGAAACACCTGTTGTCGTCCTATCCTACTCCCAATGCAAGACTAGTCAAACCCTTGTTGCAACACGTGTCCAGTTTCTAAGCATGCATCTGGTGAGTCTTGCGGCTTAACCGATCGATTATATTCCTTTCCCAACGACATGTCACGTTAAGCCAGTCTCAATGCAGCCTTTCATTTGCGTTAAATTTTATGTCACATATGCATTTTTTACTGACTTGATAAGTTAATTATGATGAGAGAGAAGGAAAACTTTCATACTATTTTGTAAGAGCCTCTTTCATCCCCATGAAAGGAAGCTAGCTTCCTTTTCTAAAACTAGTCTTGAAAAGAGTGCTATGAAATGATGCATTGAGACTGGCTTTAGTCTATTTGAATCAGCTCCTCAACACTGATCATGTACTATATCCCTACGTATACATATGAAAACCCCAAACACGTGCTGCTTGCCAAGGTTAGGAATGTTGTTAGGTTGGAGTCTTTCACATCTTATCTCAAACACATGCACACCGTTGTGAGCACCTCTGTTTTAAAAGTTTTTTTTTTGCGACGACTCTGTTTTAAAAAGTTACAATTCTATATTTGGTTAAAATCAATTATCTTTATCTTTGATCATCGGATCATAAAGTTTCGTTAGTTTAATAATACGTGAATTATATATCATGAAAGTATTTCTCATAGTCAATCTAAACACATAAACACTTTATGGTCCCAAACTATAGAGATTAAAATTGATGGCGAAACAAAGAGATGTTTCGCTTTTACTAAACAGTTATTTTGAAACAAAGAGACTATATGTCAACAATAGCAGTGGGGTTTTTTCGCAAAAAAAAAAAAAAACAATAGCAGTGGGGTTGAGGAGATAAGAGCGTGCTGAGGACACATCTAAGTTAAGTGTGAAGTTTTGTGCCCTAAACATTGCATAATTTTAAAAGAAATTATGCATAGTATTTAAATTTTTACCTGTATTTTCACTAAATTTCATATCTTAAATTCGACCTGCGCGAGGTGTATCTAAGGAGCACTTGATATGTCGTAGTGACGTGGGAGACGAGTCCAAGCTGATCTATAGATTCAGTCATTCATCAACAAAGATATCTCAATCGACCAGACCCAAGGAAACCACTGTGCTGGTGCAAGATATTATTGACGCGCGCTGACCACTGCCGAAGCTACGTTGTTGTTCCCTGGTGCACCGACACCAGGCTCCAACACAAAATTTGGTTGTCATCACTCGAATTTTACCTTACGTGCACAACCTTGAGCCAAAATCGTGCACCACTGAGCCGCTGTGAAGGCCAGATGCAAGCTCAGATGAGACCCAAAGTTGAAGTGTGCACTCGGATGCTCAACGCTCTAGCTTCGCCACTGGCGCTGACGACTCTGAAGCCTTGCTGGCGTTACGAAGTTGATCAACTGATGGAGAGGTGAAAGAGCAAGCAAAGTCTGGAAGATGGCAGTGGAGCAAATGAGAGGCAAGATACTATTATTGATCTTCTAGTATTTCATCTATTAATATTACGCGCTTTCGTGACCGGCCGCTGCTAGTAGAATATCTGGAAAAAAAGAAGAAGAAAAAGGCGTCACGTATGCACCTTCGTCTGCGCTTTGCATCACTTGTGATTACAAAATGATTTCAGAGTCAACCTTTGACTTGGGAGTAATGGAGTTGTGCCCTCTAGAAGCAGCAAGAGTAATGTGCTTGATGGACATGTTTACTTGGATCACCATCCGTGAAGCTCTCTGATTGATGTTTGATAGCACGACTGGCACCGAGCCGCCGAATTTGCTACTAGTAGCTTTGCTTTTACATATGTCTGCGGATGACGTTTGGGATTGAGTCAAACTGACCCATCGAATTTAATCGCAAATTAAACGGGGGAGCCATAAAATAGATTATCAGCAGCACTGTTAATTGTCACCATATACGTGCTGTCGTTCAAGACCCGCAACGGTAAACGCGCTGAGAGTCAGCCACAAGAAGCAGCACTGCATTTGTGCAACCATCGAAGCAGGGCAACAAAACGTGCCACACTTTTTCTTGTTTTTTTTATAGGTTCTCGTCAGTAATAAGGTATTTTTTGTCTAAGATGCGCAAAACAACAAACCACGAAACTTTATCTTGTGCAGCAGCTGCCAGCTGGCAACCTTGATTTACAGGAAGATTTGGCAACCATGAGTCAAAGTTTTGGGACATGTCGTTATTCATTCCGGCACCGGCAGAGAAATGAATCGATCACCGAATGACACCGAACGCCTGGAATCTGCCAAGATACGAGACCCTCA
The DNA here is from genome assembly GCA_012490785.1 of Eragrostis nindensis. Taxonomy (NCBI): domain Eukaryota; kingdom Viridiplantae; phylum Streptophyta; class Magnoliopsida; order Poales; family Poaceae; genus Eragrostis; species Eragrostis nindensis. The sequence continues at coordinate 190,230 of JAAXCT010000392.1, forward strand.
GAGCATCTCCAGCAATGGACCTCAAAACAAGGCCTTTTATTTTTGTTTTCTAAGTTGGCATGCAAAAATAAGAGCTTAAAACTTGGCTTCAACTCTAGCAATAGACCCTATTTCATGTAGGAAAATGAAAAAAATGATGGGACCCATGAATGAGAGGGATGATAAAGGACTCTATGAATGAGGGCTTAGGGATGGAATTTGAGAGGGCATGCAAAATGAGAGCTCAAGTAGGGTCTCTGTTGGAAATAATTTTTTGGCTCAAACCCCTAAATAATAGAGTAGGGGCTCAAGTAGAGAATCTGTCAAGATATGAGACCCTTAGAGCATCTCTAGCAATGGACCTCAAAACAAGACCCTTACTTTCATTTTCCAGGCCAGCATGCAAAAATAAGAGCCCAAAATCTAGTTTCAACTCCAGCAGTAAAGTGACCCAAGACCCTATTTTGTGTGAGACCTAGTAAAAAAATGATGAGACTCATGAATGAGAGGGAGAATTGGAGGACCCTAGGAATAGGGGCTTGGAGATGGAGTTTGAGAGGGCATGCAAAATGAGAGCCTAAGTAGGGTTTTTGCTGAAGAGTTGATTTTTTGGCTCAAACTCCTAAATAATAGAGTAAGGGCCCAACTAGGGGCCTTGCTGGAGATGCTCTTATAGCATCTCCAGCAACGGAACTCAAAACAAGGCCCCTACTTTCATTTTTCAGACCGGCATGCAAAAATAAGAGCTCAAAATCTAGCTTCAACTCCAGCAGTAAAATGACTCAAAACCCTATTTGTGTGAGACCTAGTAAAAAAATGGTGGAACCCATGAGAGGGAGGATTGAAGGACCCTAAGAATGGGGGCTTGAAGATGGAGTTTGAGAGGGCATGCAAAATAAGAGCCCAAATAAGGTCCTTGCTGGAGTTGATTTTTTTCTCAAACTTACAAGTCTAACATGATCTGACGTCAAACACCATGAGTCAAAATGTCTGTCAGCTCCGGCATGTCAATATCTGAAAGATGGCACCACCCTACAACCAGCTACGTTCCTCTGACTTTCTGAATGCCCGAGACACCCGCATTGCACTGAAACAAAACCCGCGAGTTCTGTTGTGCCGGCGCGGCTCAAGATCCCAGTGGCACACAGCCATGCAACGCATGACTTTGACCTGCAAATTGAAATGGAGAACAACACAAGTTGCAGCAGTGGCTGAATGCCAAGTGCCATTCAAGTTTACACGTTCGTCGTATTTGCAGTAGCCAAAAGCTCCAAGATGTAACTTTCAAAAGAGAAAAAGTGCAACGCACAAGTCAGAGGATGACATACAGATTGCAAAGTCTTCACTCTTCAGATGGAACGTGCCGTGGTTTGCAGTCAACGCCTCACCGTCACCGAGCGACATCGCCATGTTAAATTCAGTCTGAATGCGTATCAAGTGTGCATGCCAGGTTTCTGGCAGTTATGCTCTTGTAACATGCTGAAGAATAGAGATTAATTTCGCAGGACCTGAAAAAACGAAGCTACGTTCAAAACGGAGCCTAAGATTTAGACCAGTTAGTTTACATGTACCGTGCCAAATAACCTCAGTCCTGGGGGCTATTAGGCTGACCCAGCTGATGTCCACTCTAGGCAATCACACTCAAAATCCAGGCGGTTCAAAACATTTCAAAAAAAGACATACAAGGAAAATAAAAAACATACCGTCTACTTTCCTGACTCACCAACCAAGTCACACTGTCTAAGCAAGTCTGATTAATGTAGGTTACTCTTCAGATAGCATTTAGGACAGTTATGTTGCCCAGATCACAGATCCAAATTACAGCTTACTATTTACATGGTGTCCTTCAGTTAACAATCTAGGGCATTTCAACAACAGGAGCACGCATTAATACCAGACCTGAACTAATAAAAGGTAAAAGGTACAAACAAAATGTGTACAATGGAAAGAAACAAAGATTAGGAATATGAGCACCTAGATATATCTTCAGATCAAGGGATGTAAATTACAATTAAGAAGACTTTTCATAACATGAAAGAAATCCACATTTTAGACGCTCTGGTTTTTACGAAGCCAATGCAATATTACTACTTTCTTTCCCTTTTATCATTAAAGATTGTTCTCATCTTCGATGTGCCATGGAAGTTATATGCAATGGCAAGTATGCAATGGCAGAGTAAACAATAGGCCATTCATTGCGCCGAAAAGAAAAATTAGTTGGTAACATTTTGCCTCAACTTGGCTGGTAATTCCTGGATGGATGAGTGAAATGATATATTGTACGCTACTCTTTTCTTGTATTGCTTATCAGATACAAAAACTATCATCTTCCACTTCAAGCTGAAAAGGAAAACAGTACATGCTTAAACTCCACATTCAATTATTATTGAATTGTGACTTACTGTCAAAACAAAGTGGATCGTAACAATTTGAGATAAGGACAAAGAACAGCTTCTGAAAATCAAACGAGTCATGAGAACAAACGTTATGATTCCACAATCAGGAATAGCTGTGGAAAAACTATGCAAATTTAAGTCGATCATATGGTATGGATATCATTAAAAAAAAGAGACCAAGCAATATGATATTACAGGCAATCAGGACTACCCGGTTAAAAGCCTGTGCAATAAAGACAGTTATTTTGCCAATTTCTATTATGCAAAACCATCAGTCCTTACAGCAGGTCCAGGTTTTACATTCACTAAAGCAGAGCATGATCAACAGCGACCCAAACTGTGTCCTTACAGAAGATGTGTCTAAAGCATACACTAGAGTTTATAACCAGTTTGTTGTACATCAAAATCTACTTTTCTCTGATGGAAAACAATAAAAAAATTATAAATACAAGAACAGCACCCAAATCCGTCTCCAACAACAGCAGGGCATCATCAACAGCGATCAATAGGTACCCCTCAAAAAAAAAAAAAAAGCGACCAATAGACAATCGCAGCACATATGAAAAAATATATTCACAGCTTGTCAGCTTCTTATGTTTACGCCATCAGTCTTATATTTTTTGTACCAGCAGCTTCCATCCCCTGTCTGCATCAAACACAACCCCAACCCCGCTATCTGACTTATTTGGTTTATTTTCTCTGCAAATACCAAATAGACCACATGCTCAGCCAATTGCAGATATAAATATATCCTGGATTGTTCGGAACATTATTTTGAAATCATGCAGAATTACATCATTTTGAGATGTTCATAAAATAGCTGAGACACTGACCAACACCAACTTTTTAGTCTCCTCTCTGAATAAACCAAACCATCCTCATCAACGAGCCAGGAATCTAGCACAAGGACAACTGAAAATTGACACCCTCCTCAGAGCCAGAAATCTTGCTTTTTTTAGCCACCAATCCAGGCTTTCTTTATCAGATAATATTTGGTCTGAGTACTCTTGAGTACTAAGAATACCTTTTTTTCTTGTACTTGGTACCTAAACGTTGCAGGAAAAAAATGTACCAGTATCCTGAATCTTGTTATTATCAAAGCTCTAAAAACTGATCCTACTCTGAAATTACCAGTTTTGGTCAGTGACCACCCAAGCTTACCCTCGTTTTCGTTAGCGTCACCCTGGAGCAATCACCTTGAATAGCATTATTAACGAAATAATATAAAAAGAGAAAATCAGTTAGATCTAGACATGTTGTAGTTGGAATGCAGAGGGTGTAACACAAGGACTGCCATGCTTAAAAGAAAAGTAAAACAACATTGTATGGCTCAGATTATCAAATACTGATAATAAGTGGGAATTCTATTGGAATTGACAATCATGATTGCAGAGAACACATCATGAAGGCATTTTATATTACCTAGTTGGTATTAGTGCACAGAGATGTCAAGAAGGGATTCTATGATGCTGATCAAAAAATAAATCCCAAGCAGAGTCCTTGGCGAATTCAGTAGTGTTTGCTTCATGATACTTTGTATATCAATAGGGACAAGAAAATTACCGAATTAGTAACAACAATAGATCCCATGGAACCGCTAAATACATGGTGTAGAACTCCCATACACTCTGGTTTACTACTGTTTTTCACGGTGCTGAATAAATGCCGTTCAAACTCCAAAGCAAAGATTGGAGTTTCCGGTGCCTTAAATTGTCAGCGCTTCAGTACCAAATTTCGATACAGTATAAATTCAGTGGTAAAACCAACCCTACTGTTGATGCATAACAGAGGGGCGAAATTCTTCAGAAGCCTAATAAACAGAAATCAACAAACCAACACACGAAATCCAATCCGTCTCAACCCCGCAGCGAAATCATGCCCAGCCTAAGCACCTCTTTTCAGTAACTCGCTCGCCTCAGTTCATTGCTAGTACCAGGCAGCGGCGCCAGGTCCCCGCGTCGCACGATGCGAGCAGTGGCTCCATATGAGAGAGGCAGAGCTAGGGTTTGAAGAGTGGTGCGAGCAGGGGAACGGGATAAGGCGCCGGGGGTTGAAGTGGAAGAGGATCATGACGAGGCGGCGCCGCTCGTCGCCGTCGGCGGCGCATGGTGATCTTCGTCGGCGTTGAGAGAAGAAGGGCGAGGACAGAGGATGCATCTGAGCCGCATACTTCAGATCGGTCAAATACATTTTTACATATGAGCCCAATCGCGATCCTAAATTTTGCGTAAACCCCCTCCAACTAGATCGCGATTAAGTTTTACATAATACCCCCTGAAATGGATCGCGACTATTAATCGCGATCCGCTATTTTACATTATACCCCCTAAAATGGATCGCGACTATTAATCGCGATCCAACTATTTTTACAAACCCCCCTGGTTGCGCAAATCAGGCCCTCGCGAGCGTCTGTCTGACGGCCGGCGGCGCTCGGCGACGGCGGGCGCCGCGCAGAGAAATCTCGACGCCGGCGGGAGGGACGGACCTCAGGGCCAAAGTTCTTTGCGCTCAAGGCGGGGCACCTTGTGCGACCACGCTCACCAGCCGGTCTCCGAGGCCTTGCCCTTCGGCGGCCGCGCATCGACGCTGGTAGATTCAGGCCGACGACGGATGCAAGGCGGTTCAAGGTCTGACCGGCGCGTCCTGCGGGTCTTCCGCATCAGCACCGGAACCTCTCCACTCGGTACGCACCTCCTCCAACACTCCTCATGCTATCAATCCAAAACCAGTTAAGCTACGAACCTTAGGATAGGTGTGTATGTTGCGATTGTTGCCTAGATCACAGACCTAAATTAGGACCTAATTTACTTAGTGACTTCTGCAATTTGGCGAGTCACAACCGACGTGTTTGTTGTAATACCCCCCGGACACCCTTCTGTCCCGCTCGCACGTGGTTAGTGACTTCTGCAATTTGGCGAAATTGTTTACTGCATTCGACAGTGCCGCAGAAGAACTGCACCGAAAATTAAAGCAAGGTTGATGTTCACGGAGCTCGTAAAAATTATTTGATTCTGCATAAACTATGATGCAATCAATTTAAGGTTAAAAAACCAAATAACAAAGATACTCCGAACTGTTGTCTCTGCTTCCAAAACACAGGTGGATCCACTGGTTGTCTCTGCTTCCAAAACACTGTTGCAACTTGTAAGATGAGTGAAATTCTACGAGGAGACCTCACAAAATTCAGGAAAAACAGCACATTGATCGGTACCCAGGGTGAGATACCTCTAACTATCCTCTATATAAATATCTTCTGTGTGATAAATCTCTTCAACCAGTCCGAAGTACAAACTCTGGATAATTTCACTATGAATTTTAACAGGTGCACAAGAAGTTGAAGCATATGCCTGGCTCCCAAAAGTTTAAACGCCTGTTATTTTGTAGTCAGTGGGTACATCATCCAATTCTGCAAGAGATTAAGGTTGCAAATATTGCCTTTATAGAAATAGGTATCATACGTGCAGAGATAAATCCGTATTTCATTCAGAATTTTAACATGTACATACGCGTGCAGCCAGGTCATCCCTGATCTCCGCAATTTTTATTCAAAGAGAGGGGCCTTCAAACCTGCTCTGACCAATGCTTTTCATCCTATCATTATATCGTTTGCAAAAGTTATATGATTTGGCTTTGCTTACAGGTTTGCTGAAACCAAATTGAAATAGAGCAGCCTGGATGCGGATCTCACTTTATGACAGTGACGCTGCTATGTTAACTGCACCAATTAATGAAGACATGCTGGCTGTTAACTGCATTCTCGAATTAAACCTGGATGTGAATTTATATATCTTTTAAGTTGGCACTGATGTGGACAGTGACGGAGCTTGAAGTGATTTCCAAGGGGGGCCAGGCGGCCAGCCATTAGAGTTTGGAGTAATTAGCTTTTTATATATGGTGATTTTCAGTTTTTTCTGAACCCAAGGGGGGCCATGGCCCATCTTGGCCATAGGAAAGCTCCGTCGCTGAATGTGGAGCAAATATTGAAAATCTTCCCAGAAGGACTTTCCTTGCAAATACTCAGGGCTACCTCTATACTCTTTCAATTGTTTGAGGAACCTGGACATTCAGCAACTAGACAAAATAGCAGGTAAGCTTCGGGGCTTGAAGGCAGGCTGGATAGTTGGCGCTCCGATTCAGTCTTGGAATCATTACCCATCGACCATATTTCCGAGTAAAATAAGTTGAAGTATAGATTGAATAAGGTGGGATTTTCTGTGGAATGGAGCAGACCAACAGGCGAAGGGAGGACATTGTTGAAGCCTTCTTACAAAAGAGAGCATTCTTTGGGTTCAAGCAGAACAAGTGAAGGGAGCAGACTAAGGAACTAAATTACAATGATGATGCCTTCTCTTTCCATTAGGATTTTCAAATATCAGAACTTTTGGTTTCTTGAGAATCCGATGCAACATTTCTATCTAGGATCTCTTTAGAAAAAAAAAAAAGAAGAAAGAAAAAAAGAAAGAGAAAAGGCTCTATTTCACTGTGACATGAAAGTTATTTGCATTCATTATCCACTGTTCTGTCCCAGTTAAAGATGCAAATTTTCAATGGCAGAGTGAAGAATAGTACATTCCTGCAGTGAAAAGTTAAATCCACTTTGTAATACTTGAAGAAACCATTGCCTCAACTTGGTTGGCAACTCAAATGCAGCAATCATCTGCTGTATTTTGCCAACCATTCACTGCATCAAGTTGAAAAGAGGAAGCAGAGGAGACATCTATGCATTTTATTCCATATCCAGCTGTCGGATTGTGTATTCTTGAAAAATAATGCATTAAAAATTGTGGGTTGTGACAATGGAAAGGAGCAGCTTTTTCCTCAAATCAAAGACATCGAAACGTTATGATTTGACAAACAATCGATAGTAGGCTAATATCCGTGACAGTATGCAAGACAAAATCTCTTTTCCAAAGAAAAATAGAAATGACAAACCTAGTTCGATCACATGTTGTGGACATCATCTTTTTCTCTCTCTCTCTCTCTCTTTTTTTTGTGATAACGATGTGAACATCATTAGAACAATATGTACGAACCAATGAGAAAATATATTTTCGCCATGTTCCAATAGATACTGTAGCAATGGAATGGCATGCTAAAAGAGAATAAAAAAGCACATAATATGCCTCAGCTGATCGATCTTCAAATGGGGTATATCCTGGCATTCACAGAAAACATCGCTTGATGCCAGAGAACACACTATATACGAATCCGCTTCAGTTCCTTAGTTGGTATTAGTTCACATACATGCCTAGAAGGGATTCTGTAATGCTCCTAGACGCGATTCCAGCGAATTTCTGGTACACCAGGTCTAATTCTCGATAACCTCTGGTGATTTTACTGCCAAGAGCTCAGGACAAAGGCATCAATAGTTACAATAACCAGATTGAAAAGAACTGCTATGAAGCTCCTTAGTCTTTGTTCACTTCTGTGCAAATTTCTTTATGATAATGTGCAGTAGTCATACAAGCAAATTACTGAATTATCAGCAACAATGCACATGTCAAAGCAAAAGATTTCGTTACAAATAAACAGTTATACCGGTTATAGTATTTGCGTACGTGCTGGTATATAATTATCTACTGCAGTTTGACTGTGATCACAGATCAAAATTACACTTTATTATCCGCATGATAGCCTGCACTTGCATTATGGGTCGTCAACAACAGGAACAGGCATCAGCACTGGAAATGAACCAACTCAAATATACATGAAGTGGCATATATGTACAATCTTTCCCTAACACAAAAAAAGGTATATGTACAATCACCAGAAAGAAAAGCATCGGGAACATGATAGAGCCTAAACACAAAATTTAGTGGTATATACTTCAGATTAAATGAACTAAATTACAGAGGTGGTCGCAAAATCCTTTCTTTCCTAGGATGCATGTCACCACAACCTTGGGTATGTAACGAAGCTAACGGCCCATTGCTAACTTGGATTTTCTTTGTTCCTTATATACCACTAAACGATGATCCATTCTTCACTTTGCCATGGAAATTATGCATGTTCCATTTTTCGCCCCATCATGCCATTCCCGGTAGAAAGATCACATTGGTAGCTACTGCCTCAGCTCGCTTCGTAATTCCTGGACGCTCAGTAATATGATATACTGTACACAATTTTTCGCTTGTATTGCTTCTCAAATGCAGCAATTATATCATCTATGGTGTCTTCCCAACCATCCACTGCTTCAAGCTGGAAAGCAAAAACAGAGAAGACAGTGTATTAAATTCTTGATGCAGTGCTGCACTGCACGTTAAATAAAGGAAAAAGATATATTGCATTGTGAATTATGACAAGGCCAAAAAACAGCTTTTAAGATCAAAATAGTACATAATGACTCGTCAAACAATGAATAGTAGCAGCAGAAACACATATAATACAAAATAATTCATTTTCTTCAAAAAAATAATAAAGAGAAATGATCAGTTAGATCAAGTGACACGGGTATCACTAAAACAACATACACAACTATGAAAAGAAATAAATTACTCTCCACTATCCTGAAGCTGACGTTCAAGAGGATGTAGCAAAGGAGGGCATTAAGCTTATCTATCTAGAGTAGGAACTATCCTGGAATTTGCGGTAAACATCTCCTGATGGCAGAAAACACATTATGAGGTCATTGTTTTTTCCTAGAGGATATTAATATATATAAACATGTAGAAATAATTTTGTTATTATGATTTAAGAATGAGATGGCATGACGTGATCCTAAATAAGTTCAACCATGACTGGCCAAGTTGTCAATAACTTCAGTGATTCAAAAATCGACAGGAACTGTCTATTGTCTACTTATCAGGACAAGACAAAGGCATCAACAGTCACGACAGTAAAAAAACATTAACATGAGAAATTTAAAGGAAATGTCTATTGTCCTTGTGAGTTCTATGCAGTCTCTTTATGAGAATGTGCAATAATCAGGAGAATCAAATTGCTGAAGCATACAACATTGTAACTAGGATGCATGACATTGAGATATACTTTCTGTTAAGACTTGCATACCCTCTGACATAGATCTAAAGCAAGCTTTGCGCCCACACCAGCTTCCTCATGGTTATCTTTGACATCCATATTGATTATCAGGGCGCTCTTCAGTAACCTTTGTTCACGAGAATCCAGGTCTGCAAACAAACACAGATACTCGTATTAATAATTCACACTGCGGGTGGCAATGTAACCAAGGAATTGCTGATGCTCCAGCTTTCAGTAGAAGAGATAGCCCTAAAAGAATCATTCGAAAAAGCAGCTTCGACAGGCATAATACCTTCAAGTACCGCATCGAATACTCTCTCCTCGAAAGTGAACACCACATCAAATGGTCCGTCATCTGCATTCTCCTGCCAACGTTGCGGAGCAGATTTGATGGCAATGTTTCTCTTCAGCATAGGCAGCAACCCGTTCCTCATGTACCTAGATGGATATACCAAAAGACAGCATGTTAGCAATGCGATTAATTAATCTACCACAGAGCACTCACAATGCTACAAGATCTGAAGATCACACCTTTCTGACAAACTCACCCACCATGACCATAATGATACACTGATTATCGAGACGAGACATAAAAACAACCCTATGAAGAGACATTTCGGTAAAATTCTAGAAATAAAAATCGCAATTTCATAACAGGCATCCGCTGACTGAACTTCGTAGTCTAACATTTTGATCAATTTAACTCCAAATCTTCTCCAGGCCCCCAAAAATTTTACCGTAAATTATAGAACCATGGTGCCCCAAGACACAAAGGCTCAATAATTCGAAAATCGTAAAATTTCTGTAAGAGCATCAATAACAAGGTGAGCAATCTGGCCAAATAGTAACAGAAGGGGCGCAAAAAAGGACGAGACGGGTTTAAGCAACAGTCATGGGTGGAAGAAAAGGGAAGGTGGCGGAGAATGTACAGGTCGGGGTCCTTGCGGCAGAGGTCGTCGTAGATGGCCCTGTATGGTGTGCCGAAGCCGTAGACGTTGGGCTCGTGGAGGGAGGGGCCCGGGAGCTTGACGTGCCCGCCCGTGCCGTAGGAGGCGACGTCCAGCCCCGCGCGCGCAAGCAGCAGATGCGCCTCCATGCTCCGGTTCATGTTCGACGAGCACACCATCGCGTACCGCCACCTCTCCGCAGCCGGCATCTGGCTTTCTTCGTCCTCCGTTCCGGCGACCGGCCGGCGTCAGTAGCCAACGGGAAGGTTCTCGCAACGCGAAGAAGGCGGCGGGGGTCACCACTCACCGGCCAACGGTGTGGGTCAGATACTTCCTGGCCCAAGAAGTTGGCTTCAAGGCCCAAGACGTGGTGGTCAAAATCAAGGTTACATTACCCGTGGATCTATATGTAGGACGGGCTATGGTTAAGTTTTGATAGAATAGTGTTTGAGATTCGTGCAACGGCTCAGATTCGCGCAGGTGGAGAAGGAAGGGCTGAGGTGCCGCTATGTGTCAGCTTCTGGTTGTGAGGGTGGGAGGAGGAGGAAAAAGAAACGGTTTTCAAACTTTAAACACATTTTTCTCCTAAACCGTAAGTCCGTTTTCGAATCCGTTTGAATCATCGTGTTGTTTAGAATTAATGCTACAAAATGAGATCTAATATGAATATTTTTTGAATTTTTTGAATTTTGAATTTTTTGTCAACATTTTGAATGTACTAAATCAACATTTTATTTGCACTGTGTCAATATTTTTTATATACTATGTCAACATTTTCGGCAAAAATGTTGACTGATTTCTTAAAATGTTGAATAGAACTACAAAAATGTTGACTCTTCTGTTTTAAAATGTTGACATTCTGGTTTGGGCTGGGCTGCTCAGATTTAATGGGCTATTGGACCGATCTATTTTATGTTAACCATAGGACGCCCTCCGTATAGGAGGCCCCTACATTACCGTTACATTATTTTTTGGACCGAAAAACTGAACGCCACCGAAATCTTCGGTTTTCGGAAAAATTTGGAAAAACCGGTCTGGCAATCGGACAAAATTCAAATTTCAAATTTTGAATCAAGAATCAAAACATATTGGTAAACCGGTCTTGTTTACCAGAAAACAAATCAATATGTCCGGAAAACCGGATCGAATTCAGAAAACCGGTTTGAGGAAAAATGCAAAAAAATTGAAAATTTGAAAAAATGAAACAAAAATATATAACAAAACTAGATGCAATTTGTAGTGCAGTGGTGAAACAAGAACACGAAAATTAGATTGTTTGCTTGGTCAAAAAAATCGAGGAAGGTTGCTGGTTCAAAAAGAGAAAAACAAAAAAGTTTTTTTTCTTTTTTTCCTTCCCTTTTCAACCCAGAAAACATCATCGATTTTTTTCACCCATTAAATGACCGAATTATTGTGTTTTTGTTTCCCTATTGTGCTGCAAATTTCGTCTATTTTTTTACTTAATTTTGTTTCAAATTATTTCAAATTTTCAATTTTTAAAAAGATTTAAAAACAAAAACCGACGAACCAGGTAAACTGAACCTTTTTTTCCGAAAACCGGCTTGGGCTACCGCGGTAAGGAAAACCCTGGTCAAAATCCTTCTATTTTTTTTCTAATGGCGGATCTGGGATTGGTAAACAAAGTAGTATTGGCAGTTTCCGCCGGGAGTAGTAAACAGCTAAGGCGTTCCTAAAAAAAAAATGAAAAGGGTAAACAGCTAAGGCCAATATTTTTGAAGTCCCACACTATAACCGTCTATAGCTAGATCCTTCACTAGTGGCAGGCTGCATTGATCTGCCAAGTAATTGTTTTTTTTGCTAAAAAAAGCAGAGCTTTACAGTTTACCGTCATTAATTCCACTTGCCCTTTTGGGCAGTGAATCGGCACGGCAACGGGGATCCCCACGGGAAAGGCACTCATACCCGCCTCGTTAAGCATTCGTCCCCGCCCGGTAAGCTTAATGGGGGGAATTCTTCCCCCATCCTCGTCCCCGCCGGATCCCTGATCTCCATCGGGGCCCCGCGGGGATGACGCGGCAAGGCAAGGCGGGGACGAGCCGATGGCGACAGGACGGCGGTGCGGGCGCGTCGTGCGGCGAGATTGAGAGAGGAGGGTGAGTGGCGGCCGGCTGGGATGGCAGAGAGGGGAGGACGAGCGGCGGCCGGGACGGGAGAAAGAGGAGGGCGAGCGGCGGCTGGGGCAGAGGCGAGTGGAGAGAGAGAGAGAGAGAGAGAGAGAGAGAGAGAGAGAGAGAGAGAGGCGGCTAGGTGCTTGATGCAGGTGGTGACGGAAGAGAGAGAGAGATGAGAGAGAAGGCAGCAGGTTAGGGTTAGGTTTGTTGGTGGGCTTACAAATGGGCTGCATATATCCGAAGATGGGATGTACAGATGAGCTGTATATAATTGAAAGTGACCTGCATATCGGATCCTCGCGGAGGCCCACGGGGGAAATCCATTCCCCATCCCCGCCCCGCTAACAATTTGGGCCCCGCCCCGGTAGCCCCGCGGGGCAAAATCGAGCCTCATCCCCGCCCCGATAAGCTCGGGTCCCTGTCGGGGAAACTGCCGGGAGGAGCGGTGAACGACGATGAATATCCACGACCATTTAAACTAGTGAATTAATGCATTGTACAACAAAAAAGTAAAGCAACTTAAAATTAATGAATTGTACAATAGAAAAATGGAAAACACCTAGCTACTGCAATTGCCACTTTCAGTAGCACGATGTGACCACACCTATATATAACTAGTGTTCTCCTTTCTTTAAGGAAATAACCAGTGTTCTCATTTTCGCGTGTACCCAAGCAAATTAAGCGTGTTGCTAGCTAGACCAATGGGGAAGATAAAAGGATGATTGAAATAGTTTGGAACAAGCTAAGAGCATCTCCAAGAGATTATCAAAAAAATAGCCTCATAAACTTGTTTTTAGGAGTAACTAAAAAATTATACGAGGCAATTTTTCTTTCCTCCTCCAACAGTTCCTCCCTAAAAGTGGATCAAAACACTTTTGATTGGGCCACGTCAGCATTTGGGGCCACAAAATCATTAATTCTAGTGAAAGAAGAAGGAATGGGGATCCCAATTCTTCCCCTGTTTGTAGCTACAAATGAGGGGAGTTTAAGGGGTATGAAAAAGTTGGGAGTAGTTTTAGGATGCTGTCAGTGATGATTTTTTTGATTGAATCCCATTATTTTGATTTAAGGAGAAGTTTTGGGGCTCTTTTGGAGATGCTCTAATATGCTTACATGATGTGTTGGGACTTTGGGAATAGGAGGCAAGAGGGAAGTACAGCCCAGTTTTGGGGAATTCGGACCTTTGTTTCAGGGTATAAGTACATCGTGAAAAGGGATGTATGTTATGTTAGAAAATATGCGTGTAACGTTTTTGTTGTAGCACTTGACACTGATATGTTGTATTCATTTAGGCCACCGAGTCAATAGCTTGCTTTGTGATACTCTAGAGCTCCAGACGATCGACATTGCAGGGAGATCGACCGGTAAAGGAAACCTTGCGCCTAGATGGATCAGGTGCCTTGCTTGGTTTTGTCTCCCAGCTTCGACGGCTGCCAAGCGTCCAAAGTAATTTGTGTGCTGAAATCTTCGAGAATAGTATACTACGCGAGACCTAGGAGAACTCGTGCTTACGAGTCACCCTGGAGCCGTGTGGTCCATAGACTGCGCTGGGCCTACACATTCTTCTTCTTCATATATCTTCTAGTTCTGGAGTATTCTAGAGAAAATACTTGCTTGCATGGATTTATTTATTTAATGAAAGTGACTATTTTGAGCCCTAACGAGGATATACTTGCTTGCATGGATATGTAATGTCTCTCCTTACTGCTAGTAAGACACTTATTCAATATACATGCCGATTTACACCGGCATGCCTTAGTACAGACCCAAACAATACTTGATTGGGCATTAGTAATGCATTTCCACCATGTGTCAAGGAGATGTTTGAGCTCTAAAATAAGTTCAACTTTTACTATGAGCAATTAGTGTTCCTTCCTGGTCCTCCATAGAAAATGTAAGTGCCCCAGTTGTTGTCGGTGCCATTTTGCACGTTGTAGCATTTGGGCCACTGAGCTATCAAGCCCAAACCACTTGGTGATTGGAGATAGTTGGACGAATCTACCACTTGGATGTTCCTGATGTAGCCAGCCTTGCCGAACCATTCCCCAGGGAAGTGTCCACTACCCATTTGTGTGGAAGTTTGGCCAGTGTTAGAAGAGAACACCTCGCCACCCCACATGACATAGGATGCACTATCAGCCAAGTAGGAGAACAAGGATGATGGCCAATAGCCCAATAGATAACTTCCGAATTGCAACCACCAGTTTCCACTTTGTGGGTCCTGAAAGCCAGAATTTACCCGACAATTTAGAAGATATAATGATTAGGGAATATAGTAACTCGGAAATGTTTTCAATATTTCATGGGAGCAGTTAACAATAAGTATTCTTTCAAAAGCTTTGTCTAAAGGCTAATCTACTTAACAAATCTTTCGTACATTAATAGGGATAACTGTACTTCTGTGACTTAGACCACAAACAGGAAGATCCATAGTTTTAGCCCTGACTTGAGTTAGAAGAGGCCTTGAGAAACAACAATAAGAAGTTGGCACAAATTATATGTTCCTATTCATCAATTTTATTTCATAAGGAATAGGGATAACTGTAATTTATGACTAACACCACAAACAGGCCAGAGCCACAGTTTAAGCCTGAACTTATGTTAGAAGACGCCTTGAGAAATAACAATAAGCAGTTGGCACAAATTCTGTGTTCCTATTAATCAATTTTATTTTACATGCTTATTAGAATCTGAAACAATTGTGTTTTTACCTTCCAAATTAAAATATCAAATTCGTATTGTGAGCCACCATAGCTAGAATAAGGGGAGATGCTACCACCGATAGCGATCTTGTTGTTTGTCTGGATGAACCCTGAGCACCCTAGATTGTAACATCCTGTTCTTTGATACGCATCGCGCTACAATATCCCACAGCAATAGAAATTAGTTCCTTTAGGCCCCACCTTAATAGAAAAGGGCACAATATTACTAATGAAGATAAAAGGACTGTGATGTTTATCTTACAGTCCAGTAGATGAAGAATCTTGTACTTGCATCTCCATACATAGCTGGGTAAACCTGATATATTGTATATATATAGCATAGAACCGTCAACCCCAATTTAAGATAATGCATCATTACAGAATGCTTAGGGTGCGTACAACAGTATGATGTTAGATATCCATAAGACTGGGCACAAAATCTTGCTGAAGGAACGTTAGTAGCTTCTTCCATTGAATTATCTAGATCCTATGACATAATTGCCAACAAGTGTGCCACTATGAGAAATCTCCGTGGGATCCCAGCCTTTTCCCAATTATATCTAATGCCAATATAAATAATTACTTTGTCTTGTAGGCTAAAAGACAAACCTACTGTATATGAAAGGTTGTCTTGAAGACTATCTACAGATAACATGGACATTTAATTATAAAAACAAGAGCTGTCATATAGCGTTTTTTAAGGTTGCCACCTTTCTACTTGACGCATTTTTTTGACTAAACCATGCGGCTAAAACAGCTCATATGAGGGGAAAAAAAAAAAAAGAGATTTGCATGAATGGATAATCCAGTATAGCTTTCTTTACTTGAGGATTGCTATATACATCTCTACATGCCCTTAGTTCCTAAAAAAACGTTGCTAGAAAAACTCATGAAACAAAAAGGAAGTTTTGGTTGAATGGAGAATCTAGTCTAACTCCAGCTCATGCTTGGTCCCTTCAAGGTACAAGGCAGTGTTTAATAGAACTTTTGTGAAGGCTTGTTTAATATTTCCTTTGAGGTTTCACTCTCACCTGCCATCCTGCTTCAATGGTATTGAGGTCATTGCCACTATAGGACCCTGCACTAATCCAGAGTTGAGCCAGGCTAAAGTCTTGGGCTGTCTCAGTCATTGGATTCCACAAATTGATAGTCATTTTGGTTCCATAGTACTGATCCTGCAATGAAGATGCTACAGCATGCTTCTCAATGGGAGAGAAAAAAAGTTATGTGAGCAATTTCCCAAAACAAATCCAAGAGGAGGAAGATTCATACTTATATGAAGGTGATTCTTGAATTAAGTTTTGTACCTGGTGGCCAGTCGTCACACTGGCCTCAGGGACATGGATGGGAATGTGTTCTGGTATGCTCTTGGGGCTCTTCTTGCCATACCTGCTGACAGAGCTGGCCCTCAAGACATCCTCCTCCTTGGTCCTTCGAATTGGTATGGTGTTCTCAGGGCACTTGCCATTTTGGTGCCATGTTTGGCTAATTGGATGCGGTGCAATGTTGGAGTCATTACTCAGGCCACCTAGGTGATAAGAAGGTCGCATCTGAATGGTGGCAATGAAGCACCATCGAGTGGTATCATGATGCACTGCGGTTAGTCTCACAACAACGAAATGAAAAGGGCAATGATGGCATGTAGAGAGGAACCTGGATAGTATGGTTCTTCAGAAAGGGGTCATCGAATGCAGGCTGTTTGGAGATGTGCACACAGTCTATGATATCTCCATCTGGGCTCTGTTAATTTCTCAAAATCAATAGTTGCAACAAGGTAGAAAAAGACAAGATTACTAGTAAACTAGAAAATGGTAGATCTATTCTAAAAACAATCCTCCTAAATGCTCAATAATAGAAGAAAAGAATTGTGATTTGTTTTGGTGATCATGTGCAAATTCTATGGGCCATGACACATCGTTATGTGTTGCCTATCACTACTGGAATCCACACAGTGATAGGCAAATCAAAGCTAATTAGCCGGTTCACTGCATGGAAAGGTATTAGTTGCACAAACCAGTCGTGTGTGTGTGTGTGGAATATTTCTGATATGCATAATCATAATTTATAGTATAGACATAAAATGAGTAAAAGTAAATATCATTTAGTTACAGTACATCACTTGTGGCTAACAATTAGAGATTATTGGCAAATTTGTGAATACAGTAAACATACCATGTTCAATAGCATGCTTTTCATATTTGATAGATGTATAAAGATTATACTGAATTAGTGGTGGAAATTTTTAAATATATCACAACTACTTATCTAATTGTGGTTTCCAAATAGAATTGTACATTCATGTTTTAACCACATAAATCACTCATTCTGTGTCAAGAGTAGTGCATGTATATAAAATCACATGAACATTATTTTCTTTTATATGAACAATAATATATTTTTATTTTAACATAACGCTATCATTTTACCCCATTTTATGTGATCACATATAAATTATGAATTCAATATTAAAAAATAATATATTCACAACTAGACTTTAGTTCACAATTTGACTTACTAGGATCTCTTTAGCATATTTCCCTGCTAGCTAGGTATAATTTAATTTAGATTGATAGGTGTGGCTAATAAGAAGTTTGTTAATTTTCATAATGATAAAGGTAGACAATTTTGATGCAAATTAGAGGCTTACTTTATGTAATTTTTCAGAATGATATACGTGGTTTTTTTAAAAAAAAGTAGATGCAATGGATATTCCTGTCTACTATGATTAGAATGTACTGAATCACGGTGACTGTATCTCCTATTTTTTTTGTAAGGATTTGTAAGTTTGATAATTGTTTATAGCGTTTTTGTGATGATGGATATCGAGCTTGAAATGAAATCGCAGTCAATAATTCAAAAAAAAGATATACGACAGCCTATCTCTCACATTCTAAATAGCCGAGTAGCACAGCTAATTGTTAATTAATCTACGGACATGGGCAATAATAAGGTCCCCAATAATGATCACACAACACTGATACCTTGGAGACTATCTGTACCGACAATGAAAGGCATCCTTGGTGGCTGAACAAGTGTTGGCACATTATGTTTCGGAGTTTCCGAGCCGGTTCTATTTACAAACAAGTATGTATGACATATTATATATCCAGGCTATCTCTGATTGATAACAAGCTATCACGCTTGACTTTTCTATGTGTATGTAATTTGAACTTTAGCTTGTCCCATTTTATATTATATATGAACTTGGATGGTGAAAACTTTATATGGTAATTGTATTTTTTTTGGCAAACTGGTAATTGTATGTTTCAATGACAATATCTCCATCTTTTATGGTTTTCATATGTTAAAAATTTTATAAGCCTAGATAGAGTTAGTTAACAGAAGATTTAGACAGTAAAAGTAAGATTGAATAAACTTGGCTGTCCTAACTTCAATAAGTGAAAAATTAAACCAACTTGGCTTTCCTAACTTTTGCAAACTGGTAATTCTATTTTTTATTTCTTGACGTTAAGACACTCTAGTTAGTGAAAATTAAACCAACTTGGCTTTCCTAACGTCAATAAGTGAAAAATGGAGGAAGTAAGAATCAATAATTAGTAACAGACGCCAATATTAGTCATTTTGTTTTGGATACGTAAGAGAAGAAACATATCAATGTTGTGTTGTGCTTATTTTGGAGATGGAACGGAGGTACAGGGTACGTAGGCCACCTATGTACTCCCTCTACGTCTCTAAATGAAATCGTTTTGATATTGACAAGGTCTCTAAAACATAATTTTGATTAATATTTTTGTTATAAAATATCTATACAATATAGTTAAAGTGAACTTTTATGAAACCATATGTCAATACGATTCTACTCATATTATTTTCAAATTTTCTATACTTAACACATTAAAATATATTTGCAGTCAATATTTATATTTTTTGACTTGGCACTACCTCAATGCTTGCGACATGTGGCTTGTTGAGCCGCCTGAGGAGGCTTTGCACCTGCTGCCGCCTCTGCTCTTCAGTCCCTGCCACGGCACCGTGCAAGAAGAGAAATGCGAAAGCCACGATCAAGCACCCTCGGGTCGCTGCCATTGATGCCGAATGTCTCAAATACCAGAGCTATAGGTTTTGCTAGCTGCTGCTGCCACTCTCTTTGTTGTGCATGGCAGTGTCACAGTCCTGTCCTTTTTATAGAGAGTGGAGACGTCACGGCCTGGCTCTGCGGATGTCATAGCCCAACACAATGAGAAAGTCTTTTGAAAGGTACAAGCATATATTGTGTTTGGCACACGGGAATTGCTTGGTTGTCTCCTCGTTAGGACGATTTTCCATGAGGACTAATAATCATACATATCCACCAATGCAAGTGTCTATACTAACCTAAAAGCTATCTCTTTGTCAACATTTTTTTCTTTTCCAGAATGAAGCTAATTAATATTTTATATTTCAATCAAAATATAAAGAAAATAAATACTCAGAGTTGTTTAAAAGGTTTACCAAGTATATAGATATGTATGTATCTCCAGATCAAACATGCTCCCCTTTTGTTCCATAATTTATGTCATGTTTGTTTTGACTTAAGTCAAATTTCTATAACTTTGACCAAAGTTTATAAAAAAATATATTAACATATACAACATCAATTTGGTTTATTGGATCTATTATATAAAGTAATTTCTTGATATGGTAAACATTACTCTCTTGATCCATCTTTGGTTGTTGTTTACACTATTAAAAAGTGTCTTTAGTGGCGTTTGCCTTTTTACGGTAGTGGCGGACATCCAAAAATACGGTTGAAACCTACCACTACAGTGTCCACAAGGGCGAACCCCGCCTACGGCCTGCCACATGAAATCAACAAACAGTGGTAGACATTGCTAACATCAATGCCCAAAATGCTAGCCAGGCATCGATGATGTCAGCGGCCCACCACTGGTGTTTTTTACTTCCTTAGGCGGGATGCTGAAGTCAGCGGCCTGCAACACAAGTTTATGGTCCATTTTCTAACCCTAAAGCCGAAATACTCTCCTCCCCTCCCAACCATAGTTGGTCCATGATACTCGTTTCCAACCCGCAATCCCCCACCGGCTCATAGAGGCCGAGGGCCACCGCCCCTCTCCCACATCTCTCCCACCGCCGAGGGCCTCACTCTCTGTGAGCTGGGAGCAGAGGAACACCGTCAGCAGTGAGGGGATCTAGGTGGTGGTGGTGAGCTCGGTAGCGATGGTGGCAGCTACGGTCATACTCAATACCTCCTCCTCCCTCTCCAATGCTGGTGCCTTCCTCTCCCTCCCCCTCTCCTCTCTCGGCCACGGGGCCTGGGGCCGGTGAGCTGAGGGCCCTGAGGGCGGCGGTGATGATGAGGGGCCAGGAGTGGCGGTGATGATGAGGAAGCGGAACCAATGTGTATGCCTCCCCCCCCCCCCTGTAACATCCCAAGTTTTCTAAGCAAATCAAAAAGAGCAAAAATCAGAAAAAATTTAAATTTTTGTCTATCTCTTACCTTACCACGAATTTTCGAAATAAAATTCACTAATATAATTCAAACCTAGTTTGAATTTGAACTTTTGAAATATGAAATATGTGCTCAAGTGTTTTGCTTGCATGTAAAACCCACTAAAAATTTGAACTTTTCAAGTTTAAACAAATTCAAGCAAGGTAGAATGTAAATTCACTCGAAATTCAAGCTTTTCGAATTTCGTTTGAGCATCAAACCCCACCATGAGCATAATTGGGTTTTTGTGATTTTATACGGTTTTTGTTTGATTTCATTCCCTGTCAAATTTGAATTCCCATTCAAATTTGAACTCATGTTTCAAATCCTAGAAAAAGAAAACCTATTTCTTTTTCTAAAACTTCCTCAGGCCGAATCTTTTTTTTTTCTTTTCCCTTCTGGCCCAGCCCGCTCGTTCTTCTTCTTTCTTTCTTTTCTCCTTTCGCGCCAGCCTGCTCTGGCCCATCTTCTCGGCCTGGCTTCTCTGGCCCAGCAGCCCAGCCGGCCCTCTCTTCTCTTCTCTCGCCGACAAGCGGGCCCCGCCCGTCATCCTCCTCCTCTCTTCGTCGGCGAAAGATCTCGCCGTGACGCACGCAGTGACGCCGCCGTCCGTCGCTCTCGCGCTCCAGCGCCGCGTCTCGCCAGCCAATCTTGTCTCGCCGCGCGTGCGAGCCACGCGCCCCATCCTTATCCCCTCGCCGTCGAGTCCAAGCGGGCGCGACTCCAACGACCGAGCCGGCGACCCGACCTCATCTCTTGCGCCGCTCTCTCTCTCTCTCTCTCTCGGTCTCTCTCCCTCCTCTCTCTCCCTTCTGCTATAAAACCGGAGCGCGACCCTATTCTCTTCTCTTCCCCATCCTTATCTGCCTCCATCGACCGCCACCGAGCTTCAATCGAAGCTTTTCCCCATTTCAAATCTTCACCGGCCGCCGCGAAATCCGCCGCCGGCGAGTCTCTTCCTCTCTCCTCTCTAGCCTGGCAGCTTTGCCGTGTCACTCTACCGCGCCTGCGCCCTTCCACGCAGCTCAGTGCGCATCGGAGCAGCCCCGCGCCGTGCGCTGCCGCACGAGCTCGACGCCGGCCACTCTCCCGGCCTCGTCCCGCTCGCCCTGTGTGCGCACCAGCTCCGCCTCGACCCCGAGCGCCTCCCCGACGAACAAGAACTCGACGGGGAGCCCCGGAGTCTCACTTCCAACGAGCGCCACCGCCGCGCTCCACCTCTCGCCGACGACAGGCCGCCTCGCCCTCCGTTTGCCTCGCGCGACCCCCAGGGTGAGCTCGCCTTTCCCTCCTCTCTCTCCCGGTCCCTTCCCCGTCGCCTATGGCCCACCGGAGAGCCGTTCCGGCGAGTCTCCGGCGAAGGCGCCGCCGCGCCGACGCCGCCAGCCACCGGGCCGCACCTCCTTTCGCCATGTGCCGCCCGATCCAAGATCGACGGCCAGGATGCAACCGATCCACCGTGGACTGGTGAACCGAGCCCTCTGAGCTGGTCCACGGCTCCTGTGGACCTGGTCCATGGGATTTTCAATAGGAAAATAATTCCAGAAATTCAATAATATCCCAAGACCTAGTAATTTTGCAGATTAGCCCTTAACCTTTATGCTAATTCTGTTTAGGTCCTGTCTTTTTACAGATAAGCCCCGAGCTTTTCTGTAATTATGTTGGGATCCTGCCATTTTACAGAAAAGTCCTTGTACTTTTCTGTAATTACCTTTTTACCCCTACCATTTTACACCAAGGTCCTTAAACTTTCCTATAATTACAGATAGGTCCCTAATTTCTTTTTGTAATTACAAATAAGCCCTTGGAACCTTTCTATTCTTACAAATAAGCCCTTAAATCTTTAAACCTTTATAACTTCTTATCCGGAACTCCGTTTTGAGTGATTCTGGCGCTCACACGTTTGTGGTAGCGCGTAGTGCCTTCTAGAATTGCTCTTAGAACTCTGAAACAACCCAACAAACCATGAATCCCTTAATATCATATCTCAGCGGTACATGCGATGTTGATATCGCATGTCACCAATACTCGTTCATCTTTTAATGTTGAATCTAACCAACCTTGTTCATTTCTAATGTTGAACCTAATCGACCTTGTCGAACCATATCGCCTTAAAACCTACTGCCTTTATCATCGCAACACACCCCGCACCCGACCTCATATCTCATATCTGTTTATTCACTTGCTAGCGATAAACCTAGCAAATCTTACCGTGTCGTTCACTCCAAAACCTAGTAATCTTTTATCGTAATTCAACATCACACTAATCCAATTGGATCATCGCTCGACATCATTGATTCCGATGTTATCGTCGATTCTTATCAAATCTTATCGGTTTATCATCCTCTTTTATGTGCAGTCCTTTATTGGAGTTTATTGGAGTTTATTGGAGTTATTGTTCATTGCTCTTTTAATTGCAATCGTGCATCTATACCATGCATTTGCTCATACATCCCTAAACAACCCATGCATGTTCTTTAATAGAGATAATATAGAAACTTACATATTAGATATGCACGCAATCACCGTCATTAAAACATGTGCATCTCATCATCCTCACCCTAAAGTTTCATGCAAAACCTTGCATCCCGTTTCTTTTAAGAGAAACTAAATATTTAATAGTTTGTCTAGGTGAATATGGCCCTTACAAGGCCATGTATATAGCTTGTAAAAGATAACCTTTCATAAAATAAGTATGCATTGCATAAACATAGCCATATCTCTTGGAGTTTTATCGATTCTTTTTGAAGTTAATTGGATCTTGTTGGTTCTTTCCGATCTTTATTTCTTTCGCGGTAGTCTGTTGATTCGTAGTGTTTTTATGCGCTAGACCACGCGAGCTACTACACGGAAGAGCCAGACGAATACAAGCTTCAAGAAAGACTCAAAAGATCCAAGCTTTGAGGAAAGATCTGAATACCCGGAATACGAGGACTTGAAGAAGAAGACAATAGTAAAGGCAAGCCCTAACTCCCTTTGATCATGTTGATCCTATGATTACAAATGATCCTACTTAGAGCTTGATTTCAAATAAAGTATGCATGCCTTTTAAATGTGATTTAAATGCTTAGTATGTTCCAAGTACTTGTTGATGGCCATGCCTTGATATTGTTTATCCTGATTCTATTGTTAAACCTAGGAACCAACATCATTAATTCTTTAATGATTTGTTGGATTGATATGCTGCTTAGGACTCACACTGGGTACTTAATTTAATCTTGCTATACATATCTTTTTGTGTTAAATGGTGTGAGTACTTGGTGGTGTGTGTGGTGAATATGAATTGTGGGTGGGACTAGTGACAACTTGTGAAACTCCTAGTGGGGATGTTACTTGGCGGGAGCAGGCGAGGTAGTTCTCAGTGGGGAGGGCTATCTCTAGGGATGCGAGTCCTCTAGTAGGGTGATGCCTCATGAGGATAGCTAGTGAAGATGCCTGCTTCGGTCGTATAAGGACCGGTTCCTGTGCCGCCTGGCCTAGCACCCTTCGTACAGCCACAAGTCTTGTATGGGAAAGATTTGGAACCACACCCTACTATAGTGTTCCCACGGTACCCACCGGGAGGCAGAGTTGCACATGGAAGCCAGGAGAAGATTCGCCGACAGTGGGACGCGGATCCGGCATAGGGTGATATTTCAGGCCTTGGTTATATGATGATTGAAGCCCCTGGTCGCAGATTTTCCGTGGGTGGTGCCGTGATGACACCAAGTAGGTACGGGACCTCAGTATGTCAGTCCAAGCCGCGATATCGGGGAGGACTGGTGTACCTTGTGGGGAATCGTGTACAACCTCTGCAGAGTTCAGAATCTATCCGGATAGCCGTGTTCCACGGCAATGGACGACGCGAAAGCTTTGGCCACACAAGATTAGTATAACGGTGTGAGTTTATCCTTGGCGTGTTTTTGGAATACACCGGTGTGGAGCCGTGCGCTGGTTGTCGGCCAGCATTAAAAGTGGGAACTGGCGGGATGGATTGCATCTCCCCCAGGGCCAAACAACCCCACTAAATACCAGTAATAATAATCCTGACTGTAGATTGCGAACTGTTTTGCTTTTCAAGCAACCCTTGCATAAAGTTGGCTTTTCGCCAATATGATGAACCCTAGCCTAAACTTTGGTTATATCCCTGCATACTTTTACCCTTGTGTTAGGGCTTGTTGAGTACATTATGTACTCACGCGTTTGCGAATTGTTGGTTTAGGTGGAAGAAGGCTTCGTAAAAGACGATAATGTTTTGGTTTTCGGTTCTGCTCCTCAAGTCTGCTTGTGGCTCTGGGCCATAGTTTCCGCTGTCTGCTTCGCCTTAATCGGTCGGATGGACTTGGATGGTTTTAAATCCTTGTCGAGCCGCCACTAAGGGTTTTATATCAGGTACTATACTTATTTACCTATTCGAAGTATGCTTTTGATTATCATATCTGTGTTCTTGTGCGTATCAGCTACTGATCCAGGGACTGATACAGGATGCACAGCAGATTCCAGGAATGGGGTCTGACACCCCCCCCCCCCCCCCTCCATCTCCTCTTGATCCCAGATCGTCGCTATACCAAAGTTGTAGTGCTCGATGAGGTCTAAAACATTTTTTATTTTCAATTTTCATTTGAGGTCATTTAGGGTGTCAAATACATAAAAAAAAGTTAGCAAGGTAAAGTAAAAAATAGGGCCTGTTCTCTAGACACGAAGTGTTATGCAGGTGAGATTGTAAGGAGGCTACGTGCGACTCAAGAGGTCTTGAGTTTGAATCTTACATACCACATATGCACATATTTTGATGCGAAAAAACTGTGTGTATGTTCCTATTAAATTGTGAAAAAAATTGGCTATTTTTTGTGCCTTCAAAAGTTCAAATATTATAATTATGAAAATCTTACTACATAGGGGAGTATCACTATAGCAGCCTGAGGTTGGATGCAAACCCGAAGCCCACCTGCGTAGTGCCAAAGCCAGTATGTCTAGTTCTCCTACTCCGTCCCTTCTTCGTTGACTTTTTTATTTACATTTAACTATTCGTCTTATTCAAAAAAGTTTTTAAATTATCATATATTTCGTTATGATTTGTTTTATTACTAAAGAAAATTAAGCTTGACTTATAAGTTTTAAATTTGAACTAATATTTTGAATAAGACGAATGGTCAAACGTAACTGAAAAAATTAGCGGCAACATCAATTTAAGAACGAAGGTAGTAGTACATTATTGTCATAGCGAGACATAGTTTCATTCATCAGCCAAAACAGTTAGAAAATGTGGCAGCCTTGCAAAATGACTCCACATCAACTCGAATGGACTTGCATGTCCCATCTGAGGTAAGAGTGGCTCCTAAGGGTTATACGCTGATCAACTTTGGAATTTTTATTGTGTTTGTATACTTATCAAAGTTGCATGGAGTGAGCAATACAACATTCTCTATGAACTAGATTTTGTAATAGATCCTACGACACATGTTTCTTTATATATTACCCAACAAATTCTCTTCATGCCAGCCAACTTTCATAACTTTTCCGAAACGAAACTCAATATTTTCAATTTTTGTTTACAAAGGTACGACAACTGCCATGCAAGTTGTTCATTAGGTTCACTATGAATTATAAATATATATATTTCTGGAACGGACCGCATAAAAAAGTAGCTAATGGTGGGAGTTGAAAGGGAAGGGACGGTGCTCGCACGTACGTAATGAAAGGGAAGGGACGCCACTCGCTCGGACAGGTAGGATTAGATATTAGCTCCAAATTAATCGTGTGGCTCTGTAGCGGATGCAGTGGCCGCCGCCGCCGCGGTCGTCGTCAAGAGAATGGCCTTGCGACGACGACGAGCCGTGAAGACCCTATCGACAATGCAATCAGGCCAAAGATACAATACCCTCGTACGTTGAGTGCATACACCATCACATGTATCTATCGGTGGAATATTAATAATGGATGCACCATCATATGTATCCATCGTACGTTGAGTGTATGCACCATCATTTGTACGTGTATATGCATCCATTGGTGGATCGATGCGACATTTGCTTAATTTGATACAGATCCACTCACCGGTCGACGGTCTTGTCGCAAGTGGTGGAGCCAGCAACAAACTATATGGGTGGTGGCCGTGGATGGGGCTCAGCGTTGGACATGTTGGCCGTGATGAGCCATATGTGCTCAAAGCTGAACTGGGTTCGTGCTTTGCCGTCGCTAATTCAAGCAGGTGCACCAAGATCGCGAGTTTGCGGCAGAGGAGTATGTGACGCAAACCGTGGGCCGGTTACATTCTCATAACGTACAACCAGTCTACTGAAGTAACAACACAAAGTTGGCATCCAATTTTCCACACCAGAAATAAGTAACTCAAACTAACAAGCAAGCCTGTTGGTGGTAAACAGCAATCCATTATTAGTGAAGATCGTCTCTATGGCTGCAGTTTCAATCATGCTGCACGCCCTTTTTAACATCTCGTGGTCCCCTACCGTAGGAGAGATTAGAAGCAGCACTGATATGTCCTTCTCAAGACGACCTGCATGTATGACGCGGTATTGCTGATTTGTTAAAGATGGCGTTGCTATGACAAAAGCAACTTAGCTTGTTTAACAAATAGCAGCTATTTCGCTCCAAATTTGTTTGTTTGACTTAGTTTTAGTTTTCCCAAACCAATGAGTGAACGTATGCCAAAAGTATAAAGGAGGAAAAATATTAAAAGAAACATGAACAATGCGCTAGATAAATTTTGATAGAGGACAATCAAAGAACAATACTATCACTTAGATTATTACAGAAAAAACATTTAAACTTCCATGTTAATTCGTTCTAGCAATGTTATCTTTCGTCAAAGTGACACCCTTATATAAGCACCACATAAAAACGTTCATTGTATGTGGGACTTGGATTTTCCAAAGGACCAATGTAAATGGTAGGGCCTCTTGTCATTAAGGCTGGATACAGAACACATGTAAAGTTTCATTTTGATACAGAACACATGTAAAGTTTTATCACTGTGGTGATAACTTATATGCATAACCGACACCACTAGCTAATGCCATAAGACAATTTTCCCCGTGAGCGAATGCCAAAAAGACACATTAAGTGGTGTAGATGACAAAACTGACACCACCGTTGCATCGATCTTTCCTCCTTACTTCGTTAATAGAGCAGTGATTAACTAGGTCTATGTGACGTGTGCCCTTTAATTTGAAGAGTCAGGTGAACATGGCATGGTTCGGTGTAGCATTGAATCTCGCTAGACTTTGTATGAGGCAATATTATTGTTGCGTCGCAGCTGGGTCGCATCATTCATCTATCTATTTAAAAATAAAAAATATGACTCGCTCACCACGGCGTTAGAAAAAGGAGAAATAGCCTAGAAATTCTCATAAAAATAAAAATATCTAGCTCTTAATTTATCACCGTTGGATATGATGAAAAGCATCCGAAGCTTAAATTCCACATAACGGTTCGAGAATCCAATCCCCCAGACTACACCGCACCCTTTCTCCACCGGCCACCAAACAAATCGACTCAATCTTGACCTCCAAACTCAATCCACGACTCACCTTGTCGTTTCTAGACTGAAAAACTGTTCCAAAGTAATACTGAAACGGAAGTGTGGGTTAGGTTAAGTAATACTGAAAAACTGTTCCAAAGCCATAAGTAGAGACCAGTTAGACTTTAATGACTACAGCAGTTTATAGGGTTCTCATAGGTAACAAGTGCCTTCCGCCCTATTTGCATATCTTGAGCTATCAACTTCAATGTTTTGAGCACAAGATAACATGCTTATATATAATGCATATATCATATATATTAGGACGTCTTGACTATGGAAAATGTTGTTCGTACGGCCGGGCTGTCTGACCCAGCCGTCCGATCAGTGCAAATGGAGCAGTAATTTGTGTTGGTCGTACGCCTGGTTCATCTCTTGTTCGATGCTCCTAGCCAATTTGTGTTGGTCGTACTCTTGGGTTAGACAGGCAAGCAGTATGTATAGTGCTCCTTGAATATAACTAAAAAAGCAACCATGCATGACGTAACCACAAAAAAAAGAAGAAGAAGCAAATACTACGTCAAATGCGATATCATATTAGGACTAGCTGCTAGAGTTCATGTGCCCAGATAAAAGTGTTGGTCAGATTTAATTCATATTGAGATAAGAAAATATGGCCAATAATCGAGAGGAAGCTTCAATGATGACAAAATGATTAACAGGCATATTGATCAGACAGATGTAGTAATACAGTTTTGCGTCAAAGAAAGTAATGAGGCCTTCAACTTGCCAATTATAACCAGAAATCGTATAGTATTATACTGCCAAACGATCTCCCATAATGCTAACAATTGGCTGAAGAAATGCTGAGCAATTTAATGGACAAAATAGCAAGACTTTCACTCCACACACTTAAGGGAATTAAACCATTAGGTCAACGGATAAGAGGTATAGGGAGAAGGTGCTTAAGGAACTGAAGACACAATTCACATCCTTAAATCCTCCTCGATTATCTTCTACAATACCTATCCTAACAAAACAATATTTGGTCCATCATGATGAAACTTTCCAAATCTGATTCTCCGGATCACTTGTCTCCTCTTGTGTACCGGTTAGCTTGGGGCTACGGCACAGATATTTCCTATAGTAAGGATACACCATGGGATTTATAGGTGCGTTGTGTTGGCAAAATCTCCTTACTGATGGTCTCCATATTACTGATACAACCATGCATCCTGGATAACCAAGAATATGATAAAAAAAAAAGAATCACATGCATGGTACACACTGTACGCATTTGCCTATAAAAACAATAATTACAAAAACCTGAAAAAGTGCATGTCACCCTTACTATTGTTATAAATAATGGAAGGACAATATCTCAACATGACAGGAACTACTATACAGAAAATGAATAGGCTTGTAAATGGTAATGGTTCTGTCCTCAGTAAAATCAATTCAGCCATTCTTTTGCAAAAAGAGAACCAATTCGGCCATTAATATCTCCTATAAGTGATATCATGCGAAGATACCCAACACGAGTGGTACTTGCTTTGGAGTTTTATTCCCTCGGACATTAGAAGGGCAGAACAAATTGTATATAAATATGGAATGTAATCATTCTAGTTGCTAATAGTCTATGGACGCTTTCAAAACAGTAGAACCAACAATGAACATGAGATGCTATTTTTCTTTGTAGTTTTTAAGTTCCCTACATAACATGAGGTCCGCTTTCAAGATATAAAAAGATGTCAACACTGATCTAGATAGTCTATAGGATCAAGAGTTTCACATTAATATTCCATTTCCATCCACATCTAAAGCTACAATTCATGAGAGCACCCAAATTACACCATATGCAGCTGAATCCAGAACGAGTGACTCCATTCTGAACTTCTATGCAAAGGTCATGGCCAAAAGTTTTAGATGAGAAAAATATAAAAACTTGCAAAGGTTAACAACAATTTGCTTGATTGCTTCCAAATTGCAGGCCGCCAGGTCAAAGGATATCAGTCAAAGAAATATTACCTGTCTTAATCAGCATTCAGAAGTTCCCTTTTCCTCCATTGCTGTTTCTGTGATATCCTGAAGTAGTTCTTTTGAAAGAGCAGCTGGGTCTAGCTCATAGCTATCTGTGGGGACATTTGGAGCTTCTTCCCCTGACATCTTGTAGAAGGGAACTTGATGCGAAAACCGAAACATCTCTTTTCTTGGAATCTTTTTGGCGGCATTTGGGTCCTGATGGCGCTGAAATACTGTTCGAAACCTGGCAACCTTGATCAAGGGAATAACAGCAATGCCGTACTCTTCATCATAATTATCCAGTACCTCAAGAACATCGTAGGCATGGACCACATTATCTGGAGTATTGACGTCCCAATTAGGGGACCAATTCCTATAAACAGCCCAGATATCACCTTTCTGTGGATAAATTTTTATGACTCCACGTTGACCTTTCTCCCATTTAATCTTGTGAGAGAACATGTTGAGTTTATTACTGTTTTCACGCTTTCCAACCTTGAAATCACCAAATGTCTTCTTGAAGCCAGCAGACACCCAATTTGAAGGACCAAATTCACTGTTTGTCCTTGGGGTAAGAAAGTTAATACTCAGGCTGAATGGTTTCAAGGAACAAACTTTTTGAATACATACATAATACCGAGGCATACAATCTTCATCATCATAGGTAGCCCAAATTTGACCACTTTGAATAGATTCCTCAATACGATCCTTGTCAAAATCATGGAAATCTGGATCAGGAACATCATATAACAACGGGTGATCAATTTCAGCGTCTGCATGATCAATTGCTGCAAGTGTTTCATCATCCCCAAGTTTAACCACGTGTTTCTTGCTCCCCTTTTCACCAGCAGCAACTTGAGATGTTTTACTTCCAAACACTTTTAGCTTGCCCTTTAAATCATTTTTTGCCTTCTCAAGCAAAATTCTCTTACAATGTAATGGAGTATAGGTCTCTGACAGAAGAGGAAGGCTGGGCTTCGAACTGGGTCCTCCTGGCACTATAGGACAGTTTGAACCATGACCTGATACGACGGATGAAAAACCAATGCCGGCATCATCTTTACCCAGAGTCCTCATTTTCTTACTAGAGGACACATCACCTGCCCTAGAGTCCTCATTCTCTGACATGGCTGTGCGCCTTTTTGGAGGTTTTTGGTTCCTCCGAAGAACTTCTTTCATTCTTTCTGCATCTTGTGCCTCCTCCCTTTCTCTCCTGGCCTTTTCATAAATCTGAGTTGGTGTCATTGGTAGCTCTTTTGCCAAGAATGGTTCAAGGCAGCTAGGGCAGCGAATACGGTAATCCAGATATATCAATGCATCTTGCATTTTTTGCAGGAGGTCCAAAATGTAGGAGGACTGGTTGGAGGTGGATCAGTACAGTGTGCGGCAGCAGGGGCGGCAGCTTGTGCAGGTTGTGGAGGGGGGACGAATGGGGGTGGGAGTTGAGATGCACGCTGGTGTGGTTGTGGAGGGGGGACAGATGGGGTTGTGGGTCGAGATGCGCGCTGGTGTTGTTGTGGAGGGGGGACGAATTTCTTCTCCGCAATCTCTTTCGCCCTTGTGGCCTCATCCTTGTTGCATTCCATTTTGTCAAGCCTCAGAAAGTACAAACTGCCACCGCGCCTTCGCAATTAATTCAAAGAATTTTGGTCCCTGGAAAGAGGAATTATTTCAGCGAAGGTACAAACTGCCACAGCCCAGGAAAGACGAACTAATCCAAAGAATTTTTGCAACCGTCAGAGTAGAACTGCTATACCTTCGCAACTATCCACAGTAAAACTGCAGGCAGGACCAAAAGAGGATGAGCAATGAATTCAAAGAATATTGGTCCTTGGAGTTAGCACTGAACACAAGATGATTACACGAGTGGCAGCAGCTTCCAACCTATCAAAATGGAACCAAACCTTACCCAAAATTACAAATTGCATGCAAAGTTTGCAACCCTTCGAGTAAAACTGCTATACCACTGTTCCACAGAACTTTGATCCGTTGGAAGTGGCTGCGTCCAACACCAAAAAGAGGATTAGCTTCCAACCCCTGACCACAAGATCGAAAGCAGGTTAGGGTTATCTAGAACCAAGAGACTCCGGAAGACTGAATTGCTCGAGATCGAATTGCAAGCAGGTTTCTTACCACTGAATCGCGCGAGCTCAGATTCGGATGGAGTCTGGCGGTGAGTGCGGCCGCCGTGCTAGAGTTTCCCAAGGGCGATGAACGGGCGGGCCTCCCAAGGGCGCGCGGCGGCCCGTCGACAGGGATGGATGCTGGCGGCCGCCGGTGGCAGGAGTGAAACCCTAGCGGCGTGGGGAGAAAGTGAACGGATCCAGCCGCAGGGATCTGGTGGCAGGCAGTGGCGATAGGGCGAAGCAGTGGCGATAGGGCGAAGCAGCAGCAAATTCCCGCCTGCCGGGTTCACAAAAACAGGGGGCGACAGGTAAGTACGTAGCCTCTCCAGATTTCTACACGGATCGAGTGTGGGCAAGGCAGTGCAGACTAGCAGGCATTCTGTGGGCAAGGCATGACTCACGTTATTTAAAAGCTTTATTTATTTCTAGTGATTTTTAGTTAGGATAATCTATACATTCCTTTTTACGTAATATTGCATGCGCTAACCTTGTTTCGCTGGGCTCGTCACTGCCATCACGCATACCCCTTGTTCCCTGCTCCAACATCTCCGGCGGGCACCCCCACCCTTAGCCCACCAACGGCCGGTGGCCACCACCACAGCCGGCGGCACCCCCGTCACCTTGCCACCCGGCTCACACAACACCGCCCGCTGCTGGTCCGGCCTGCCTCCGATTCTATGTCTGGTGGAGAGAGTAGAAGCTTTGGCGGTACAAATCAACACAACTAAGGGGTTCTCCAAGAGCGCTCAACGGTAACCTGCACGGCGACAGCGTGGGAGCGGAAGGAGGGATGATGAAGCGCTGCGCTCGGGAGGAAGAACCCGAGTCTGTCGCATTTGTAGTGGCGCACAAATCCAAAAGCACACTACAGATAGAAAGTCTATGGTAGTGGGTTGTGCCTTATACTAGTGATTCGACGGTCCAGATTGTTTCCTCTTCCACTTCCAGTACCACTAGTATAATACCATAGCATTTTAGGAAAGGAACTAAATGGCAACCTTGTAATTGTTACCTAGCACACATCTCAAAGCAGTGTGCTAATTATTTTTTTGGGTTCTTTAATCCCGAGCCCAGCCCGGCCCTGTCGTTCAGCCCCGATCCAGTCCACCCGTGAAGATCAGATCGAATCCTCGCGGGACGCCATCGCCGCCCGAGAAAGGAAGAAAAAGGACTGCTGCAAGGATGTTGATGATCCGTTCCGCTATGCGCGTCGCGTCGTCTCGTAATCAACATGCGCGCTCGTCGATCTTTCCCGTCGCCGTCAGGACTGGAGCCGACGCACATAATGATCTTAATGTGTCATTTGTTGCCCTGACTACCACACGCGTCATGCGTTGCATCAGCGAACAAGATTGGGAATGCCGGCGGTGTCGTGGTTCTTAGCGAGGCGAATGAGTGCTGACTGAACCAGGCTGGATGGGGCAGGGCTGGGCCAAGCCCAGGATTAAAGAAAATAGAAAAGTCGTTTAATTAGCAGGCTGCTTTGAGATCGTTAAGAGAAGTGCGACATAGAACTTCTGGTCAAGGTCGACACGAATGAAGTGATGGTGAGATGCATGGTCCGTGTAAAATGACATTAACTGGTGACGCTCGTCTCCTGGAGTGTTTTTTTTTTATTTCAATCAATTGCCTATAAAAATTTCGTGAGCATGTATTTGTGCAAATATTATTTATCGTAAGGGAACATTGCGTTTCTGATGTGTCCTCAACATTGATTGTTTTACGTTAAAAAAGCATAAAAGGTATTTTTTTCGAGCAATTCGGGGGGAGAGTTTCCCCATCTAATATATTAATCGAAAAGAGCAATGAACAAGTTCATTACATAGATGCCGGGAGCCTAGCTTGCGCAATGCCAAAAGGCAGAATCTAGCAAGGAGGAAGGAGGAGTGACAAGGCTGCATCTAAGACACCCGGAGGCTAAGGTAGGTGCACCAGGTCGCCATGTCGCGGATGGCGTCCGGTTTCGTGTAGCGGAACCCCCAGGTGTCCAGATCAGCGAGGACAGTCTGCAGGGAGGCAGTAGCGTCCGCGTCGTGTCTGTTGAAAACAAGATCGTTCCAGCTCGTCCAAATTCGCCAGAGCAGGATGAGCTGAACGTCGACCCAGCGTCCGGTCGCGCCGGCGGCAGCAGGATGCGGCATCCACGGTTGGCTCGGCGATGCAGACCCAACGTTGATGCCGATGAGACTGAAGAGGGCGAGGGCGGCGGGGCACTCGAAGAACAGATGGTGCCCCGTGTCCACCACCCCCGGGCAGTGAGGGCAATAGGCTTCGTCAGGTTGCAGGCAGTTCTTGTGCAGGAGGTTGCTCCGAGTCGGTAGGCGGTCGTTGCAGAGTAGCCAAGCAAAGAACTTGACCTTGGCCGGCACCGACGTCCCCCAGATCAGTGTGGCATTGATGTCACCATCTCCGGTCGCCATGAGGCAGTGATAGGCTACTCGGGAGGAGTACTTGGCAGAGCCGTTACAGACGAACACGCGCTCATCATGCCCATCCGTCAGGGACGCGCCCCGCAGCAATTCCAGTAGGGAGCGCAACTCCTCTTGAGCTGCCGTAGATAGCCGCGGCCGCAGCGGCAGGTTGATGCCACCGTCAAGGGCCGCGGCCACCGAGGCATGCGGCTTAGTAGAGTGGGAGAACAAGGCCGGCCAATGGAGACAGAGGGGGCCGACCGGGAGCCAGTCATCAAACCAGAAGGAGGTGGAGACCCCGTCGCGCACGGTGACTCGCGTGAGTGACCGGTAGCGCTGCAGCTGCTCATTCACGAGGCGCCGGAGGAACGTGCCGTCACCGTGATCACCAGCAATGTCGCCATCAAGATCAGATAGGAGCCAGCTCTTCCAAGGCGCCGGCTCGGTGCTGAAGAGCTTGTGGACAAACTTGAGGAGGAGTCAGTGGTTCTGGGTGGTGAGGTCCTTGACGCCGAGACCGCCTTCTAGCAAGCATAAAAGGTATACTATCATTAACTCAAAGTCTCTTGTTATTTTCACGTTGC
The DNA here is from genome assembly GCA_012490785.1 of Eragrostis nindensis. Taxonomy (NCBI): domain Eukaryota; kingdom Viridiplantae; phylum Streptophyta; class Magnoliopsida; order Poales; family Poaceae; genus Eragrostis; species Eragrostis nindensis. Next base: position 225,415 of record JAAXCT010000392.1, read on the forward strand.
AGGATCACAAGCAGCAAAGTTGCAGGATAATATCCAATTATATGCTTATATAAATGAAAAGTGGCCTAGGAACTTCCGATGACATGCACTTGCCAGATAGGGCTGAACTACCTTTTGCCAGAAAAGAAAAATCTGTTGCAGTCAAGACATCTTCCGTGGAAAATATGGTCATTTAAAGTAAAAATAATGCATAGCAAGAAAACGTAGCTGCCAGCATTCATTGGCATCAACACATTATGATCGTATCCTTCATATATAGTGCTTTCCCTTTGTCACAGCCCACAATATGAAGGACTATATGCTAGCAACAATGCATCAGAGCTTATTCAGATCAGATTATTAGAGCAATGAGAGAATGGTTGCCCGAAATGATCATGTTGTGTTTGGAATAGGAGGCAAAAGGGAGGGAAAAAAATGAGAGACATGATATTGTGCAAAGGCAAGGTCAGGCTAGCTAGCAGGTCCTCGGTAATTTCTTGAGTGCATGAAAACAGCACCGTGTCATGGGCAGGCTCTTAACCGATGCATGCGTGCTCACCCTGATTCACACGCTGCCTCTCACACCCTTGGCACGCCGCTGCCGCTGTATCTGCACCCACGCAGCTGCCCGATGATGCAATTTTACCGTTGTCCTTGCCACGGATTCTGCTGCTGACTTCGAAACGCACCCACACAGCTTCTTTTGTCGCAAGAAATATGTGAGCGATACAAACCTCACCGATGCACAATACAAAAACATTTTTCTTTCTTGCATTTCTGATTCTTCTACACGAACAGAGCTGGCATACTAGTTTTTCTCTGTCGCATTTTTGATATGTTTTGAATCTGCAGAGTAGATGGATGGCCTAGAATTTTGTACTTCACGAATTTTGCCGAACAGAACTCATCGTAGATTGCAAAGTGTCCCCTAAAAATGTCTAAAATAACTGAACACGGTGGGATGTACTTCCCATCAATCACCATTATTTGCGCCAACTACCTTCTGCTGCAAGAAATTTTTTGTGCCGATAAGCAAATCATCCGGCATAATTAATATGGGAAGCTGGCACTGCTGCTCAATATGGATATCCTATACATATATACGCCCTTTGATTCAACACAACAAACTGCTAGCTAGGAACCATCACAATGAAGAACTAGATGAAGCAGATAAAGATATTAGGGAAGAGGCTGTCGGGCTGCTTTGGGAATTGGAGGCAATGTGGAAGTACAGTACACGTCAAAGCAATACTACCGCTTTGTGCCCATTCCCTCTATCCAGCTTGCTCTCTAAACACAATAATCTGCCTGGCGAATATACTAGGTGGAGAAAACATCAAGATCTGACCTTTCCAACACTCCAAGAGGATCGTGTTTCTTTGCTAGCTGAAATCGGCCGGATTGGATAAGTTTTATGCAGTAATACTATCACAAAAAGGGCTTGTAGCGGAGGGATGAAAAGTCACGTAGCGGCGGTTTTGAGAGACGTCGGTCGATATAGTGGAGAAAACGAACACCACTGTAGACCCTTCTTAGCGGCGGACCGTAAAACGAACTGCCCCTACAAATAATTTTAACTGTGTTTTTTTTAGGACCGCCTTTACGAGCCGTTTTTGCTGTAGTGTAAGTGGCACTGTGAAATGTACCTCGTCTCAATCTATTATATATATAATTGACGAGAAAAAGAAACCACCACGTTCGCTCTAAAATACTAGAAATTCTCACGTTAATACGAGAAAATAAGAAGAAAAAATTACCCACCGCCATTATACAAAAATTAGTCACAAACCCCCCTATAAATATTTATAAAATAGCTAAATTCGAAATAATAAAAAATAGCAAAAAAATACCTCTCAAACCTATTTCTAAATTACCAACCATGCCATTATGAGTAAAAAAATAGCTAAATTTGAAATAATAAAAAATAACAAAAATACACTTCACACCTATTTCTAAATTACCCGTCATTCCATTATAAGTCCAAAAAATAACTAAACTTGGGTTATAAAAGATAGTTAAAAATATACCTAATTCTTATTCCTAATTTTCTCACCATACCATTATGAGTCTAAAATAGCTAATTATGACGTGATGAGTAGGCAAGCTGAAAAACAAGATAGGATGAGTGAGACAACCGAAAAACAAGTTAGAAACAAGGACGGGAAGAGCCTTGAACGAGAGGGCGACGAGCAGGCAATCTGAACAACAAGATGACCAACATACCAGTAGGAAGGTGAGAGGAGAAGGTGACACGTGAAGGTAGTAGCCCTTGCCGGAGTGGGCGGGACGGATAATGAGTTGGCAGAAGTGTACTAGAGGAACAAGTGAGCTGGACAACAAGCCAAGACGACAAATAGCTGAGCATCATTACGAGCAGGCGAGGGATGCGACCGTAGGAGAGAGCATATAAAAGTTTATTACAAAATATCATAAAATACCTACATACAAGTTAATAAATTTTATACTATTATCATTGTGAAAACAATCAACTCTAGCCGCGCAACTGCGCGGGCATCCATACTAGTTCTTTAAAGGAAGGTGACACAGACATGTCCTTGCTAACGATGTGAGCGCGAGACGCTAGGGAGCAGTTCTGTTACTGTTTGAAAGATCGCATCAGCTGTCTCAAGATCTTGACATGGATAATTCACTCCATCAAATTCTGACATTATGTTCTCGTTGACAAATCTGCACTTTGTTATCGTTGCAAAAAAAAAAATCCTGCACTTTGTTATATATAGCACCTAGTCATCTCCAATGTTTTATGTGATCTGATAAAGGTCAGTAGATCATCCACTATGTTCCATCATGGTCGCATTTCTTCCATTTGTTGTGACATGCATATCTATTAACTTTCTACTTGTCCCGACGTGGAAAGGCAACGTAGAGACTGGACAGACACCAGTCCAAGTCAACGTTTGGGTCTCAACAAGTCCAGTCTCCGCACCTGCATGGCTACATGAAGAAATCATCAACCGAGGCCGGGCGCAAACACCGGTTGACTCCATGACGACTCCCTCCTCTCCTTCCAAGAACCAAGTGCCCCTCTTCTCCCCAGCAGGAGCTCCACCAGCAAAGGGAAGAACCAGCGCGCGCGGTCGATGCCATGGACGGCCCGATCTGGGGCCTGCGATCACGACGTCATCAGGACCATACCTCGGTTCCTCCCACCACCATGATCTGGCCGGCCTCTAAACTCCAGGCCGCACCACCACAACGCCAGGCCAGATCTCCTCGGTCCCAGGGCCTAGCCGACTTTAGTTAAAAAAAAAAAAAAGGCTAGCCAACTTCGGGCGCCGTCAGACAGCAACCCTGCCCCTGCAGATCGCCGATAGAGATCCACAGTGGACCACCAGGTCGCTACACAGAGGCGAGGCCTGGCTAGCACATAATATAGTTTACAACCATTTCATTGTGCATGAACAATGATACAGAGGCTGGAATATTAATGCATATTTCCTTTTATAAAAAAAATAAACAATGAACGCTGTTTTTTTTTCTAACAGAAGAAAATAACCTAACTGACTACAAAAACAACACCCAAATAGCTCTCCAAATCCAACAGAGCCTGATCAACAGCGATTAAAATATTATTCCAGCACATATCCAAACCATACTGAACGCTTGTTGTGCAGTCTCCCTAATTTTTTGTACCACCGGCCTGACGTCTGCTTACATGGTCACAACCCGGAGACCTGACTTAGTAGCTTCACTTCCCACTACATGGCTTATTTGTTTCTCTTTTTGTGCAAGTAGCCATATGTTAATCCAACAGAAGATGTAAAAGGCACGAACTGGATCGAACATCATCTTGTTTTTAAACATGCAGAATTTTGAGGATTTCAAATGTCCATAAAATAAATGACACACCAACCATCACAGTTTTCCTTTGGAATAAAGCAAATCATCCCTCACCAAATATCATAAAACCATAAGCTACATTTACCACGTTCCAAATGAATCTAGCCAGAGGACAACTGAAGAAATTATGTGTAATACGCCCCTCGGATCCAGAAAATCTTACATTTGTTTTTGTTGGTAATCATTGTCATACCTCATTTCTGGAATATGTTGTGCATCATATATCAGTCCCTTGATCAGTAGCTGATACGCATAAGAACCACAGATATGATAATCAAAAGCATACTTCGAATAGGTAAATGAGTAAGATACCTGATATAGGACCCTTAGTGGCGGTACGACAAGGATTCATAACTATCCAAGTCCATCCGACCAACTAACGGTGAAGCAGACAGCGGAAGACCTTGGCCCAAAGCCACAAGCAGACTTGAGAAGTAGAACCGAAAACCAAAGCGTCGTCACCTTCTATGAAGTCTTCTCCTACTAAACCAACAATCGCAAACGCGTGAGTACATAAGGTACTCAGCAAGCCCTACACTACACAAGGGTATATATATACATGCATATTTGGTTTTAGCAAGGAACAGGCTGTATGGTTCATTTGCAGCAAGCAAGCTTTATGCAGGGTTCACTAAAGCAAGTGAATGATTCTTAGATAAAACAGAGAATTGATTGTCAATATTTTAGTTGTTTGGCCCTGGGGGAGTATGAAGCATTCCCGCCAGTTCGTAAGTTTTAGTTGGGCCTTCTGACCTCAATGGTCATACCAACCCGGCATCCATGCCAACACTTCCAAAACACGGGTCGACTACAACCCACTCACACTTCAAGGGATAAGAGAGGTGGCTAATCTATACGTGCGCAACAATAATGTGTCATATGCCGTGACAACATCCATCCGGATGAATTTTACACTCTGCAGAGGTTGTACATCTTTTCCCACGGGCTATGATGCACTCTTGTACGGAGAGTAACATAACGCTTAATCCATCTCCTCCGAGTAGTCTCACAAGTCCACCACGGAATCACACCCAGGGGCTAGTGACATAAAAGGTCACATGCTGGCACTGTACACAGGGTACGTCGTGCTCCTGTAACTAATAGCAGGATCCTGTAACACATCAGGACATGCGGCACTCCCGTGACTGACACTGGGTTCCGCGAGCCGGATCACGGGTACGTTTCCCAGATCTTTTCCTGAGCTTCCGTTGCCTCGACTGGCCTCCAGATGGAATTTGTAAAAGTACCAAGAAGGTAGGGTAAGTCCTGCCCATAACAGGTTCCGTGGTAGTACGGGGAAATCATTATGTTAACGGGCGAAAGAACCGGTCCTTATGTGGCCGGGCAAGCACCATGTCTCCCACACTAGGGGACTATCACACAATCATCAAATCACTAGTGGCCTTGCCCGCAGTCCAACCCATCCCATCATCACCGTCACCATCATCATCACCTAACACAGTTGTGCTACTCCCAATCCAAGTATCACTCACACCACCAAACTCATTTAACACATTTATAAAAATAAGTATGTGAGTAAGGTGTGGCAATGTAGAAACATTGCGAGGGGTCCTAAGCATTCTAGTAGCAAGGCAAAAAGTGCCATCATAGCAATGATGGTACTATCCTAGGATTATCAAGGTGACAGGTAAACAAAGGGTAAACAAGGATTTAGATATTAATGCCTAAGTAACAGACATCAATATCAATAAGCAAGTAGGATCATAGCTACACAAGCAGTAAAATAACAAGTAATGCATAGTACGAGAGCAGGCCATATAGGTGTATTGCAAAATATGTAGGTTCAATCATGATCAAGGAGGAGTAGAGCTTGCCTTAAAACGCTATCCTAATCTTCCAATTCTTGGTCTTCAGGTTTTCTTTTGAAGTTGATGTCTTCGAGTCCTTCTCTTAAGCTTGTATCTTCTGACTCGTCCTCGGGCTTGGATTCTTCAACTCATCCTCGAAGCTTGGATCTTCTAGATCTTCCTTGAATTCTTCTGGCTCTTCCTCGGATCTCACGTAAGCTAGCGCATACAAACATAGCGTATAAACAAACTACCGAAAGGGAAAATAAAGATCGAAAAGAGCCAAATAAGATTCAATTAAACTCCAATTAAGAACCAATAAAACATCAACGAAGGATAAGATACAAATCATGTATGATGCAATAGGTTTTACTTTAGGAAGATTTTATTATCTTAGACTATATGAGATGCATCAAACACTAGGGTTTTTGATGTGGTTGAGGGATGCTGAACCATGAGAAGTGAGTGCTTGAAAGTGAAGGTGGAAACAAACGTGTGTACGTGTTCTTTGTACATTTGTGGCACTAAGTCTTTATATAGGTCGTAGCCTATATAAAAGTTCATGCGATACGTGTACAAAGTGCAAGGTGTGTCACATTAATTACTTACCTATAGATTATGGTATTACCTAATGATGATTAACTATTATATTATCTACTAAAATAATTAATAAGACTAAGCTACTAGTTATTTGTCGTGAGGTGAACGCATGACGATGGCACGTGCATGTGATCATGTATGGTATGAATGCACGGCTTGCAGATAAAGTACAATAATCGAATGATTAAGGATAAAACTAACAAATAAGATAACAACGAACAATAAATCCAATAAAACTCAATGAAAGACCACTTATACAGAGGTTAATAAATCAATAAGATCAGTAACAAAAGGTGGTAACATTGGATTAAGATTGATTGATCGATGGTTGAGCTAGGTTAGGGTTGGAGCTAAGTGACGGTAACGTAGGTTGCTATGCTTGGATGTGGAAAGATATGATAAGATAGGTTAAATTCAATGTCAACGCTAAAAGGTGGATGAGCATTTGTGACATGCGAGATCGGCGTCGTATGATTCGCCGAGACGGGATGTTGTCGGGAGAGTGTGAGATCTAATGTATTGATGGCTCGTAGATATAATCTAGAGCTTCAGGATTAGTACCAAAGGGTACTACGCGTTTCTACGAACGCGTGAGCGCAAGAATCGCTCAAAACGGAGCTTGGTCGAGAAGATATGGTCATTTGAAGATTCTAGGGGCGTATTTGTAATTACAGAAAGGTCTTAGGGACTTATTGTAAGAATAGAAAAGTTATAAGGACCTATTTCTAATTATGGAAAAGGTTAGGGGCCTCTGTGTACAAGGACTGAACGGTAATTACAGAAAGCATAGGGGTCTTTCTGCAAAAAGTTAGGAGCTAAACAGAATTATGTAAAAGATTGGGGGCTTATCTGTAAAAGAACAGGGGCTGGCGGTTTTACCTGGAATTCCTGGGATTATTTTTGTGGAGGAAAAGGTGTGGACTGTGTCCACTGTGAGCCGGAGGGCCTCATGAGCCTTGGGTTCATGTGGACTGGGTGCGTGGAAAAGGAAGAAAGAGGGAGGGTGCTGACTGGGCCGGCGGACCGGGTCAAGCGGGGCCCATGCGACGACGTGGCTCGCCACATCGGCAGCCGCGTGACTGGGTCAAGGGCGGCCGGAGGAGGACACGCGGCGGCGGCGTGCTGCCGGAAAGTTCGCCGTCGTCGTCGTCCGTGGCTAGATCTCGACGAGGCCATGGTTCTGGATGTCAGCGTCGTGTGGCGGATCGTATGGTGGGGTCCTCGTCGTCAGAGGATGGCCGGAGCGGCCACGCGGGCTCGCCGGACTTCATGGCGGCGGCGGCGCGCGATGAGAACTGCGTGCTCGTGTAGTATGGGATTTTTGTGTAGCGGAGGGGGAGAGCGGGCGCATTTCGGAGGCGGTGCGCGCCTCGGCGGGGCCGGGCGCGGCCGGGAGGATGGCCGGCAACAGCGTCACGCGGCGGCGGGCGGTGCGCACGGTGCGGGTGTTTGCGCGGGTGGAGAGGGAGAAAGAGGAGAGGTGCAGGATAGAGAGGGGAAGACGGGGGTTCTCACCCTGGGCTCAACGGTGGCGGAGGACGAGGGTGTGGCCGACGCCGAGGAAGCGACGGCGACGGAGGTGCTCAGCATCGATCTACGCCATGGAAGCGTGGATGCGCGGACCAGGGGCACGCCGGGAAGGAGACCGGCTCGATGAAGCTATAGGAGGAGGTGGAGGAGCGTGTCGCGCTTCTGAGACAGCGGGAGGGGTCGCCGGGTAGCTCGCCGGAGAGAGGAGAGAGAGAAGAGGGGAAAAAGCTCGATTTGAGGGGAAAGAGAGGGGAAAGCTTGTGCTTGTGTGAAGGAGGGAGGGAAGGGAGAGCGAGCTTGGCAGCTTATAAGGTGGCCGGGAGGAAGCTTCGCGGAAGTGTTGGTCGTTTGTGCACCTAACTTATATACCGCAAGTGGACGGTGTACAGTTGTAGCACTTTCCCTTAGAGTATTCCAAGGTTTAATATCGAACCACAGAGAACAAGCGGGACTTAAACTATTATTTAAACTACTAAATTAATATAGCAAAGATGTGTGTGCGAAGAGAATGATTAACAACTTAGAGGTGAAAGAACCTGCGGTTGTAACAAGGTTATGAAAAGGATTCTCTCCTATGGTTTAGGGTACTGGCATGCAACTCGGATTATTGTTCAATTGATAGGTTTAGTATTCTACAAGACATGGTGGTTTCGTTCGCCCCGATCCTGTCACGACAAGGGTTAATAGCTCCCCACTGGTTTCTTGCACTATGTGATAATCACGTATTGATCAGATACGAAATAAAAGCATCACATAGACCGAACACATCAAAAGAGTATTGTAAGTGTGAGAGTTACATAACCAGATTTCCCTCGCCACGGAGAAAATATGAGATCTACTCACGCATCATACTGCAACACATGAACATGGCTACAATAGGACGCGGGATTTTAGCGTGGACCCACAGGTGCCGATCGGCATGGCAGTGTGCCGGTCGGCACGATCTTCCTTTTTGGTGGTGATGATCGGTGATCGCCGTCTTCGCCGCCACAACCTTCAACCTAGGTCAAAACTTCTATCTGTCTCCTCGTCTCCTTTTGTTTCGCGACCAAGATCTCCTCTTTATAGTTCCTTTTGATTATGGGCTGGACTTCACCGACTCCAACTCTGATTTTTATCTGGGCTTCATATTCTCCGAGTGGGCTTCATACTTAGGCTCGACTCCTGTTGTGCCGGTCGGCACAGGGACTGTGCCGACCGGCACGGCCTCCAATTTCTCCGTTCTTCGGGCCTCCGGCAGCTCTTTATCCGTAGTTTCTCAATTTCCACCTGTTTCCTGCAAATCTTTCCAAATACACAGAAACTACGCATATATATAATAATAGGGTTAATTGTTAGCAATAATGACATAATAAGGTATTAAAAATACCATATTTGTCATATAAAATGGGTACCTAGAAAGCGCCAACAGGAAGCTGCCTTCCTCGCCGGAGTTAAGGCGCCGTGGTACGGTGGCGAGGACGTGGCGCACGAGGCCAATCGGAGAGGAGAAGGAGTTATGGCGGCGCGTCGCGTGCGGGGGATGCGGTCCGACGGCGAATAGGGTCGAGGGACGGCCGCGCGTGCGTACGGCGGCGCGGACCGACGGTCCGACGGTGGCGGTGGCGTCGGTTATTGCCTGCTGGGCAGGAGGAGGAAGAAGGGGAGACGGGCCGGCTGGGCCAAGGTGTGCTGGAGTGGGCTGCAGCTGGAAAAGAAAAAGAGAAAAAGAGAAGAGAGATTAGAGGGAGAAGGAGGGACTGGGCCAGAGAGGCTGGGCCGAAAGAGGGTGCGGCCCACTGCGCGGTTTTCAGAAAAAGAAAGGAAGGGGGAGTAGGCTGGGCCGGAGGGAAATAGGATACGGCCCAGGAAGGTTAGGAGAAAGAAATAGGTTTAAACATTTTCAGGAATTTTGAGGGACGTCGAATCTGAATGAAATTCAAATTCGCACAGGGACAAAAGCAAACAAACACACAAAATAAAAACAATAAAAACCCGAAATGCATATGGTTGCAACTTGTGCAAGTTTTAATTCAAAGGTTTAAATTCGAGATGAAATTCCTGGAGTTTAACATACAATTATTTTAGTTTGTTGTAATTCAAAAGTTCAAACTTTTAGTGAATTTTAAAATGGAAGCAAACACTTGATCACTAGTTTTAACATTTCAAAAATCTCCCACTTAAACTAGGTTTGAATTATTTTAGTTAATTTTATTTGAAAATTCATGGCACGGTAAGAGTTGGACAAAAATTTAAATTTGGAGTGATTTTTATTCCTTTTGTTTTGCTTTGAAAAAAATTGGGGTGTTACAATCATATAGTATCCTCTTGGGTACAACTACCATCCGTTTTATATACTTAATATGGTGAATTGGCAATCAAACATCAAATCTTCCGTGCACCATTTAGATGAGTGAATGAATAATACATAACAACATAGAAACACCTAGCTAGTCTAGCATAATGCAATCACCAATATATATACTGATCTCTATTTTGAAAACCTCAGACAAGTGTGGAGCTTGACCAGAGTTATAGAAGAAGAGAGTCGGGAAAAAAACTATATTATGACATGGCACTACAAGAGATCTGGCCTTCCGCGACATGTATAGTGGAAATAGGAGGCAAAAGGAAATTATGCTTCACATGAAAAAATTATTGGAAGTGTGTTGTCCCAGGGAGGGGCTTTTCAGCTTGACATCTGCATGGGATTCGTAGTAGGCGTCGAACCATGTGCCCCTTGAGCGAGTGTACCTTCATGATCTAGTTTGATTTCAATGAACACACCATTGTGTTCCACCACTACAGTTCTGCGACCATGCATCATGCTCTCTTTGTCATCCATGCCAGTAACAGCTTGTTTGACATCAGGTTTTCGTGCTAGCTGGCGGGGTAGTGGGAAAACCAGTTGATCGAACTAGACTATCTTCATGGGTTGGTTCTTTGCATGCAAGTCATTGGTCGAACTAGACTCTACTTCATGGGTTACTTCTTTGCATGCAAGTCATTGGTCGAATATAGTTGGCTTGTTTAGTTTGAATTGATTATACTCTAGAATTTACTGAGAAGCCCAATTTTTTTGCAAACCAAGCTTGAGGTCCAATTCAATGATTTGAAAAGCACATTTTCCCCATGACCGGACGGCAAAATATGCTGCAGCAATGAGGGAGAATGCTTTTTGTACACAAAATATGAATGGCATTCAACACGTTCAAGGTGAACAATAGAGAGAAAAAAAACCTAAAATGAAGAGGTACAGGGTCCTTGTGGCCAGGCTCATCCTAGACGGGAACCCATATGCTACTAGCCTTGATCACAATAGGCTTGCAATCCACACAGACAAGGCCAGAGCCACGAGCAAGGTCCAGTATAGTCCATGCCGCCAGCCTAGTTCACAATGGGACTGCAATCCACATAAGCCTAACCGGAGCCACGATTAAGGTCCTCGCCACCTCAACCCATAAGACTAGCATCATAAGTGAGGTTCTCTCCACCTTATAAATCATGCTCCCCATCGTCGATAGATGTGGGCCTAAACCCGGCACCTATTCATGTCTTCGAATCATATATTTACAAATTGTTTATCCATTGTGTGACCTTTTACATGTGTAGGCCTCTTTAAAAATATGTGCCCCACTGGTGCCACTAGTCGAAGTGTTCTTCTGGATTCAACTACTCTCTGCTATATATATTTGTTCACTGTAGTGGACATGCAATGTATTGTCAAACCTTCCCTGCACCATTAGATCTCTGAGTGAATTAATGCATCACAACAAAGGAAGCACCTGCATACCATATCACCTCCTGCATATGTAGTTTTCCCCGTAACAGTGTTATAGGCACGACTCAAAACAACATTTCACACTACTACCTGTCATCAGATTATAGTGAGGAAGGAGAGAATGGTTGTACAAAATATTTGAGATGATGTTGTCTTGATGTGTTGGGAACTGGAGGCAGAAGGGAAGAAAACATAAGACACATGCTATCTTTTTCTGCCCACTGGCTCTGCCATTGCATTTGGTTGACCACCCTAGGAACATAATATTATCTACCAGGAGCATCAAAATAGGATATGTTAGCAGACAATAATGAAGCCTCAGTGAGAGATGCTATTTTTTTTGTTTATTTATTCTGTTTCATCATTATGGGAATTCTGCATGCCTGATTATGACCATTTTGGTGACTGTATTTAGCTCTAACTCACCCTCTCGTTATCAAAAAATGAACCCATGTCTTTCCTTAAAAAAATGCATTCATTGTAAGAGGATTATATTGCGGATAATGCCTGGATTGTATTTTGCATTGAGCCTTTCGGCCGGTATACATGAGAGTACAAGACGTGGGAGACAACTAGACAAGAAACCTCCCGGATACATATGAAAGTCTTAGATACATAATCTAAACTACCAATTATACTCTAGCTCTCATGACTTTTTGTTATCAAGTCCAATAATGCAGCATTCCGGTATGTTTCAAACCCAGAAATACATTAGTTCGTGATGTGGACAGGGTTTGGTGAATAACATATCGATGGTACCATGTCTGGTGAATTACATATCGATGGTACCATGCTGATGGTCAATCGATTGTAATGATTATTGGGAGGGACATGAGTCAGGAGGCGGCAAACCAAAATGGATGGCAATGCGAACTGCCTGCAAGGACCTTGGTGCAGTGACGAACAGTGCAGAAGCAAATTGTCTACCACAATTACTTTCCTGATTTCCGGGACTGGTATAAGAGAATGAGAACGAGCTGGAGATAGATTGCTAGGTTTGACCTTTAAAAAGTTGCATCAATCTCAAGTCATAATCGACAAGGAGAATAGTACACACCATAAATTGGCAGAGTATTTATTTTTTCTTTTTCTTTTTTGCAAATGCACTCTGACAACAAATACAAAAACACCGATTAATGCTGGTTCAAGAATCACATGATCACCAGTTCTAAAACAAGCACTATAGTAATATGGATCATTGCCATTGCTGTCTTTTGTACTAGCAGTATAGCATTTTGCAGAAATTTTTTGAAGCGGAAACATGCTGCTGACCCGCACGGCTGCACCAAGCATTGGTTCCAGCACTGTATCCACACGCATGCAGGCACATGATCGATGCCATGCCGCTATCGTGCCATCCTCTTTGCCACGGATTATATTCTGTTGCTATCGAGAATGCATGCATGCAATTAGCTATATGAGAAGTAAATCCAAACGGTACCAAGAAGACTCATTTCATATCGTAGTTTTGAACAATCAAATTACTCACAATTCTTTGGTTCAACACATACTCATTATTGGAATGTAAAGTTAAAACGTGAAATGTGAGATTATAAAGTTTTTTTTGTATAAAGCGCATTTTCAAGATAATAATATAATTAATATTCAGCATACTCTATACTGAATATAAGCACGTTTTTTTTACTAAATTTATGACTTGTGTTTTCGAAAAAGCTACCCATGCATTGATAGGCTAGAATTATCAGAACACCTACCAATTTCCACCATTATTGACCTTGATGCGGGTCTCGATATGATGCTACTGCATAATGTTCAGATAAACTTTGCTTAATGGTACACAAATTCCTCCTTACAAGAAGCAACAGGGATCACATATACAAGGGACCTCGCGGTTGCTAGTATATATTTGTAGAATATGGAAGGAAAGGAATTAATAGCTAGGCGATCTTTTTTAAGGACACAACTTGAATCAGCCGCAGGTACGTAGCACCAAAAACGAATTAAGAGCTCGATGTGGTTATGGCAGCTTTCATCTCGTCGAAACTTTTAGAGTACCTTCAAGTAATGACAAATCTTTTAGTATTCCCTGTTAATAAACAAATTATCCCTCACCAAAATCCTAAAACCAAAAGCTACATTTACCAGGTTCCAAATGAATCTAGCCAAAGGACAACTGAAGAAAATATGTCATACTCACATGAGAGCCTATCAAAGACTCTTTTTCGGTACAGCTACCGTCTATTTTATGTATTTACTATGGTGAACTGGCAATCGAAAATCAAATCTTCCGTGCACAATTTAGGTGAGTGAATTAATACATTAGAACAGAGAACCACCTTTGCTGCTAGTGCTAGCAATTTCCACTGGCAGCAGCATGCGACCGCCTATAAAAATGATGTTCTCCATTTTGCGTGTAGCTCGACAAGGGTGGAGCTAGACCAGAGTTGGAGAGCAAGAGAGACGGGAACCAACTGCCCGTGGGGTGTTCGGACATGGGAATAGGAGGCGAAAGGAAACTATACGTCACATGAAGATTTATTTGACGTACGTCCTTCCGGGCTTGAGGAGGGAGGGGTGCTTGAGCCTGACGTGAGCACTGGTGTTGTGGAAGGTTTCCAAACATGTACGCCCTTGGGCATGTGTGCCTTCCTGCTCTAGTTCAATTTCAATGAGCACACCATTGTATAACCCCACTACCAGGCTGCGACCATCCTGCGCCCCGTCAATAGTCTGTTCAACGTCGGTTTTTGGAGCTGGCTGTCAGGGTTGTGGTCAGGCGGGTTAATTGAACGAGGCTATATCTTCGTTGCCAACCCGCCGTCGGGCGTCATCAGCCGCAACGCTGCCCCTGCATATCGCGGATAGAGATCCACCATTGGCTGCGGACCACCAGGTCGGTAGCCCTCTGCAGGAGTGCCATGCTATGTCACGGCAGCGAGGCCAGGCTAGCACAATTATAGTTTACAGCCATTGGTTGTGCATCAACAGCTCCTTTCTCTATTGGAAAAACAGTAAGCTATAGCTCACTACAAGAACACCATAAATAGCTCTCTAATTCCAGGACATATCCAAACAATAAGCGACCTAAATTAAGATTATTCCAGCATATATCCAAGCTATCCATGACATCTTTTATTATCATCTTGTCATCATCTTGTCTTCTTATAAACATTCAGAATTTTGAGTATTGAAATAATGTCCAAAAATAAATGACACACTATCCATGACATCTTTATTATCATAAAACCATAAGCTACATTTACCACATTCAAAATGAACCTTGTTGTTAAAGGTCACCATTGAATCAGAATATTACTAATCAAGCATGTGAATCCTCCATAATCCTTCGATGGTTTGATCCCGCGAGACAACTATCAAACTCAGGGCACCGCCAGATCCTTGCGTCTTCATCAGTATCATCACCAAAAAGCACCCGCTCTGCCGAAGACAACACGTTGGGAAAACCAAAGTCCATCTTGATTAACGGTTCTGGTTAGTGCTAGATTAACAATCCATGGAGGCCACGAGAGGAGGGATTTAGATGAGGAGCAGATCGGGAGATGCAGCCAACCAATGAAGAAGAGAAGATCCCTCGCAAAAAAAAAAAAAAAAAAAAGCGAAGAAGAGAAGATGCCAAAATATTTTTTGCAAATAAGAAAAATCATGAAGGGGCTTTCCGAAAAGTGGCTTCATCGTTGATGGTGGAACAAATCGCATCTCTTGGATGCTAATCGAACCGCCTATACCTAATAATGCTCGGTTGCACAGAATGGGTCAATGCACTAAATATTTCCCCCATTCGGGATTCAACTACTATCTGCTCTATATATTTGTTGGGAGTAGTGAAAACGAAATAGATTGTCAAGCCTTTCCTGCACATTAGATGAATCAATGCGTTACAATAAAGAAAGCACCTAGATACTAGATCACCTCGTTTTTCCCCTGTAGGCACAATTAACAACAATATTTTTAACTTCTAGCTGCCATCAGATTATAGTGAGTAAGGTGAGAATGATTGATCAAATCAAAAGTGAAGAGAATATGAGACAGATGCCATCTTCTTGTGCCCATTCTCTCTACCCTTGCGTTAGGTTCCTCATCCTGGGAACATCAGTATGGACAAAACATCATAATCTGCGTCCATCAGCATCAACATAGGACATATCTTCAACTGCATGTTTTGAGCATCAACATAGGACATATCTTCAATCTGCATCCATCAGCATCAACATAGGACAGATCTGGTATAGTACATATTCGATGTACCCTGCATTTGGTCAAACGATAGTAATGATTATGGATCAGATGCAGGGAAGAACTGTCCCTGATGGTGGTGGAGCAGGTCTTGGACTTGGTACTAACCCTAAATGCACAAACGAATTTTTATGCCATCATTTCTTTCCTGATTTCTGGGACTGGTACAAGAGATTTAGTACAAACACGAAGGCAGCTTGGTTTGAACTTGGAAAAGTGATTTCATCAATATAAAGTCTTCTATTCTCGTGGAAACACACAAATTGCACTCCTTAAATTTGGCATAATTTTTATTCTTTTTTACAAATGATGTACAATTATGTCGTATATATGCCACCCGATGACACCTACAAAAACACTGATTAATGCTGTTCAAGAATCGCATGGCTGCCAGTTTTGAAACAGCATTGTGTTGTGGACAATGATAATGGATTGTCATTGCTGGATTTTCTACTAGCAGTATTTTCTTTTTCTAGAAAGAAAAAAAATGTTACCGACCCGCAGGGCTGCACCACATCACCGGCACCAGCACCAGCACTGAAGGTGACGGCACGAAGTTGATCGGCTTTTCACCACGCATGGACACCAGCATGCGCTGCTTTGAGTACCGCCAGTACCACGCAGGCACATGATCGATGCCACCTTCGTTGCCACGAAATCCACGGATTATGCTGCGGCTGTCAACAATGCATGTATACCATTGGCTACTTGAGAAGTACATGGATAGGGTACCAAAGGCACATTTCATACCGTAGCTTTGAACATTCAAATTAATCACACTTCTTTAGTCTAACAAATACTGATTATTACCATATAAATTGAAACGTGAAAGCTAATAAAATTTATAAAGTTAATTTGTTGTATAAAGTGCAGTTTCAAGAAATAATACATTGGAAGAAGTCCACTTACTCTCCTCAATTATGGCCTCTGTCCTCATAACCCCCTTCAACTATTATTGACATTGACATTTAATATTCAGGATACTCAATAATAAATGTAGGCATAACTTTAATTTTCAAACTCTACTATATAATACTATGTGTTTTCAAAAACTCTGCCACTGATAGGCTAGAATAGCCATCACACCTACCAATTTCCACCATTATTGACATAGGTGTGATTCTCAATGTGATGCTACTGCGTTTTCACTTATTAGGCTAGTAAATACCAAGAACCAACAATGCCATCGTGACACTGACGTGACAAAAAATGACAGCTAGATTGTTATTTTATTTCCCATTCTGATGTATATTAGAAGACGGATGGCCACAAGGAGGAACTGAGGATATAAAGCAGAGGCCGCAGAGATGATGCGACAGATACATACCAACCTTGAGCAAGTCCATTAAGGTGTCCTCCGCCGTGGACCTGTACTGCTGTGCGTCACACGTGATGGCCAGCAACTACAAGAGAGTTGGGTAGTCTACTGGTATGTTTGATGGGAATGGGAGGCTCAAGTGAAGAATTTAGGAGAAGAAGGCAACGCAACGCACAAATCAGTTTGGTTCGGTTGCTCTTCAAATTAAGCGTGGACTGACATCCTCTGTAACCTACAATCAGCGGGGACAAAAAACAATTGCATGGTGACACAAAGTTAACTCAGAGGAGCTAATGCATAACAACAAAGTTTGCCTGCCCGCTGGCACTGCCGGCACAATATGACCTCCTATATACGCCCTTCGACATGCGGCACAACAATGCAAGCTGCTAGCAACAAATGTATACAACATATTAGAGGAAGCAGAAAAAGTCTGACCAAGATGTTTTGGAAGAGGCTGCGTGTTGCATTGGAAATATATACGGGAAGGACCCTTTAGACCAGTGCTGCCTCCAAAGGTCAATCCTTCAATTCAGGTTTCTCTAGAAAATTGGTCATGAAAGACATGCAGTGGAGAAATGAGCTACGACTGCATTAGCCAACACTGACGGAGGATCTGATGTGTTTCCTGGCTAGCTGAGAAGGGAGGAGTTTTATGCGGTAAGAATCAATGTCAGATGTACATCGTCTAGAATTAAGGAAGTTGACAACAAAATCGCCTCCCTAACAAAACAATGAGAATGCTTAATGTATGAGTTGGAAATGCAAATAGACTTCTGTGAGTTGAAGAGGCAACAATCCGAAGTGAATTGTACCCAATGAGGTCTAGGAGGCTAATGATGACAATGCCTCAGCGAAGTTCTATGGCCAGTTGTGGTGCAGCAGGGTTTGCCCTTTATTCCATCGCTGTATTTGCTGAATTGCTCTTTGGATTTCCAAAATACGAGAAGTAAGATAAATTTTTTTTTTCTAATAGTAGTATGAGAACTACAACGAATGGAAGAGGGAGGATTGCTTGGTTCAGTTCGAAAGGTGCATCAATTTCCAGTTTTGACATAGATAATTGACGGGTTTTTTTCTTTTTGACAATGCTGCACTTCGTTATATATCATCTATAAAACCCATAAAATGTAGATTGCCGATAACTCCAAGTCCCTTTTCAGTTTCATTTTGATGTTCAAGCAGAGTTGCAACTGTCTATATATGCTCTGTAAGTCGAAAGAGTCTCCTTATACTGAAAGTATGAAATGGCTATACCGGTGCATGTACTTCCCATCAGTCCCCATTATCTGTGCCAACAACCTTCTTCTGGAATAAGTTTTTGTGCGGATCAGCAAACGATGTTATCCTACATATATACTCCCTTTGATACATCACGAGAAAAGGCGCAACCATCAGTGTATAGTACGAAATAGATGAAGCAGAGAAAGATAGTTGGGAAGAGGAGCTGTAGTGTTGCGTTGGGAAAAGGAGGCAAATGGGAAGAACACTTAAGATCCACTAGACATCACCGTGCCCAATGCCCATCCCCTCGATCCAGGTTGCTCTCTAAACTCAATAATCTGTCCGCAGAATTTACTCAGTGGACTATCTGAACATTCCAGCATTGAGAGAGGACAATATTGTGTTTCTCGGCTAGCTGAAATGGGATCGGAGGAGTTATATGCAGTAAGAGGCAGTGTTAAATATCCTGTACATCGTCTTGGCAGAGACATATCCTTGCTAACAATGTGTGTGCGACTGTGCGAGACGATAGGGAGCAGATGCTAGCGCTGCAGGCTCCATTGATGTATAGTTGTCCTTATACCGTTTGAAAGGTTTGCATCAGGTGTCTCAAGATCGGACATAGATAATTAATTCAATCTATAAATTTCCATATTATTTCTCGTTTGACAAATCCACACCTTGAATTTTTTTTTTTTTTCTTTTTTGCGAGGGAATGGACGGAGTAACATAAAACATCTGCAATGTTTTATGCCGTTTGATGGGGATCAGTATATCATCCATAATGTTCCGTCATGGTGGCATTTTCTCCATTTGATGTGACGTATACTTGTCCCGACGTGGAAAAGTGAACGTAGAGACTGGACAGACAGACACACCAGTCCAAGTAAACGTTTGGGTCTCGAGTCCAGTCTCCGCACCTTCACAGCAGCTACGTGGAGAAATCGTCAACCGCATACGTCCAAGCACCGGTTGACTCCATGGACGACTCCTTCCTCCTTCCAAGAACCAAGAGAGCCCCGAGCTCCACGCGCAAAGGGAAAACCAGAGCGCCGCCATGGACGGCCCGATCCTGGCGCTGATCGTCGCCGCCGGCGCCTCCCTTGCCATCTTGGTCCCCTGCCTCCTCGTCGCCTTCTTCTGCAACCGCCGCAACAAGAACTCGAAGTTGTCGTCGGCGCCGAAGCTCCCCATCTCCGCCCCGGCGGCCGGAGCGGAGGACTCCTCGTCGTGGTTCATCTACGGGGGCTCGTCCGCGGACTCCTCGCTCGCGAAGCTGTCGCTGGCCGACCTCGCCGCGGCCACTGGCGGCTTCTCCCCGGACAACATCATCGGCGACGGGAGCTTCGGGTTCGTGTACCGCGCCGTGCTGCCCGACGGCGCCGCGGTCGCCGTGAAGCGCCTCGCCACGCACGGCACCGCCGGCAACCGCGAGTTCCGCGCCGAGCTGGAGGTGCTGGGCGGCCTAAGCCACCCGAACCTTGCGCGGCTGCTCGGCTACTGCGACGCCGGCCGCGACCCGCATCCTCGTCTACGAGCTCCTCGAGCGCGGCAGCCTCGACGCCTGGCTCCACGGCGACGCTGCCGTCGACGGCGGCACGGCGCCGCCGCCGCTAACCTGGCCCGCGCGCCTCCGCGTCGCCCGCGGCGTCGCCGCCGCGCTCGCGTTCCTCCACCACGACAGGCGGCCGCCCGTGCTCCATCGCGACGTCAAGGCCAGCAACGTCCTCCTCGCCGACGGGTTCGAGGCCAAGCTCGCCGACTTTGGCCTCGCCAGGGTCGTCAAGGGAAGTCCGGCCACGTCTCACGTCAGCACGCAAGCTGCTGGCACTGCCGGGTAAGCCTTACTATTCTCTTTCTTTCTTTTTTTTTTTTTTTTTTCTTTTTTTTTTTTTTTGAGCTTCAAAGCCTCACTATCTTGCAACAATGAAAGCATAACGAGGATTTGCCTAATGCTGTCTAGTGCGAGGATACATTAAACGAAAAAAAGAAACTCTAAATTGATGCTGATGTTAGAATTAATATACTAGTACAATACACGGTTGTACGATTTAAGTTGCACATCTGAAATGATTGTCCATTGTTTGTGCCATGTCAAATTGTCAAACAGGTACGTGGCACCCGAGATATGGGACGGCGTTGGTGCAACCGCGAAGGCAGACGTGTACAGCTTCGGCATACTGGTGATTGAGATAGTAACAGGTCACCGGCCAAGCTGGCCGGTGAAGGCCAACATCCAAGAGAAGGCGGAGGTGCATTTAGTGGATTGGGCTAGGGAGAAGATAGAAACAGACCAAGCCTCGGAGATCCTGGATCGTCGAATAAATTTTGGAGAGGAAGGAAAGGAAATGGCTGAGGTAAAGAGTCTCTTGAACATCGCGCGGCGGTGCACGGAGGGTAGTAGTAAGGATAGGCCGATGATGGATGAGGTGGTTGCCATGCTGAACAAGCTTTGAGATTGTCAGATAAGACGTTTGATATTCATAATGAGCTTAATTATATGCTGCAAAAGAAGCCAAACAGTATGTGATGAATAATTTGAATTGTCTTTTTGTTGTTTTTATGGCATGGAGGAAAAGTCAGACACATGCTATATATATGTCACACTGTCATGCTGACTCATTTCTCTATCTTTTTTGTTGACTCACCAGCATACTAATTAACATATAGCAGCCGGATGAAGAGATTTCAAAGTGCTTTAGTACACACTCTTCAATCTCTAAGGTAGTGTTCAATATTTGTGCCGACATAAGGCATTACCTATTCCCCATTTCTCTCTATGGTAGTGTGTTGACTCACCAGCATACTAAGGCATTATCAAACTCGGCTAGCCATTCTCCTCTTCACGAGTGTAAACGACATCAAGCACTGTGTCCAGAGCACAACCTAATGCGACTTTGAAGTCTTAAGAACAATGGGGTAATGTCTGTCCGATGTAAATTTTCCTGTTGCCTCATATTCCCAATACTCCGTGATTGGCATCTTCTTCAATTCTTGGAGTTTAATGACCTCTCTCTTCCTCGATCCTACGTGATCCATCACCTTGTTGTGCTGTGCAGAAAGGAAGACCATGTGTATACAGGAGGCCAGTGGTATATGCCTGGTACGTAGTACTAGAAAACATCGCTTGGTTCTCGCTGCTTTATGATGACTTCATGGACTTGATGTCATTTAATGGAACATGATCTACCTGACAAGGCACGTAGGGCTTGGGTGGCACTTACTGACGCCAGAATGAGATTGGTCGTTGGCTCTGGCAAATGCCCCGACGAGTGTCCCCGAATCCATTGCCATATATTGCCGCCGTGGTGCCATCTTTAGTTGTCACCAAAGATGCGGAGCCGACGCCCGACACCGACTCAAGGAGCGTCATCAGTTCAACTGAACACGCCCGTCGGGATCGAGTCCGTCCTAGGGGTACATGTACGCAGAAACTGCCGTCTTTTTATACGGACTCGATCTTGCTTATATCAAGGAAACGGTTAGATCTTGCTTATACGGACAAATGGAAGCAATCGGCATGGTGCCGCACAGGCTTTGGCGCGTGCTTCACGTACACACAGAATTTTCTTCCGCATCTGGCCACAATCTGGATAGTTAAACTAGCGGCAGAGCCACAACCTGCATATCCACTGCAACAGCACTTTGGAAGCCCTGGCGACATGCAAGGCAGCTGTATATACAGCTGCAGCAGCACTTTGAACCCAGGCAGTGGATATGCTCTGATGTCTTGGTCCACATGCACATCGTGTCCCGGCTTGCACCACTGTTCTAAACCTGCCGGTGCTCCAGTATAAGCCTATTGAGCGAATTGCTGAGAAGACGAATCCAGTGTCCTCAAGTCATCGATCAGTCGTCAACGCTTCATCGAGTTCTTATGGTGCGCCGGCCACTACCAACTCTTTTCTGGGTATTGAATTAGAGAAACCAGAAGGTGTGAGTACACTCGGACAGTTCGCTCACACCAAACGGAGAGGATCCTTTAATGGAATCAGAATCCATCTCCGTTTCCTCTTCAACGCCATTTTTCTCTATGCTGGCTTATCCAGAAGGCGTCGAGCACGATACATCTGACTGATATGCACATTCCTTTCGCCTCCTATTCCCATTGCACCCCAACAAGTGGCAGTTTCATCCCACTCTTTATTTGCCGTTCTTGCTTCTTCTGTGGTCTATACAACACATTATGTTTTCTAGCACTTTCCTAGGTTGTGCCAAAAGGAAGACATTATATAGGATGGTATATAGATTGTGCATTGTAAAAGTTCTCTATATAGATCATGGTAGTTGAGCTAAATTGATAGCGGGCATTGTGATATATATTCATTTCCTTTTCACCGAAGATGCATATCTTTGACAGAAGATCTGCTCATTTTTCAATAATTCGGCATGCAAATATATTTGAAGTAGTTGATCTCAAAAGCAAGAAACTGATAAGCTGACGTCACATTGGCAAGCTCCGTCTATTAGCTGAACACGTGAAATGTACCTAGCACGTCCACAATGAGTCAATGAATTAGTCAACTGGTTCTTGCTTTTTTGCTTTTTGTACAACATAATATTTATTAAAGAAACTATGCTCTGCCGCCGCTGAATCTGCAGACCACCTCATCTTCAAGTGTCCTGTCGCTGCATCCTTCTGGCGGGCAATTGGGGTCGAACTGCCGGCCGACGTCTCCACGGGCCGCCCATGGCTCATCCCGGCCCCGCCCCACCTCCATCCCGGAACAACACTATAACTGCTTCATGCAGTTGTGCTGATGGATGATCTGGAAGCATCGCAATGAATTCGTATTTCAAGGTGAACAAATCTCTCTACCCTGGTTGCTACGGAACTGCAGGGAGAAAGCGCAAATGTGGCGTTGCCGTCTCCCACACGATGATGCCCCTGTAACCCACACCTGGTGCTCTCTGGTTTTGGCAAATATGTAAATTGTAGACTCCTGTTACAAACTCTCAGAAAATCCCTCTATGTATTTATAGGCCGTTTCGGGCCACCATTAATATACCGGAGAATCAGGGGGAGCCTTTCCCGTTGACCAGTCAAATTTTTTTAAAGAAACATGAAAATCCATTTTCCCCTCCCTCCGCCAGCACATAGCAAACTCTCACCTATCTCAGGGAGCCCACAGCCACCGACCTGAACTAGCGTGCATACTCGGCTACGAGCCTACGACGCTGTTGGCCGTTCTCCATACTCTGACGTAGCGGTCCTGCTGCCGTGAAGGATACATGAGGCCAATTGCATGCTCACGTGCCTGCACAACGCCAGTGCAATGCCCAATGCTGTCAATGCCCAATGCTGCAGGACGAGATCAAAGCGAACACTGCCCTGCTCAGCCACAACGGACGACTCTGGCCTGATTGCCTTTCCATGCCCTCTTCTTGAAAGCATGTGGCTGCGGTGTATTTTCCTGTCGCTTCCTATTTCTATTCCTATTCCACCAAGGCTTACATCTTCATTCCTTCGTCTTATGTAGCCTACCCTGCATTGGTCTCTAATTGATTATTGTTTTATCTGAAAAGAAACCCCTTTCATAGGACGCAAAAAGGTTATGAAATTAAGTTGGGGCAGGGGCAATTGGTATGCATTCACTTCTCTAAATGAGCATATCTTGCGTGGAAGATATGATCTTTGGTACATGAGGTAGAAGGTGGTTGATTCATAAACGTCGTGGATTGATAAGGGCATGAGACCAGCCAGCATATGCTAGAATCATTCAAATATGATTGATTCAACAAACACAACTGCTCCACTATTTGAGAAGGCATGGGACTTTATTTACTTAGAAGTAGCACAGTGAGATATATATGATCTCGCATTTTTTATTGTTTTAGGACAGTTGTGTATCATTACATTAATAGAAGAAGAGTTTACATAAACCACTCACACAGCCTAAAGAAACTCACAATTTTGCTCGTGCTCCTTAAACAGAATATGTGAGACTACTGTGGATACGAAAGAGGTACAGAGTTAACTATTTGACCAGAAATATGCATCTTCTAGATCCAATCAGGCACTTCTTCCCATTATTCTAGTCATTCCCTCTGCGTTGTTCTCATGCTAAGATCGACTTTTAACTAAATTTTTTTGTGTAAAGACTTTTAACAATTTAATGGGAGGGCCTTTATAGTGCAACCAGCGCTTGGATTCATTTGCACTTAAACGACCTACATGCATCTGGAAAATAGAATAACATATTGGCATTATTTTGAATGTAAAATGTGCTGTCCAAAATCTGTGGATATGAGATACAGAGTTAACTATTTACATCCAGAAATATGCATCTGTTAGAACCAATCAGGCACTTCTTCCCACTATTCTAGCGATCCCCTCTGCTTTGTTCTCATGCTAAGATCGACTTTTAACAATCTAACGGGAGGGCTTTTATAGTGCAACCAAATGCATATGTTTAGTTTGTTCCTTGCATACAGCGTTTGGATTCATTTGCACTTAACTGAACTACATGCATCTAAAAATAGAATAACATATTGGCATTATTTTTGGATGTAAAATGTGCTATCCAAATCTGTGTAAATATTCTGAATTCTAAGAATAAAAAATGAGTGGAAATTATTGTTTGAAATATAAACATTTGAAGATTCAGAAAAGATGAAGGATGAAAGGGACAGTAGCAAGTTATAACGCCGCTTTTGTAAAAGAAAAAACTCACAACTCGTAGTAAAGCGAGAAACCTTTAGTTCTACTATTCTTGTATTAATGCCTTGCATGGAGACTTATAGAATAAGTTATCAGCTATAGAAAGGAGGGTTTTTTTACTATTAGAGAGACAGGCTCTAATCAATCATCAGCAAGTACTTGGTTGTGTATACATTCAGGGATGCATAAGTTCCCTTTACTTCCAACTCCCATACATCACATCCGAACCAACATTATCATTCCAATAATTTTAATCATCTCTATCTTTAGTTGTAGTGTATATCGTACTGAAAAGGAAGACATTATCTGAGTTTTTGGTTGTTGCCTTCCTGATACTCAACCATCTATTTTAAGTTTGTATCATTGTCTCCTGCTTTCTAAATATATGATGGCCAGATATCCTGTAAGTTTTTCGTCAAAAAAATAATTACTCCTATAAAGGAGAGGTGGCAGTGTAATTAAATTGGTCAGTGCTTTTGATATGTATTCGCTTATCTCTGAATGTGCATACCTTTAACGAAGATCTAACTGTTAGCTATTAGGCACGCAAATAGAAAATATACCTGTCGGCTGAAAGTAGTTGATACCAAACTAAGGACTAGTTATGTGTCACACCTGATTTTGTATACATAAATCGAATGCATTCTACATGTATGCCAGGATCTGTTTTATCATACATATAGCGACATAAACAGTGATATACAGTTCTATACAAATAAAACAACTTTAAATAAACACAAACCAGAGTTCTAAACACAGCAGCGGAAGAGACAACTCAATGGCGCTCCACAGGCAGTCGACTGGCGGCAATGCGACCTTCTCTGCACCGTCTTTAAGTAGTCTTGGCCTCCTCACTGAGCAACATTTAATATATGGAAAAGCAAACGCATGAGTACATACCGTACTCAGCAAGTGTGGGGAAAGTATGACATGCAAGGCTATTATCAAGAAAGGCTTAACTCATTGTTTGCATCTATGCATCCTAATATAGACACCTATATTAAAAGCATCCTATTTACTAAGTGTGATGACAACTCCCAAACCAAGAGACAGCTCACCAGGTTCCCACCACCTGGCTACCAAGACTCACCAGGTTCCAACCACCTGGCTACCAACTCATCGGGTTCCCACCACCCGACTACCAACCAACCAACCACCAACTAATCATGAATAAGTCCAGGCTTGCTCGTGACCGTGAGCACGGCTGTCAAGACAATTTTACACTCTGCAGAAATTGCACCACTTTACCCACAAGTCGTGATTTCATCACCCGTCGGTGACTAAAACCTCCATTATGCCGTATGCACACTTCCTATGGTGTGCGGCCAGGAGATCACTACGAGACCTTTACAAAGCGCTTCCAAACATGTATGCACCCGCTAAGGTTCCACCGCTAACAGCATAATGGAGTCCATTACAACGAGACGAAGATTTAGGCGCAAGAATCGCCTAAATCGGAGTTACCGATAAAAAGATATGAGGTTTTTAAAGATTCTGAGGACTAAACTATAATTAAACGAAAGATTCCAGGGGCCATCGCGTGAGATCAAAAGGGCTGAATTTGAACTGCGGGTTAAATAACAGGAACAACAGGGGCTAGATTACAAAGATGCTATTTACTGGGTTTTATGGATTTTATTATTGAGAAGGAAAAGCTGTAGACGGGGTTCACGGGACCGTGGACTGCGAGCAGCGGTTCGGTCTACACCCGATTTTTATATAAATCGAATACATTCTACATGTATGTCAGGATCTGTTATATCATACATATAGCGACATAAACAGTGATATACAGTTATATACGAATAAAACAACTTTAAATAAACACAAACCAGAGTTCTAAACACAGAGCGGAAGAACAACTCCATGGCGCTCCATAGGCAGTCGACTAGCGGCAATGCGACCTTCTCTGCACCGTCTTCAAGTAGTTTTGACCTCCTCACTGAGCAACATTTAATATATAGAAAAGCAAACGCATGAGTACATACCGTACTCAGCAAGTGTGGGGAAAGTATGACGTGCAAGGTTATTATCAAGAAAGGCTTACTCATTGTTTGCATCTATGCATCCTAATATAGACACCTATATTAAAAGCATCCTATTTACTAAGTGTGATGACAACTCCCAAACCAAGAGACAGCTCACCAGATTCCCACCACCTGGCTACCAAGACTCACCAGGTTCCAACCACCTGGCTACCAACTCATAGGGTTCCCACCACCCGACTACCAACCAACCAACCACCAACTAATCATGAATAAGTCCAGGCTTGCTCGTGACCGTGAGCACGACTGTCAAGACAGTTTTACACTCTGCAGAAGTTGCACCCTTTACCCACAGGTCGTGATTTCATCACCCGTCGATGACTAAAACCTCCATTATGCCGTATGCACACTTCCTATAGTGTGCGGCCAGGAGATGACTACGAGGCCTTTACAAAGCGCTTCCAAACTTGTATGCACCCGCTAAGGTTCCACCACTAACAGCATAATGGAGTCCATTTTACATCCGCTGCAGAAGCCCCCTCTGGCGCCACTAAACCACCGAATGGTGCACACAAGTTAAGAAGACATCTAATTAATTGGCCAAGTTGCTCCTATAGCAGTCTTGTGATGGCGCGGATATGCTGGGCTACATGCTCCATGAACTGGTCCTTAGAATTTAAAGCAGGTACAAGCATAAACCAAAGTCTCGTGCACGACGGCACCATACCAAACCAACCATCCTGCTTAGATTCCTAAACACCATGTTGCTAACCATTACCATCCCAATTATGTTGCATATGTCATTAGTCAAAATTAAGGACACTCCCATCCCAAACATACAGCAAGGCTAAGTATGTAAATCTACTCATCATAGACACTACCCAACAGGCGACAAGGAATAATGAGGAACAGGGCAATGACACATAGGATTCAAATTAAACGCAATGCATCCAAGGAATATACTACAAACTAATACTAATAGGAGCAAGATGTTAAGGACACTTGTCTGTTCATATAATGCTGCTCAGTAGTCTTCTCGCTCTTTTCCTCGTACCGCTTCTTCACGTCATCATCGATGAATGCACTATCGATAAAGAAAACCACAAACAAATAAATACAGTACATCAAACATCATAAACATGTCATAAAAACTCTACGGTTGGATTGATTACAACGAGACGAAGATTTAGACGCAAGAATCGCCTAAATCGGAGTTACCAATAAAAAGATACGAGGTTTTAAAGATTTGAGGACTAAACTATAATTAAACGAAGGATTCTAGGGGCCATCGTGCGAGATCAGACGGGCTGAATTTGAACTGCAGGTTAAATAATAAGAACAACAGGGGCTAGATTACAAAGATGCTATTTACTGGGTTTTATGGATTTATTATTGAGAAGGAAAAGCTGTAGACTGGGTTCACAGGATCGTGGACCGCGAGCAAGGGTTCGGTCTACTGACCATGGTGGACTGGCCGGTGGCGCCGCCACTCGGGCGTGGCGGATGCTCGCCGGAGCACGGCCGGGATGGCGCTCCCGTTGGTGGAAGCTCACCGTGAGGATCCAGGAGGCTCGGTAGAGACACGAAGAATCCTCGTTGGAGTCGCTCAGGTGTCGGGGAAGTCCTGGAGAGGGCGTCGACGGCGAGGTGTGGCGGTGAGTCGTCGCCGGCGACGGGAGGTAGCTGCGAGCGTAGAAGCTCATCGGGGATGAGCGGGAGAGGAGAGGTGCATCCGGGCGGAGCACTTTGTGGACTCGACGCGGACCGGAGCGGCTCGGTGCGGCGGGACAACGGCGGCGGCGCTCGGCAGCCGGTGCCGAGGAAGACGAGTAACGGCGTCGGTGTTTTCTAGGGTTTCAGGTGCGGTAGAAGGCGGCAATAGCAGCAAGGGATTGCGGCGCGTCCGGTGCTCCTATTTATAGGGCACGCGGGCTCCCAAGTTTGCCAGGCGCGCACGACGAGGCGTGGGAAGCGGAGGCGTACGGGCAGTGGCGGCGGCGCGTTAGGGTTTACGGCGGGGTAGACGCGCTGGTGGGCTGGCTGGGCCGCGCGGGGGAAAGTGGGCCGGAGCGGATAGAGAAAGAGGTTGGGCCCCGCGGGTAAGAAAGGAACGAGGCCCAGAAAGGAAAAGAAGAAAGGGAAAAAGGAAAAGGAGGAAGTGGGCCTAAGGGGATTCGGCCCAGAGGCTCACAGAGGTTTCTGCGAATTTCGAATCAAAGGAAATGAAGGGGAAAATGAGAAAGCAATGAATTAAATGAGAGAAAATGATGGGAAAATTCAGGAGAAATTTAACAAGGAATTATCCAACCATGAAATACCTTAACCTATTCTACAATTTATAAATTCATTTTCCAATGCATAAAACAAATTCATTTTATTTTTAAGAGATTTTGAAAATTAAAGAGAAAAAGCTTCACATCCCAAAATAGAAATTTTGGGATGTGACATTATGCACCCAAAAAAAAAAATTTACTAGTCATTTGGCAAACTAAACTACACCATGTTCAACTACCAGCTCTCTATCATGAGATGAGCACTTTCGTCTTACAAATAGCATTACGTTATATAGTCATGACGTTTTTTTTTATCTTTAAACTAATAAGTACATAAAACATAACTGGTCTATCAATGTAAGAACAAATATAGACATTAAGTTAATGTTGCAATTCTATTCTCTCATTTTTCTCACAATGCTTCATGTTAAGGAGATGTGACAATTATTATTTCCTCTGTGATAACTTGTGAGTGCCTGAGTTGTACTGTGTAATTCGCAAAAATATATATAATAAAATCTTTTGTGGTACCTTGTCAAGCAGAAACAAAATTACATGCCTTCCGCAGGTACCAATGTCCGTTCCATTAGTGAGCATCAAGCAAGTTTTTGGCAGTATATCTAACGCGACTCATACGGCTCTAGTAGCTAACTAGATTATCATTCACTCTAGATCAACCTGGAAACACGGCAAGCCATTCCCCTCTTCATGAGTGTACCTGACAACAAGCTCCGACTCCAAAGCACGACCTAATGCACCATGAGTCTTAAGAACTAGGAGCCGAAGTCCTCCCGATGAATATTTTCCCTCTGCCTCATATTCCCGTCACACCGTGATTGGCATCATGTTCCATTCTCTGAGTTTAAAGATCTTTCTCATTCCCAAAAAAAAAAAAGTTTAAAGATCTTTCTCTCTTCCTCCTATGTGACCCATCACTTTGTTATCCTGTGCAAAAAGCAAGACATAATATATACTGTAGGAGACAAGTGGTATATGCCTGGCAGTAAACAAACCTTGCTTGGTTCTCGCTTTATGACTTTTTTTTTTGAAGGACACACGCCCACTACGGGGCTAGAACTTTCTTTACTGCTTCAGAAGGATAAGTACAACAATCATATTTGCACAAAGGTCCTTACATGAATACAAATTAACACAGGGATCCTTGAGCAGGTTAAAAAGGACATTAGAGGAAATAAAAATTACAAACCAGTCCTTAAACCATGGAACTCGCCTCCAGCTGAAACATGACGAAAGGAGCTCCACAAAATCCGGCGAGAGAATCGTTGCAGTTTCCATGGCTGAAACCTCTTGAGCAGATGCCTCCAACCACATCGGGACCAGACGATGAGGAACATCGCGATGAAGTTGGGAAAGGGGCTTCCAAGTGCTGGCTGATTGGCACGCCGACGGTCCCCTCGGCGGCCGCCTCAGGTGAAGCACACAAAGTATATGAGGTTGGAGCCGTAGATCTGGAGGAAGCGACACCGGGCTCAACCAAAGGATGAGTCCTCCACCGAAACTGGGGATCAGCAACTCAAGGCGATCAACCCAAATTAGAGGAATCAAGCATCTGGTAAGCAGCACAGCCAAGGCAACACCACAACAAACACCTCGCCATTGTTGTACCTTAGAAAGAGCAGCAAAGAACAAGAAAAGGGAGAAGGTACACCCGCTGGGGAGGAGCCCAACGAGGACAAAATACGGCATCACGCCGACAACCACATGGGACAACTTGAAGAGAGAAACCATACCGGAGCCGAGACACTACAAATCGCCTTGCATACAAAGACGATGGCCGGCTCCTCGGAGAAGAAAGACCCGAACTAAGCTAGAAAGAAAGAAACCTACACTGCAACTGTACACGAAGGGGACCCTCACCCTACACAACGCCGGCAAGGAGCCGGAGAGGGAGGGGAGGGGCCAGATTTGGCCCAAGGAGGAAGACGCAACTGTAGCAGGAGAGAGGGGCGAGAGCTCTAGACCAGAAGGGAGCAGAACCGTGTGACGTTGTTTTTCGCTTTATGACTTGATATCTATTAATGGAATGTGAGTACCTGACGACGCATGTGGGGCTTGGGTGTCACCAGCTGACGCCAGAATGAAATGGGGTAATGAAAGAAAATATGATTGTTGTTCAGGAAACTTCGGTGACCAAGGTCTCGTTCCTGTAGCTTCTCCCAACAACTTTTCTTCTTGATGCTTCTTGTATTGATTTCCAATCGGTGGTAGGCGTGATGCCTTTTAATCTTTCTCCTTCCTACTCCCGCACTCTCTCTCCTAAATCTTCCCATCTGCTACTCCACACTCCACGCACCTTCTTCCCTAAATCCATGGATCCAACACCAAATCCACCCCTTTCCCTTCCCAATAACCCATCCGATGAGCTCAATTTTGATTTCCAAAGCCTCAACATTTCCCATAAAGAAGAAATCGAAATCGATTTTGAGCATCAGCTTGAAGACTCACCTCCTTCATGGTTCAACCTCCTGTTCAAAGTTGGACCACCGGAAGGCAAAGTTTCTACGAATATAACTCTGTTTATGTTTGAAAGAGCCATGAGAGCTGCCTGGGGCATCAGATTTCTTAAGGCTGAACAAGTTGCAGACAACATCTTCATGGCATATTTTAGATCAGAAGAAGATCAGAGATGGATATGGCAGAAGCAACCTTGGATTGCAGAAAGGGAGACTCTTCTGGTAGAGTGGGTTGATCCGAGTAGAAGCAGACTAATTGATTCCTACATGTTCAGGTATCTTCCTGTCAATGTGCATCTCTATGGTATACCAAAGCATTTGCGTTCTGTGGACCTGGTGGATAAAATCATTGAGAAAATCGGAATGAAAGATAAGTCTGTTGTTATGTCTGGCAATGCTATGTTCAGAATTCCAGAGTTTGTTATTGCTAGAATTGTTCTAGATGTTACTAAACCTCTTCTGGACAGTATCACGCTTAGTATCTCCAAGGACAGGAAAATTATAGTGTTCATCCATTATGAAAAGCTTGTTAAGATTTGCAGCTTTTGTGGCCATTTGTTTCATAATGTGAATAGCTGCAACCAGAGGTTACAAATCCTTTGCAAACTTAATCCTGTTGAAGCAGTAAAAGTCCCAGAGGTAATCTATGGTCTATGGAGAACACAGGAAAGTGAAATTCCAGCAGAAGCGAGAATAGAAGAGACCAATGATAGGTCTTAGGATCCATATATTCAATCGTTCATGAATTTCTTTCAGAAAGGAGCTTCATCTTCGGCCAAAGTAGATACTTCTATTGGCAAGGAAAAAGGAATATTTTTGAGCTATAGTAACAGTATGCAATTGGTTCCCACTGCTGGACTTCAGTCAGCCTCATTCAATGCAACTATGTCAGGTGCAACAGAAGGTAATGTTCTAGAGAAATGGGGACAGAACACTAGACAAGAATTTAAATCCGGTCAAGGTGTTCTCTCTCAGGCTCAACATGTCCAACATGGGGCCGGCATATTTGGTCATGGGCCTCCTTCATCAGCATTAATCAGTTCAGGGAACCAGGGGCAAAAGATCCAAGACCAAGTCCATCCTTGGCATATGCAAAATCCCTTTCCCTCTGATCATCAATGGCAAAGGCAGGTTAACCCATTCGTAGTCCAAGGTGCTGGTCAGCAGAACATGCAAGCTAACAATCAAGGCATAGGAAGGCATATTCAAGGCATGGGTACTTCTCACAATCAGTTTGGATCTTCTTCTCCTGATGATGTGAGCCTTTCTCAGCATATAAAGAATCAACAATCAGCTCCAGGTGATAAAATTCCCCTCTCATCCTCACATGTTAACACAACAGGGCCTCTACCTTTTCAACAACAATCCTTTGTGAAAACATCTCCTCTTCAGTCTGTTGTTCCTAAATCCTTGCACAATCATAATTACAACCGAAACCATAAGAGACAAGGATCACCGCTGCATCGCCCATCTTCTAAAAAACCCATGAGTCCTGCCCACCATATTAAATGCAGCTCCTTTTATCCACACTCTCCTAATCAATTTTCAAAATCCTCACATGAATTTTGTAATGTAGAAAACCAGTCAATCCCGGCAGTGAAACCAAGAAGGCGTGCTGGAGCTCAGAGTAGATGGGATCAAGGAACCAGTGCAGGAAATTTGGCTCTTGGTGATAATCAGGATCCTGGTGGAAACTGTGTTAGAACAGCTGGTACTATTGAAAACACATCTGAAGTATCTGATCTGATTCAAGATCAATTGCATACTGAAGACCAACAAGTTTCAGCTATGTCTCTAGATGACGAAAGTCAGCATGATAACTCTTCTATTCCTGGTGGGGCTTTGGCGCCAGCCCTTAAGGCGCCACAGGAGCCATGAATCTTTTATCATGGAACTGCCGAGGGGTTGGTGGTTCCCTCCGCAGTTCTAAGATGTGCCACCTAAAAAGACTTATGCAATCTACTCATGCTAAGGTAATCTTTATCTCAGAAACCAAAACTAGTAAATTTTCTTCTAATAATCTAATAGATTACTTTTCTGTTCATGATAGTTACATA
The DNA here is from genome assembly GCA_012490785.1 of Eragrostis nindensis. Classification (NCBI taxonomy): domain Eukaryota; kingdom Viridiplantae; phylum Streptophyta; class Magnoliopsida; order Poales; family Poaceae; genus Eragrostis; species Eragrostis nindensis. The sequence continues at coordinate 259,160 of JAAXCT010000392.1, forward strand.
GTCCCTGCTGAAGGCATCTCTGGTGGTCTATGGCTTTTGTGGAATGATGAAGTGGAAGTTGTTGTTATCAGCTCCTGTCGCAACTATATTCTAGCTAAAGTAAAATCTAGGCAATCTAGTTTTAGTTTCAGACTTGTGTGTATGTATGGTGATCCTTATCATGTTAGGACGCAAGACATTTGGGCTGATGTGGTGAATTTTGTTAAAGCTGATAACAGTCCTCTCTTTTGTATGGGTGACCTTAATGAACTCTTAGATGCTAATGAAAAGTTTAGTTCTTCTGCTCCTAATTACAATCGTATTTCTTCTTTCCGTAATCTTATTAATAATTGTGGTCTTATTGATTTGGGTTATAATGTCCAGCCTACACTTGGACAAACAAAAGATATTCCTCAAAACCTACTTTTGAGAGGCTGGACAGATGTCTTGCTAACTTTGAATGGTGCAGGCTCTTTCCTAATACAAACGTTTACCACCTCCCCCTTATTTATGGTGATCATGTTCCTATTTTAGCCATCCCTACTTCTAATAAGCCAAAGATGAAAAAAAAAATTCAAGTTTGAAAATTGGTGGCTGCTGGAAAATGACTTCCAAGAGGTAAGTAAAGGTATCTGGAATAAGTTTGCTCATTTATCCTTTCATAAAAGATCGAAGCAGCTGGGTCATAATCTTAATGTTTGGTCTAAAAGAAATAAAAGCTCTTTGAAGTATCAATTGCAGCAGGTTGAAAATAGCATTGCTAATATTCAACGTCTTCCTCCTGCTGTCCAGAATCATGTTGTTGAAGAATCTTTATGCAGGGAGCATGCTAGAATTCAAAACAAGTTAACTGAATATTACATGCAGAGGTGCAAGAAAACTTGGATCACTCAAGGAGACAGGAACACCTCCTTCTTCCATAATAGTGTAATCAAAAGAAGAAGGAAGAATAAAATAAACTCTATTTCTACTCCTGATGGAACTATTGTGAGTAATAATGATGACATTGCAGCTTGCTTTATAAACTATTTTGTAGAGCTTTTCACTTCTTCTGTGCAGGATCAAGGTGATTTCCAAGGAGCCAGAGGAAGTAGTATTGAAGATGAAGGTCTATCTAATCCACCAACTAAAGATGAAATCTTGAACATTATAAAAAACATGAGAGGAAATGCTGCTCCCGGTCCCGATGGATTCAATGTCGCTTTTTATAGAGCTGTTTGGAATTGGATGGGAGATGATATATATAATATGATAAGGGCCTTTTACGTCAATAAAAGCTTACCTGATTATCTTAAGAAAACTAATATAGTTCTTATCCCTAAAAAGTCTGTTTGTCTCTCGCCTCTTGATTATAGACCTATTAGTCTTTGTAATGTTATCTACAAAATAATCGCCGAGTCTTTAGTCTCAAAATGCAGCGATATCTTCCAGATTGTATTAGTGATTCTCAATTTGCTTTTGTTAAGGGTAGAAGGATCTCTGAAAACATTGTTATAGCCCATGAAATCATTCACTCTTTTCATCAAAAGAAATGGGCTACCGGTGCTTTTATGCTTAAGTTAGACCTGGCCAAAGCTTTTGACAGGTTAGAATGGAGTTTTATTGAATATGCTCTAAGAAGAATCGGTTTTAATGATCATTTTATTGATCTCATCGCAGCGTGCATAGAATGGCCTAGTTTCTCTGTTATTATTAATGGCCAAGCTTATGGCTCTTGTAAAAGTTCGAGGGGCATAAGACAAGGGTGTCCTTTGTCTCCATATCTTTTTATTGCTGCGATCAATGAACTGACTTGCAGGTTAAGAGATGCAATATCAGATGGTAATCTTCAAGGAGTAATTTTAGCCCCGAACACTCCTCCCATCCACTCCTTGTTATTTGCAGATGATGTATTGATCTGTGGGCAAGCAACCCTTCAGGAGGCAAAATGCATCAAAGGGATTCTAGAATCGTTTTGTGCAGATTCGGGCCAAACTCCAAACTGGAGCAAGTCTTCTATCATTTTCAGCGCTAACACTCCCTATGATATGCAGGATGCTATTAAAAATCTTTTTCAGGTTACGGAGATGGATCATAACTCCATGCACCTAGGCCATCCGCTTTTTACAGCTCACATTCCAAAATCCAAAGTTTATGCTTTTCTAAAAAATAAATTTAAATCAAAATTCAGTGACTGGAAGGCCAACACTATCTCTCATGCAGGGCGTTCAACTATTATAAAATCTGTTCTTTCCTCTATTCCCATATATTACATGTCTCATTTCCTTCTCCCGAAACCATTGACTAAAGATCTTACTTCTATTATCAGACATTTTTGGTGGAAAGGAAATGATCCTGAACATAATAAGAAACCTCTTTGTCTCACAGCTTGGGATTATTTCTGCATTCCTAAAAGTGCAGGTGGTCTTGGCTTTAGAGATCTATCAACTTTGAACATGGCTTTGATTACAGGTTTAGCTTGGAGGATGATATCTAATCCTGATGCTTTATGGGCAAAAATCTTAAAAGGTAAGTATTTTCCTAATACTTCTTACTGGAAGGCAAGTAATCATGGAGCAAAATCTTGGACTTGGGACTCCATCCTTAAGTTAAGAAACATTCTTATCAAAGCTGTCCAGTGGCAATTATTTGATGGAAATATTTCCATATGGAATCAACCCTGGTGCCCCAACTGGAATCATATATATCATTATATTAAAGAGGAGGCTCTTGATCATGCTCTTCCTATCAAAGTTAATGAGCTTTGGCTCAGCAATCCAAGGAGATGGAATCAATCCCTCCTTGAATCCATTTTTAGTTCAGATTTTGTCAATCAAATCATGCAGGTTCCTTTGTTCCAATCTGATGGCCCTGATGTGTTAACATGGAAACCAAACAGAAAGGGGATCTGGACAGCTCAAAGTGCTTACAAATTAATTCACTCAGAAGAGATTGAAAAGAGGGTAAGTAAGTTAAACAGATCTTCTAATGCCATGTCCATCATTGACCTTAACTGGAAAAATAAGAGAATTTTACCCAGGGTTCAAATGTTTATTTGGAGATTGTTGACAAAAAATATTGCTAATGCTCAGCGTGTTCACAGAAGAATGAAAGATATCAGTTCTAAATGTTCACGCTGTTCCCTTCCAGAGAATGATGAGCATATTTTCTTTCATTGTACTTTTGCGAGAGCAGTCTGGTATGCTTCCCCTTTAGCAATTAAAACAGACTTGCTCTTTGGATCCTGTGCTGATATGCTTTTTAACATTTTCTCTTTTCTCAAGAACATTGAAAAAAATATTGATCTTGTTTGTTATATTCTCTGATTTATTTGGAAAGCTAGAAACAAGCACAGATTTCAAAATAAAGATGAATCTGTCCACCCTGTTATTTTTCAGGCTTCTGCAGCTCAAATTGCTCAATATGAGGCATATGAGGTTGAGAAGATTACTAATGGCCTCTCTTTGGAGCACCCTTTTTCAGATAATTCTGATCTGCAAAACTCTGCAAAATCTGATTTTGTTGCAAATTAGATGCTTCTTTTGTTGCAGGGAAAGAATCTGGTCTTGGCATTTTCATTTCGTTTCAGGGAGATCCTTTCCCTTGGTTGATCCAAATTCAAGCTTTAACCAGCCTTCCTGAATCCCCTTTGCATGCAGAAGCTTTATGTCTGTTTCTTAGCATCTGGGTTGTTGAAAGGCTGGGCATTAAAGAATGTGATTTCTTCACTGATAACTTGAGCCTGGATTGGCGCATCAGACATATCATGAGAGAGGTGGAATGCTTGAAGGAAAAAAAAATTCTATGCATTTCCACTACTTTCCTAGAGAAAAAAAATTACATAGCAGACTCTCTTGCTAGGAATATTGTCTCTAATAAAAAGGAGAACATTATGTTCTCTTGTTCCAATTTGTATCATCAAAATGAGTGTCCTTTCAAAGTTGTTACTTGTATTTGGCCTGATTGGGCTAAACTTTGTAATTTTTCATGCATTTGAATATATAGCCCTTTATGGGCGTGTTTCCTTAAAAAAAAAAAAAATGGGGTAATCGCTCTCCCGAATCCGTCAACGTCGTCGCGGTGAGGTCCACCGACGCTGACTGTTATACTGTAGAATCCGCACAGCACCGATCCAATCAAACGGTAACAAGGGACCCGGCGAAGGGCTGGTTAACAATCCAACGCTAACAAGGGACCCAGCCAACGGTAACAAGGAACTCTGCGTCCCTGTACCATGGATCGAGTTGCAATAGTTTTCCTGAACCCTGGTCTTGTCAACACGATTCTCCGTCTCAACAATGCGGCGCAGTGAAACTCTGCAAAACACAATATAAAGAGCACCTTGACAAAGTACTGCAATACGAGATCGACACAAGTACTGTGGCGATGAATTCCGATCGTAGCCAAGGAAACCAAGAACGCTAAATGTACGAGTATTATCTACAGTCAGTGTGTATTTCTGCCACTTAACGTCATCCATAATCTGACTGCTTTGTATTAATTAAGAGAGAATTAATACATGGTTAATGCCGTAATCAGGGTATTGACTGCTAATTAATAGGCTTCATTAGACAGAAAAATGGTTCATCTAGGCTCCTTTCCATCCTTCTCTTTCTTCCCGTTTGGAAAGTTGTGCCGTAGTGTTGAGCTGCTACACTCGCCGGGCCTTCTTCTTATCGTGCACCCAGAGGAGGGTGAGAGGTATCTCTGAGCTGTTACCGTTGTGAAGCCCGCACAAGGGGCAGCAATAAGGTTTTTGGTGGCGCAATTGCGCGACCCCTCGTTCGCTGCCTCATCGACGATCTACTACGTTGATCTACATGGCAGGCTGCTTCGTGCGATCTCAAAAAAAAAAAAAAGAAAGATAGTCTGCTTCGTGCTGTTTAGTGTTGTTCTACCTGCTGGAGAGCTAGTTTGCATCACGCTTTTGAATGTCTATGACATCTGTCTCAATCTAATATCTAGATTTAGAATAATGGCATATACCCAACAGAACATTAGTGTGAAAAATGAAAGGAGACATTGAATCAATAACCAGCTGGTTCTTGCTCTTATGCATTTTTGTTACATCACGATCTCTACCAGGAGACTGACGAATCTTTTTTTCTCCTCCGTTGATGCATAAGCAACCCATCACCTAGCTCCATAATACTGGAAATCTTTTCTTTCCTGCGTGCAATAGTGATCCAGACGAGCAGTGCTATTTTCGGCCACAATGGATCGCACTTGAAACCACATGTCCTTCATCTACTGCTGGCCTTGCATCTGCATATCCTGATGCCCGTAACAAGTGCCTGCTACGTACTTTCCTGTTGCCTCCTATATTCCAATTCCACCCAGGCTGGCATCTTAATCTCTTCATCCTCTGTACGTAGCCTATACTGCAGTGATCTCTAACAGTTAACCAAAAGCATCCCATTATATAGGAGGAAAGAAGACTGTAAAATTAAGTTGGTGCAAGGGAATTTTGGTATGCATGCATTTACTTCTCTGAACGAGCATATCTTGCATGGAAGATATGTTTGTTAAGGCCCGAGATGTGCTGGAATCATCAAATATACTCCACTATTTGAAGGAGGCATGATGCTCTATTTCAACCAAGAAGAGATCTCTATATGCTGCTAGTGTTAACACTTTGTGGTGTTGCGCAGAAAGGAGTACATTATATTTTGGAGGGAACAAAATACATTATATAGGAGATAACATGTGGTGGAGTTGACCTCAAATTAAAGCGACGAACTGATACACCATGATGTTACATTAGAAACCTCAAAAGCTAACAAGTTAAATGTACCTAATAACTAGAACATTAGTGCATTCTTCTTTTTGTTAGAACATGGTCTTTGTTTAAGGGACATGGAACTCCAATTTTCTCCTCCGCTGACACACAAGCAGCCCCACACCTCCTCCGCTACGACGCTGCTTGCCATGCTCTACACTGACGTCCGACCCCATGCCACCGCAGTCCGTGTGGTACAGCGTGAAATGGTGGTCAACAATGCCCTGTACTGCCGGAGGTGATTGCACTCGCTTAATGCTATCGGGTACTAGGATACACAAATAACTAGTATGGCTGCCCGCGCATTTGCGCAGCTATACTTACTATATTATTTATATTTTTATATTATTATAGAAGTTTAACATAGTTTATTGTTATTCTTTATTTTATACTTTATATTTAAAATAGAAGAAATATATTCTGCCCGCACATTTGTGCGGCTAAACATACCATACTATTTATATTTTTACATTATTATAGAAGTTTAACATAGTTTATTGTTATTATTTATTTTATACTCTCTATATATAAAATAGTAGAAAATATATTGGAGAATTTCTCATCGTCCCGTGAGATGAGCCATCATTTATCTTGAATTATCTCTTATCTAACAATGTATTTGATTTTATTTTAGAAGTGAGGTTAGTTCAAACGTGCCATGCTAAACAACTAACATATGTCATGGTTGGAAAAAAGAATATGTCGTGCTAGAAATAAATATTTTAAAGAAAATATATCATGCTAAAAATAAAATATGCTATGCTAGCTAGACATATCACGATGTATTTGGAAATCGAGATTAAGTGTTTATAGCATATTTTTATTATTATAAAATTTAGCTATTTTGAGCTCATAAAGGTATAATGGGCAAATTAAAAATAAGAATTAAGGATATTTTTAGCTATTTTTATAATCTTAATTTATTTTTTGACTTATAATGGCATGGAGGGTAATTTAGGTGTGAAGGGTATTTTTGATTATTTTTTATTATTCCGAATAGATATTTTTTGACTCATAATGGCATGGTGGGTAATTTAGAAATAGGTGTGAGGGGTATTTTTGGCTATTTTTTATTATTCCGAATTTAGCTATTTTATAAATATTTTTAAGGGGTTTTGTGACTAATTTTTTCATAATGGCAGTGGTGGGTAATTTTCTCTTCTTATTTTCTCGGATTAACGTGAGAATTTCTAGCATTTTAGAGCGAACGTGGTGGCTCCTTTTCGTCGTCAAATATATATATAATAGATAATGTACTAAATGTATTTATTTGACCACATTAGTTAGATCTGCTGCACAACTAATTCTAGGAGGATTTGTTATGCAAACCACGTTCTGCTGCCTCTAGGGCCTTGGCTCCACATGAAATTTGGGTCTTCCAATGTGGCTGTAAGAATGGTCTGCTGCGTATTTTCCTGTTGCCTCCTATTCCAATTCCTCCCAGGCTGACCTCTTCATCTCTTTCTCCTATGCAGCCTATACTGCAGTTGTCTGTTGTAGTTTTATTGGTCTATACCAAAAGGAATTGATTATATAGGAGGCAAAAACTTGTGAAATAAAGTTGGCGCAACCTGAAAGGAATTTATATTCATTCAGAACTCTGAATGAGCCTATCTTGCACGGAAAAGATCATCATTTGTACCGTCTGTACTGACGTAGAAGTTGGTTGATTCGGAAACGTGATGGATGACGGCATGACACCAGCCTGTGCTAGAATCCATCAAATATATACTATACGCAAATGCAACAGATAGTTAATAATTTGACCAGCGTTATGCATCTGCTAGCTAAAACGAAACACTTCTCACAACTAATAGGCATTGCCTCTGTTTAATTCTCATACTAACATGTGACACTATTATTGTCATTTACGGTTGTCCAGTTCGTTCCATGCAATTCAGTATTTGTTAGCACTTAAATGAATTACCACTAATTAATAGATCAGCAACAACGCATACGGCTGCACAACGGTGTACAAGGACAAAGAAAGACACAACGCACGAAGATCACTCCAGTCTCGGCAAGGAGTCGGACCAAAGAGGTCAGACATATAGCCTTTTCGTGATGTATGTTATATGGTCATGACGTTTTTATTCTGACACTAAAACTACTAAATACATGAACATAACCGGACCATCAATGTAATAACGAAAAGATAAATTGAGTTAATTAATCTGCAATTCTATCTTTTCACATTTTTCCTTCCTGATCCCAAACTAGTAAATACATGAAACATAATTAATGAGGTCATCAATGCTTAGTCCTGATGTTATTCTTCTGATCCCAAAAACAAGTTTTTTCGAGCAATGATCCAAAAACTAGTAAATACATGATACATAACGAGGCCATCAAAGTAAAAACGAAACAGAGACATTGAGTTAATTAATCAGCAGTTCTATCGTTTCCCATCGCTCATTATTCTCCTCTGTTAACTCTTAAAGCATAAACAACTTCCATGCAAAGCGCTGGAGGTTCAACCGGAGCCTCGCATGCCTGGATCTATTTCCGAGCACCAGGCAAGGTTTTCGACACTATTTCTGAGGCGACCCGTATACTCGGCAGCTAACTAGATTATCATTGACCTGGATCTACATACAACCAAAACATGGCTAGCCACGCGTAGCTCAACCAGAGTGTACACGTACCACATCATACATTGGGTCAAGAGACCAACCTAATGCTGGTATGCAAGGTTGACGAACTGAGAGATGATGTCAGTCCTTCCTTTTGCCTCATATTCCCATTACTTAGTGGTAGGCATGTTGTTCGAAGATCTTTGAGTTCAATAACCTTTCTCTCTTCCTCCTATACATATGTGACCCATCACTTTTTTGTGCTGTGCTAAAAGACATTATATATGTAGGACGCAAGTGGTGTATATATCGATCCCTTGGTAGTAGAAAACATTGCTTGGTGCTCGTTTTATGACTTGAGGTTTATTAATGAAACTATGGTACATGAGGAAACATGCTGACGAAACCTAAGGATATTTTTTTGAAATTATATTATTTTAATAATGAATTGCATAAAGGCCTTAGCTCTCTAATAAGCTGAAAAATATGCCATTCGGTTATCGGGTCACCGACAAGCACCTAGTCGATAATGGCAAAACAAATTGGAGCATCAGGTGCTGATAAGCTGCTCAGGGTTCATCGATCCACATCAAATTCACGTTGGCTATCGGGTTATGTTCAGCTGCACACAGGCATAGTCTATCATCCCGCTACCAAGGCAACATATCTTTTCGATCTGTCAGCACGCTGCCACGCTCACACGGGCCAGCGCACTACTGACACGATTGTGACACGATTCGCAGAGTATCCCCGGTGCCCTCGAGATCCCGGCTGTGCATGCCGGCTTGCAATGCCGGCCCTGCTCAATATGTGGCTCTGCGCCGGCGCAATGATGCCGTTCCGCGAGTTCGAGGCCGTGCGGGGCGACCGGTGATCTCAACATCATCATACAGGGTGCTGGACCAGCACCAGGTGTCGGGAAGGAGACGGAAAGCAGCAAAGAAGGCCGAAGTGACCGGAGTGTGCCGAAGTGCCTCCAAAGCCTGGAAGAGCTGGCGACAACGTTTGCACTGGACTCCTGATGAGAGAACCGCCCAGTGCTTAGTCCACAATCCTCTTTCTTGTTGCCACCGGATCTGAGATGGTGGTGGAGAAAAACCCATGAATGAGGATAGGATGAATCTCCAGTTCCTCTTTCAAAGCAATATCTTCCATGCTCCCTCGTCAGAACGGGACATTCAGTTGGGCTCTGGCTGATTTCCACTTTCCTTTTGCCTCCTATTCCCAATATAAGACCGGCTAGTTGTTTATTCATCCTCTACTCTTCTTCTGTAGCACAGTCTTGACTGTGTTGTTTACCATATATAGCACTTTGCTACGCTTTGCCAAAAGAAAGACATTATATAGGAGGCCTATTGGTCATTCTACTTTTACATTCGTTTCCCTCTGAACCATCATATATGTCATGCGTGAAAGATCAGAACATTAAATTAGCGTTGTGGCATGTAATTATATGCAGTGAATTTATTTCACAACAAGTTTATTTTACTACCCTAAAAATTCTATATTAATCATTTGACATCTCCATAGACTCTTGTGGCTTGTGATATAGGAAAAATATTTCGGAAACAAAAAAAAAAAAAAAAAAATCATGCTGCTGGAGTTCACCGGATCATATGATGCTCTCAGCACGCTGCGGCACTTATACGGGCCAGTGCACAAGACGAACCAGCCCGTCCTCCGCACCGATTGAAACACGATTCGCACCGTCTGTGGAGGCTGGCTTGCAATTGCGTCGGTGGACGAAAGGCCCTGCACAATACGTGGCTCTGCGCCTGCAATAGGATGGTTGTTGGTGCAGAATCGTATTCAGACTAAGGAAAACCTTCTCAAGAAACATTGTGTTGACTCCGACACCTGTGAGCTCTGTGGTGCGCACACCGAGAGCTCCGCGCATCTCATTGCTGGCTGCGCTTTCTCCTCTGGTTTCTGGCACCGACTCGGTATCACACTCAGTGAAGATGATGTGGCCACCTTGTGGCAAGTGCAGCCGCCACACGGTGTACCCTTCCTACACTTCAATGCCTTCCTCCTCCTCTGCTTTTGGCGAATATGGAAGCACCGTCATGATGTTGTCTTCAGATCGCTCCCCCCATGCTACACCCGCCTCTTGGTTGGATGTCGCGCGGATGCGGAACTTAATTTGGTCCTGCCGACTGCCACCTGTCAGACCCCATTTCCGGAATCTGCTGTGCATCCTGTATCAGTCCCTGGATCAGTAGCTGATACGCACAAGAACACAGATATGATAATCAAAAGCATACTTCGAATAAGTAAATAAGTATAGTACCTGATATAAGACCCTTAGTGGCGGTACGACAAGGATTCAAAACCATCCAAGTCCATCCGACCGACTAACGGTGAAGCAGACAGCGGAAAACATAGCCCAACACCACAAGCAGACTTGAGGAGCAGAACCGAAAACCAACACGTCGTCGTCTTCTACGAAGTCTTCTCCTGCCTAAACCAACATTCGCAAACACGTGAGTACATAAGGTACTCAACAAGCCCTAACACAAAGGTAAAAGTATGCAAGGATATAACCAAGGCTAGGCTAGGGTTCATCATATCGGCGAAAAGCCAACTTTATGCAAGGTTTATTTGGAAAGCCAAGCAGTTTGCAGACTACAGTCAAGATTATTATACTTGGTATTCAGTGGGGTTGTTTGGCCCTGGGGGAGATGCAATCCGTCCCGTCAGTTCCCAAGTTTTAATGCTGGCCGGATACCAGCGCACGGTTCCACACCGGTGTATTCCAAAAACACGCCAAGGGATAACACACACCGTTATACTAATCTTGTGTGGCCAAATCTTTCGCGTCGTCCATTGCCGTGGAACGCGGCTATCCGGATAGATTATACACTCTGCAGAGGTTGTACACGATTCCCCACAAGGTACGCCTGTCCTCCCTGATATCGCAGTTTTGGCAGGCATACTGAGGTCCCGTACCTACTGGTGTCACCGGCATCCACCCACGGAAATTCATCCAACCAGGGGCTTCATCATATCATATCATATAGAAAGGCCTGAAAAGTATCCACATGCCGGACCCGCTTCCCACTTGTCCACGAGTCTTCTCCTGGCTTCCGCTGCAACTCCTGCCTCCGAGTGGGATACCAGGTGAACACTATAGTAGGGTGTGGTTCCAAATCTTGCCCATACAAGACTTGTGGCTGTACGAAGGGTGCTAGGCCAGGCGGCACAGGAACCGGTCCTTATACGACCGAAGCAGGCATCTTCAATAGCTATCCTCACTGAGGAGTCGCATCCCAGAGATAGCCCTCCCCACTTGAGGACTACCTCGCCTGCTCCCGCCAAAGTATCCCCACTATCGGGTTGCACAAGTCGCTAATTACCATCCCACATTATCATATTCACAACACACACCACCAAGTACTCACGCATTTAACACAAAAAGCATGTATAGCAAGATTAAATTAAGTACTAAATTAAGTACTCATGTGACAGTCCTAAGCGGCATCTCAATCCAACAAATCATTAAAGAATTAATGATGTTGGTTCCTAGGTTTAACAATGGAAGCAGGGTAATCAATATCAAGGCATGGCAATCAGCAAGTAATTAGGACATACTAAGTATTTAAATATCATGCAGGATTTATAAAGTAGGCTCTAATTAGGATTATTTGAAAATCATAGGATCAATCATGATCAAAGGGAGTTAGGGCTTGCCTTCACTAAAGTCTTCTTCTTCACGTCCTCGTAATCCAAGTCCTCAGATCCTTCCTTCAAGCTTGGGTCCTCTGAATCTTCCTTGAGGCTTGTATTCTTCTGGCTCTTCCACGTAGTAACTCGAGTGATCTAGCGTATCAAAACATTACGTATAAACAAACTACCGTAAAAGAAAATAAGGATCGAAAAGAGCCAAATAAGATCCAATTAAACTCCAATTAAGGACTGATAGAACACTGGAGGAGGACAAGAGACGCAATTCATGTATGATGCATCAAGTTTTACTTTAGTAAGGTCTTATTTTCTTTAAAAGGGGTATTAGGGGTAATGCATCGAATATTAGGGCTTTTGATGTAAATGAGGGATGCTAAACACAATGAGAAGTGCATGAGTGTATGTGAAGGTAAACAGCGTGTGTACATGTTCTTGGTACATTTGTGGCACTAAGTCTTTATATAAGTCGTAACCTATATAAAGGTTCATGCAACACGTGTACGAAGTGCAAAGTGTGTTACTTTAATTACCTACCTATAGATTAAAGTATTACCTAATGGTGATTAGCTATTATATTGTCTACTGCATTAATTACTAAGACTAAGCTACTAGTTATTTGTCATGAGCTGAGCGCATGACGGTGGTACGTGCACGTGATCATGCATAACATGAGTGCACGGCTACAGATAAAATACCACAATCAACAAGGACAAATAGCAATTAAATAAGCAATGCACAATAACTCCGATAAGATCCAATAAAAGGCTGCATAATGAATAACGATAAATCGATAAGGTTTGGTAGGTGCGGGTAGCAATGTTAGGTTAAGCTTGGTTGAGCGATGGTCGGGCTAGACTAGGTTTGGAGTTAAGTCGCTATGTTTTGTAGTGAGATGGTATGGCGAGATGATTAGGTTCAACACCAAATGGCGAACGACATTTGTGACATGCGGCATTGATGTCGCATGTTATGCCGAGAGGGGATTCTATCAACAAAGTGCGGAACTTGGGGTTTTAATGGCTCATAGAATTATTCTAGAGCTTCAAAGTTAGTACCAAAGGGTACTACGCGTTTCTACGAACGCGTGAGCGCAAGAATCGCTCAAAACGGAGTTAGGGTTGAGAAGTTACGGAGATTTAAAGATCTAGGGGCTTATTTGTAAGAACAGAAAGATTATAGGGACCTATCCATAATTACAAAAAAGTTTAGGGACCTTAGGGTAAAAAGATAGGGGTCAAAAGGTAATTACAGGAAAGTTTAGGGGTTTTTTTTGTAAAAATACAGGACCTAAACAGAATTATTGAAAAGAGTAGGGGCTTATATGTAAAATGTACAGGGCCCGTGGATTTCTGGAATATCTGGATTTATTTTCATTTAGGAAAAGAGTGGTGGACTGAGTTCACCGTGAACCGAGTGGTCCATGAGTCACTGGTCCATGTGAACCGGGTGCACAGAAAAAATAAAGAGGTGAGACAGTTGACTGTTTTGTGGACTCGGCCCATGGGCGGTGAACCGAGGGGGCGATGGGTCTGCGGTCCATGAAGACCGCGCGCACGGAGGTGAGGCGCGGCGGCCGGGCGGCGTTGGGCGCGGCGGCGCCTTCGCCGGGGCTTCGCCGGAGCAGCCGTTCCGGCGCTCTGGTGGGCCAAAAGCGACGGGATTTGAACCAGGGAGGAGAGGAGAAGATGGGGAGATGGGGACTCCGCGGACTTCGACGACGCGCGGCGGCGGAATCACGTCGGCGACGGCGGGGCGCGGAGCGCGACGGCGGCGCTCGGCGAAGGAGGAGGAAGAGCGCGGCGTGTCGAGTTCTTGCTGGTCGTGGAGGTGCACGATGGTGCGGCGGAGCTGGCGCGCGCACGGACGAGCGAGACGAGGCCGGAAGGGATGCCGTCGTCGAGCTCGCGCGGCGGCGGTCAGCGGCGCGGCTAGGGTTTGGTGTCCGCGCGTCCGCAGTGCTCTCCGAGCTGCGCGGAGGGCGCGGACGAGACAGGGGAGCACGGCGGAGCAGGAAGGCGAGGGAGGAGGGGATGAAGGAGTTCGTCGGCGGTGAATCGGGAGTCGCCGGAGTTGGAGAAGATTTGGGGGAAAAGAGAAATTGGGGCGGCCGGGAGCTCGAGTAGAGGAGCGGCGAATGGGGAGAGGAAGAGGAGAGTGTGGCGCGTCGATTTTTATAGCCGGAGCGAGGCGTTTGAGGCCGGGAGCAGCTCGGCTTGGTCGTCGCTCGTCGTCGGCTCGGTCATCGCCATTGAAGGCTGACGGGACGCGACGAGGAGTGGCGTGATGGGCACCTGCGCGCGATGACGAGGGAGAGAGTATGGCCACAGTGCGGGAGACGAGACGGAACGAGGGAGAGGCTGAGCGGAGGAGACGTCACGGCATGGGAGCTCGCTGGTCTCGCGCGGTCGCCGGTCAAGGAGGGGCATGGGCGCTCTGCCGCGACAGGACGAGTCGGGCATGAGCACGTGGTCCTGACGACGACAACCGTGGTGCGACGGAACGGGACGACGAGGCCGGTGACGTGGAGGCGTGGGCGCGGCAACGTCGGCGGTATGGGCGGCGCGGCGCGTGGGGTCGGGAGGAGGAAGAAGATGGAGACGGGCTGGCTGGGCCGAGGGAGTTGGGCTGGAGAGAGATTGGGTGGGCTTCGGCCTGGAGAAAGGGAGAGAGGAAAAGAAAAGAGAGGGAGAGGAGGTGGGCTGGGCCGACTGAGGGAGAGTAGAGGAAAAAGGGCCCGGGAGAGTTTAGAAATTAGAGATGGTTTGAACTTTTCCAGGGATTTAAGTGACTTCGAATTTGAACGGAACTCAAATTCGAAAAAGCGACTGAAGTCAAACCAACACTCAAATAAAAACCAGAAATGCACATGATGAGATTTTTATGCAGCTTTTCAAAATTAACATTTCAAATTCAAGGTTAAATTTTCTAGACTTGGCACACATTTATTTTATTTGTTGTAAAATTCAAAAAGGTTCGAATTTCTAGTCGACTTTAAATGGAAACAAACACTTGAGCATGAGTTTTATATTTCAAAAATCTCAGATTGAAACTAGGTGTTAAATTATTTTAGTGAATTTTATTTTGGAAAAATCATAGCAAGGTAAGATATAGACAAAAATTTAAATTTGGAGTGATTTTTGTTACTTTTGTTTTGCTTTTTAATTTTGGGATGTTACACACCCGATGATCGTCATGTAGCCCAGAGCTGGGCAACGACATTCCACTCTTGTATCCCTGCTGTAAACACCTTAGTCAACATGAAACAACCTGCTCATGTATGCACTTTGAATGAAATGAAAAGGTAGGGATGCTCCCCCCTGTTGGCGGTTCTTATGCGATAAAATTAAATTCATTAATTCCGCAAGCGCACGGATCACCATTTTAGCATTTCACCTTGGAGTATTCCAGGGTTATCGTATTTATATTTCCGCAGGGAAGTAGAGCAAAAGGTAGCTGAATAATAGCTATGCATTGGATAATTTGGAGAAAGAAATAATGTATCAACTATACTTGAGACGGGGGTAAGATAGGCATGATAGATATGGGTGTTTACAGCACACACATCCTCAAATCCAAGGTAATAAAATAAATCGTAGTATACATTTGGGAGAACAACGAGATAGAGTTAAGGCTACCTGTATGTTTATCTATTATTTACTTTTCTAGCAGTCAAGTCTACAAAGATTATTTACTCTAGCTAAGCTCATACACATACAAGTCATGTCGTTTCGGGGCACACACGTGCTAGGTTAACCGATGAAGCTAGTTCAAACCTAGGGATCCGTATGCTATAATTAAGACCCTGCTGAGTCCAACCCGGACGTGGTGGATTACAAAGACTGGTGCAGCTGTCACATACACTCGCGGCTACCATCCTCCGTGGGGTTGGGTGCCATACGTGCATAGGCCAAGTTCTAAGCGCCATGCTTACAACCCGCCTAGAGGAGCCACTCTTGATCAACGGAGCAGTCCTATCTAAGAATGAACAAGCACAGATTTCACACGACGTCATCTTCGACGACGGCACTCTCTCGTACTCGCTATTCCAACAATCACGAATCCCACAACAAGACTTCTACGAGCACTTACTTAACGAATAAATAAACTAAATAGAAAAGAACTACTAAAATAAATAAATTAAGATAAAACTAATTATATAATAAATAAAATAATATCTCAAGAGTAAGATACAAAGAACTATACCGAACTCCGAGAATACTCCGGAAGCCCGAGAGAGCTCTCACTCTACTCTACTCTACTCTAACTCCCAAAGCTACTACTCAACTAAACTAATGAACACTTGATGAAGTGTGATGGTGCGCCTTGATTCGGAGGCCGAGGGGTCCCTTTTATAGCTTGTGAAGGCGGTGGAAGCACCCTGGCCGACTTTGGAGAGGCGGCGCCGACAAAGTCGGCCGGCCGGCCTAGGGGGTGGGGCCGGCCGGCCGTCCCTTCGGTCGGTTCGCCACCGTCTTTTGCCTGAACGCTCCAGATCATCTCCTGATGGCGGTCCGAAGGTCGGCTCCTTCGTGGGGTCGGCAGAATTGGATTGAGGGCCAAGTAAAGGCCCAAATAGCCCACCTTCTAGAATGTCGGTGGAATTCTGCCGAGCTGGGCTTGAATTGTGTGTTGAAGATTATTTTCCAGCCCACTGGAGGAAGCCTGGGGCCTGTGGCCACCAGGTGGGGCCGGCCGGCCTAGGGTGGGGCCGGCCGGCCAGGGATTTTCCCTGGCTGGGCCCACTTTTCTCCATTATTCACTCCTGCATCCAAATATTCACCAAAACCTATAGAGTAGCATTATTCCTATCTACTATGCACAAAATCTTGGTGTTATGTATTTATTTACCGGTAGGGTGGCGGTCAAAACATGGTTTAACGACCGCCAACAACCTCCCCAAGCTTAAACTTTGCTCGTCCCGAGCAAACTCAACTCAGGGTACCGGCGGATCAGGAGTTACAAAGAAGCGCCCCATGGGTAATAAAGATGCAACAACATACTCCCTAAACAGTGGTAAGTTTACGAGAGCACAAAATATTCATGAGTGTTGCAAAAATCGTGGGGCTTATATGTCACACCTTGTCATGCAGCATTGAAGACTAGAACGGCATTTTCGGACAAGTACACAATTCTAGCAGGTATGCATCCAGAGTTTTTATGTGCTGCAAGGTAAGGTGCAAAAATTCTCCTTCGTTTTGGTAGGCACTTCTCTTACCTACCAATGTGAGTTCTATTCCTACAAGCTTGACTCATCCTACCTTCTACCAAATGAGGCTTTGTATGTGGAGCTTGGTAAGGAATGCACAATTGTCATGCATATATTGTAAAGCTAAAGAATGAGTCTCAATCAACATAGCAACTCCATTTATTTTAGTCATAGGAAATGATGTGATGGAGGGGGAGAAAATGAACTCACACTTATGGAAGGGGGTTTTGAAAAACATTGGTCCTTTATTTTGCTCAAGATGTTTATGATAAGAACCATATAGCCATTGATTTTTGTCATGCAACCATGGAGTTTTTTTTTTTTTTTGACTACTCCATGGTGCAAGGGGCTATAAATTGAATAGTTCAATGAAACATTTTGAAATATTCTTGAGCATTTTGCATGGACCAAAAGTTTTGCAAACTCTGAAAAATGTTTGGTTGATTTATCCAAACATTCCCCTTTTTATTTGGTGGAGAAAAATTTTCAAAAACACACGCGAAGGAATTATGACCAAAATTAGGAGTGCTTAGTTTCAAGAGTACATCAAACCTTAACAAAACTCAATGCATAAACAAATGGCTATGAGTGGGGCTGTTTCGAATATTATGATATGGCTCTGGTAGGTGAATAAATCCTCACACTAAGAGAAGTGTGCCAAAACAGAAGGGTTTTAGGTACTTGCAGCAATTCAAGAAAAACATCTCTGGATGAAACCATACTAAAAAATTGCAACAAGTCCTAATCATGCCATATCACAATCCACAATGCTCAGACTTGGTGTAACAAATGCAACCCACGGAAATAAGCAAGACTCATGATGTGATCATGCTCAAGTAAAAATAACACATATGTCAGGAGTAGAGGTTGCATCTATGCGACACATGGGAAGCTAATTTGTAACTCGATCATCATTTCCCTTAAGCGTAGCATAACACCAAGATTCTAGCATTTATTCGAAACTGGGAGTTTATTTATTTATTAACAAAATTAGGGATACTTACCTGGGGGTCCTCCCCAAGCTTGAGTCTTTGCAAGACTCGAGCTTGTATTGAACTCCTTCTTACCTGGGGGTGCCCTCCCCAAGCTTGAGTCTTTGTAAGACTTAAGCTTGATTCAGGCTCTTCCTCCTCCTTCTTGATCTGCAAAAAGAGTGAGGATGATACAAGTGGCTAGCCCCTAATGGGCATCACCGGGAATCCTATTATTTTTGTTGTTTTTAATTTTTTTTTATTTTGTTTTTATGATTTATGAAAAGAAAAACAAGTGCTAGGCCTAGCTAGAATAACGATTGGGATGGCCTCCCCAATCGGAGGGCTCTCATTTTTACGTCTTTGAGCTAGATGTTCTCCATGTCTTTTCAGCTCGTTTGGACCTCGCTCGCTGGAGAATCTTGCGAGGTAGAGGTTTCTTCTTTCTTCCGCCACACCTTGGTTGTCTTCTTTGTGTTGGTGGCGGCGACCTTTTCTTCAATAGGCGCCTTTGTTGTACTCTCATCGGTCGATACCGTAGCTGCCTTCTTCTTTCTTGAGCGCCTCGCTCTCCTCTTCTTGGGCGATTGTGACTCGCCTACTCCTTCTTGCGGAGGAGTAAGAGGGGTTTGAGGTGTAATTGGCGGCTGAGGCATCCTCCTTGGAGTCCTCTAATATTTTGCTAGCCTTCTTGCATTCTCTCTTTCCAGATAGTCTCTCATATATGCAATGAGCTTGTCTGGCTGTGGCATGGGTGGAGTAATCTCAATCTTCTCCACTCTCCTTGGGTCCTTTCCATATATGACCCGTACTTGCTTGCATTGCTCAACCTTAGGCTTGAAGTTGAACGTTTCTTCCCTGCCGTTGAAATCCAAGTGGATCTCTCCTGCCCCCACGTCAATGTTGGCGTTGGTGGTGCTCAAGAACGGCCTCCCAAGGATGAGAGGGGTCTTGACATCTACTTCCATGTCAAGCACAACAAAGTCGACGGGGACGAAGAAGTTTCTGATCTGTACGGGGACGTCTTCGGCAGTACCAGCAGGATGACGAACGGACTGATCTGCGAGCTGCAAGCACATAGCCGTAGGCGATAATGGACAGTTTAACCTGTCATATACCGCCTTGGGCATAACGCTCACGCTTGCACCCAAGTCACAAAGCGCTTGAGAGAAGTGCTGGCTGCCAATCGAACACGGGATCGTAGGGCATCCTGGATCCTTCTTCTTCTCCGGAAGAATGTTCAGAATGGCTGCGCTGTCTGTAAGCTTCACTACCTCCATTGCTGGAATGGGGCGCTTGTTGTTGAGGATGTCCCGGAAATACCTAGTGTAAGTAGGTACCTGCATGGCATCAAGCAGCGGAATATGCACATATATATGTCGGATAGCCTCAACAAATTTATCAAAGCGCTCGTCCACAGTGAGCTTCTTCCTGCGGTCGGGGTAAGGCAAGCCTGTAGTGTCAAAATACTCATGAGGTGCTGCCTTAGGTGGAGCTTGCTCAACGGGAGGATCTGTCGTTGGTTCCTCCTCGGAGCTCTCCTTCTCGGCGTCTTCCTCTTCAGGGACCTTCTTTTCTGGAACCTTTTTACCGGCCTTCTCCTTGGGGGCTGCATTTGGTGTCTTTCTCTCTGCGCCCTTGGGGTATGGTGGGTCCACAGTACCTCTTCCTCCCCTGGTGGTGATAGCACTAACACTCTCCTTCGTACGAGGAGCCTGCACAGCTGAAGCTATTTGCGCAATTTGCGTTTCTAGCATCTTGTTATGGCTTAGCTGATTCTGCAGAGCAGTGCTGAACGACTCTAGCTTGGCATCTATGCTCTCTAAAGCCTTGTCGGTAGTAAGAAATTTCTTACTAATACTGTCATTGATCTTGACCTGGCCGAGAACTAGATCCTTGATAGAGGGCTCATAACGGGAAAGATTACCATTGTTACCTCCCTGATTCTTGTTGAAGGAGAGGTCGGGCCTTGAGTTCCAGCCGTAGTTGTTCTGGGAGCGGAACCCATTGCCATTGTTGAGGAAATTGCATTCCTCTCTCGCATTTGGGCAGTTGATGCCCATATGCCCAACGCTGCCGCATTCCTCACATGTCATGTGGGAATTCGCAACTTGCAGGTCCTGCGGAGACTCCACCTTGCGGAGTAGCTGATCGAGCTTGATGGCGAGCATGTCCATCGTCTCCACTTGGTGTACTCCACGGGTCTTGGTGCTCGCCGCTTGGCGTTCACCATGAGTCTGGTTGGCCGCCACCTTCTCAATCAACTTCTTAGCGTTCTTCACGCTAAGGGAGAAGAAGGAGCCGCCTGCTGCGGCGTCGAGGTGCTCTCGAGCGGACGGCCTCAAACGGTGGTAGAAACTCTGTATGAGGAGCCATTCTTCCATGCCATGGTGTGGGCATGAGAGAACGTACTCCTGCATCCTGTCCCAGGCTTCCGCGGTCGACTCATCTGCGAGCTGTTGGAAGCCCGATATCTTGTTCCGCAGGGCAGTCGTCTTGCCCGGCGGGAAGAACTTGGCGAGGAAGGCATTGGAGCATGCCGTCCACGTGTCGAGGGACTCTTGGTTCGCGTAGAACCACTGGAGAGCCTTCCCCAACAGAGAGAATGGGAAAAGCTGTAGTCGGATGGCGTCCTGAGGTGCATCCTTTATGACGAAAGTGTTGCACGTCATCAGGAACCTTTGGAGGTGAGCATTTGCATCCTCCGACGGCTTCCCACAGAAAGGACTGGCCAAGATCATGTTGATCAAGGCTGGCTTGAGCTCGTAGTCCTTGTTGGTGATGCGCGGGTTGGGGCCCACGCGGATGTTCTCCGTAGTTGGCGCGGAGAAGTCATTGATCGTCTTCTCAATCGGATCACCCATGTTGTTGTTCGTTGATGAAGGTGGAGGGTGATCGACAATCGTCGGAAGGGATCCTTCAAGAGCCAGAACTTTCGATCGAGCGTGGGTGGGAGGAGGGGTAAGCCTGGCCCTCACCCTTCTCAAGAACTGTTCGGGATCTGAGTGGAAGTTTTCTGGTAGGTCGCAACCAGTCATGCACAGTCCTGTTTCAAATGTTCACAACAAAGAAAGACAGGACAAGGGTAAGCCCGCAAAAGTAAGTGATAATTATTCTTCTCACAAACTTCAATGCATTTATTCAGTTCCTAGCTGCTACTTCCCCGGCAACGGCGCCAGAAATGCTTGTTGGCGGTTCTTATGCGATAAAATTAAATTCATTAATTCCGCAAGCGCACGGATCATCATTTTAGCATTTCACCTTGGAGTATTCCAGGGTTATCGTATTTATATTTCCGCAGGGAAGTAGAGCAAAAGGTAGCTGAATAATAGCTATGCATTGGATAATTTGGAGAAAGAAATAATGTATCAACTATACTTGAGACGGGGGTAAGATAGGCATGATAGATATGGGTGGCACACACATCCTCAAATCCAAGGTAATAAAATAAATCGTAGTATACATTTGGGAGAGCAACGAGATAGAGTTAAGGCTACCTGTATGTTTATCTATTATTTACTTTTCTAGCAGTCAAGTCTACAAAGATTATTTACTCTAGCTAAGCTCATACACATACAAGTCATGTCGTTTCGGGGCACACACGTGCTAGGTTAACCGATGAAGCTAGTTCAAACCTAGGGATCCGTATGCTATAATTAAGACCCTGCTGAGTCCAACCCGGACGTGGTGGATTACAGAGACCGGTGCAGCTGTCACATACACTCGCGGCTACCATCCTCCGTGGGGTTGGGTGCCAAACGTGCATAGGCCAAGTTCTAAGCGCCATGCTTACAACCCGCCTAGAGGAGCTACTCTTGATCAACGGAGCAGTCCTATCTAAGAATGAACAAGCACAGATTTCACACGACGTCATCTCCGACGACGGCACTCTCTCGTACTCGCTATTCCAACAATCACGAATCCCACAACAAGACTTCTACGAGCACTTACTTAACGAATAAATAAACTAAATAGAAAAGAACTACTAAAATAAATAAATAAAGATAAAACTAATTATATAATAAATAAAATAATATCTCAAGAGTAAGATACAAAGAACTATACCGAACTCCGAGAATACTCCGGAAGCCCGAGAGAGCTCTCACTCTACTCTACTCTACTCTAACTCCCAAAGCTACTACTCAACTAAACTAATGAACACTTGGATGAAGTGTGATGGTGCGCCTTGATTCGGAGGCCGAGGGGTCCCTTTTATAGCTTGTGAAGGCGGTGGAAGCACCCTGGCCGACTTTGGAGAGGCGGCGCCGACAAAGTCGGCCGGCCGGCCTAGGGGGGTGGCCGGCCGGCCGTCCTTCGGTCGGTTCGCCACCGTCTTTTGCCTGAACGCTCCAGATCATCTCCTGATGGCGGTCCGAAGGTCGGCTACTTCGTGGGGTCGGCAGAATTGGATTGAGGGCCAAGTAAAGGCCCAAATAGCCCACCTTCTAGAATGTCGGTGGAATTCTGCCGAGCTGGGCTTGAATTGTGCGTTGAAGATTATTTTCCAGCCCACTGGAGGAAGCCTGGGGCTTGTGGCCACCAGGTGGGGCCGGCCGGCCTAGGGTGGGGCCGGCCGGCCAGGGATTTTCCCTGGCTGGGCCCACTTTTCTCCATTATTCACTCCTGCATCCAAATATTCACCAAAACCTATGGAGTAGCATTATTCCTCTCTACTATGCACAAAATCTTGGTGTTATTTATTTATTTACCGGTAGGGTGGCGGTCAAAACATGGTTTAACGACCGCCAACACCCCCCCCCCCCCCCCCGCCCCGCGAATTCCTCAAAAGAAAACCCGCTGACATCACCATCATACAGCGTCCTGAATCTGCACCAGCTTGTGTGAAGGAGGCAGAAAGAAACAAACAAGGCCAAACTGACAGTAGCGATGAAGCAATGTGGTCACGTCTGGAGAGACTGGCATGCATGGATAGAGGAGGGTATCGGAGCGTGCATCAGTACCTCAAGAGCATGGAGGAGTTGGAGAAACGCGCTCGGACCGACACACCTACTGCTCTGACTCTCCAACGTACAGCGATGTGGACGATGGCAGGCAAAGGTCCATGATGCTGTTATTAACTAGCCTACAGAGTAAGCACTGGACCTCAGATGAGAAATTCTCTGAGTGCTTAGTGCACTCTCCTCCTATCTGTTGCCACTATCTCCAGTTTCCCTTTCATGGCAATATTTTTCTATCTCCCTCCTCCGAATGGGACATCACTGTTCCTGCTAGGTTGTTTCCACTTTCCTTTTGCCTCCTATTCCCATTATGCAACCGGGTCAGTTCTTTATTCATCTTCTACGCTTCACTATGTTGTTTGCCATAGCATTTTGTTATGCTGTGCCAAAAAAAAGACATTATATAGGAGGCTAGAGTTGTAGTGGTGCATTCTGCTTTTACATTCGTTTCCCTTTGAACCATCATATTTAGGGTGCGTTTGGTACGGCTCCAGATTCATCGAGAATCAGAAACGTTTCAGTTTCAACCCAGAAACGTTTCTCAATCTGAAACAGAATCACTTCAGAAACTGTTTGGCTCGTAGAGGTGTTTCAGATTCTTGTAACAGGAGATAGTACTTGAAATGACCAATATATATCCTTATGTGCAAATATAATCTGTAGTGTTTATTTTGGGATTTTTGTGCCACTGAAAACCTAGTTGGCGTGCTGACATGCAACAAAACTGTGTGTGCATAGCAGAAACTATATCGGGTCCCACCTCAAGTCATCTTCTTCCTCTCATCTAAGGCGCAAGAAAAAGGAAAGGAACTGACCGTCATGGCTGCTCTTCTCTGCCCTTCCCCTCTGTCAAAAGATGCCTGATTAAAGTGTGTCAACACTCAAAAAGAAGCAAAATCAAACGCAAGCTATCTCCTCTGCCATTCCCCTCTATCAAAACCCGAAATCATCGTCTCTTGTGGCAGGGATGCGCATGGGGATTTTTTTGGAGCAGTGGCAATAGTCTGTAAATAACGCGAAATTCCAGGGAGTTGAGCATGATGCGAAGCGATTCTCCCTGCGGAACACCTAAAATGCCGTTTCGCTTCGCTAGGCAAAAAAGCCGAAACGTTTCTTGCCGATTCAGCCTTGAAATGTTTCGCTGCAGTGGCGTTTGGTGCCGTTTCAGGTGGTTCTGCCTAGAATCTAAAACGATTCAGGCTGCCAAACGCACCCTTAGCTTCCACCTGTGACACCCCATGTCACTGTTCCAGCAAACACTCCAAAACTGAACTGAACCCAAGTCAAATTCTTTTCAAATTCAAAATCATTTATTCAAATAAATGTCAAACCAATGCTTGTGAAGAAAGTTGAAAATTTCCATAACAACTTGCCCAACTAATAATTCTGCACCAAGAACATCTGAAATGCGAAGTTTGGAGAATTTCCATGATTTTTGAAATTCTGGAAGTGTCTCAAAAAATTCAGAGAAGTGTATGCAAATATTGCTGTTCCTCGAATTTTTATTCAAATAATGTTGCTCAAACCTACCCGGACCCAAAAGAGAAGTTGGAGCTGGATATTTATCCTCTGTTACCAGAATTTCTCATAATTTTCTGATGTCTTAAAGTTCCCCTTTTAAGTCGAAAAAATCTGACAACAGGAAATCCAATATCTCCAAATTTGGGACAGATTTGATCTTTGTGAAGCAACTCCAAGTTTTTCAATGCCACTGCCCCCTTTTCAAAAATTCAGAGCAAATTAGAGATCATTAGTGATTTGTCAAATTGTTGCAGGAATTTTGGCCACTGTTTTGGTTTTTAATAAATGCCCAAACTTTCAAAAGTGTCCAACTTTGACCAGCTGCAGTTTGAAATCTATTCAAAATCTTGATGTGCATGTTACACCATCGTGTTCATCATTTCCCTGCTCCTTGCTCCTCTTCCTCATTTCCCTGCCGCCTAACCCTAACCCTAGCCTCCCCAAGCTGCCACCACCTCCTCCATTGCCGGCCGCCAGCAGCTCGAGCTCGCTCGCCGCCGCGACGAAGCTGCTCCAGCCGAGCAGCTTGGCCTAAAGCTTCGTCGCATGTATTCGTGAGGGTGCGTCGCTCCCTCAAGCTCATCATGGCGCTAGGTCTGAGATGAGAGAATCACCAAGTGCGTAGTCCACAACTCATTCCTTGTGGCCACTAGGTCTGAGATGGTGGTGGAGAAACACCCCTGAATGAGGATAGGATGAATCTCCAGTTCCTCTTTCAAAGCAATATCTTCCATGCTCGCTCGTCAGAACGGGACATTTAGTTAGGCTCTGGCTGATTTCCACTTTCCTTTTGCCTCCTATTCCCATAGAAGACCGTTCAGTTGTTTATTCATCCTCTACACTTCTTCTGTAGCACAGCCTTGACTGTGTTGTTTACCATATATAGCACTTTTCTACGCTTTGCCAAAAGAAAGACATTATATAGGAGGTCTATTGGTCATTCTACTTTTACATTCGTTTCCCTCTGAACCATCATATGTGTCTTGCGTGAAAGATCAGAACATTAAATTAGCGTCGTGGTATGTAATTATATGCAATAAATTTATTTCACTACATGCACTGTAAATATATGTAACAAGTTTATTTTACTACCCTAAAATTTCTATATTAATCAGTTGACATCTCCAAATGTAATTGTGGCTTGTGATCTAGGAAAAATATTCCGGAAACAAGAAAAAATTCATGCTGCTGGAGTTCACGTAATCATGATGCTCTCAGCATGCTGCGACACTTATACGGGCCACTGCACAAGACGAACCAGCCCGTCCTCCGGATCGGATTGAAACACGATTCTCACAAATACGTGGCTCTGCGCCGGCAACCGCTGACATCACCATCATACAGGGTCCTGAATCTGCACCAGCTGCTCTGAAAGGAGGCAGAAAGAAACAAAGAAGGCCAAACTGACAGTAGGGATGAAGCAATGTGGTCGCTTCTGTAGAGACTACACAATAGCATGCATGGACAAAGGGTATCGGAGCGTGCATCAGTACCTCCAGAGAGTGGAGGAGTTGGAGAAACGCGCGCGCTCGGACCGACACACCTACTGCTCTGACTCTCCCACCAGCAGCTACAGTGATGTGAACGACGGCAGGCAAAGGTCCATGACGCTGTTATTAACTAGCCTACAGAGTAAGCACTGGACCTCAGATGAGAAAATCGCTGAGTGCTTAGTCCACTCCCCTCCTATCTGTTGCCACTACATGTCAGCTGGAGATGGAAAATTACCCTCGAGTGAAGATAGGATGAATCTCCAGTTTCCCTTTCATGGCAATATTTTTCTGGCTCGCTCGTCCAAATGGGACATCACCCTTCCTGCTAGCTTGTTTTCACTTTCCTTTTGCCTCCTATTCCCATTATACAACCGGGTCAGTTCTTTATTCATCATCTACGCTTCTTCTGTACGTACTTCATTGTGTTGTTTGCCATAGCATTTTGTTATGCTGTGCCAAAAGAAAGACATTATATAGGAGGCCAGATGGTAGTGGTGCATTCTGCTTTTACATTTGTTTTCCCTTTGAACCATCATATTTAGCTTCCACCATGGTTACGTTTGTACATTAATTATTCTTCTAGCTGTATCCAGAGCATCTATATATAGATAGTTACGTTTGCACATGTGGTCAGATCTCGCATCAAATTAAGATCTGATCGCTAGCAATTTGGAGAAGTAAATGTATATGCCGAAGAACAGTTAGACAGTCCCTGGAATGGGGCGTGTACCAGATATGCTGGTGTAACATTGCTGTGCTCCAGCTTATTCTATTTGTATTGAATACGTGAAACATAACTAGGGTACCAATCCGAAAATGAAAAGAGACTGAGTTAATTAGGTATTTTCTTATTTGAATTGTATTGCAATAAATAAGGCAATTTTTTTACTAAAGCCCCTCCATAATTAAGCTACACCAAAATTAATGTGTACTGTCCATCATTTAGCAGGTTGAGATTAGAATATGTGACCTATTACCTGTAACCTAATATTGGATACAAATTGAGACATGAAACTTTAGCATGTAGATCACAGTTCTGACCATAAGTATAATCAGACGATCAAAGGTTTTTAATAAAATTCTGTCAAAAAAACTAGTTACTCTGTGTCACGAACAAAATGAAGGATAAGTAGTTAAGAGCATAGATAGACCATTAATGTGGTAATTTCATTGCCTTGAAGCAAACATTGATGCGTCTTTTAACCTTCAAATATTAAGAGCGTAGATAGAAGAAGATTTATTAGGCAAATATATTTGAGGTAGTTGATCTCAAAAGTGAAGTGCCAGGGAAAGCTGATGTCACATTGGCAAGATCAGTCTATAGCTGCCATGTGAAATGTGCCACGTCAAAGTGAAAATGAAGAATCGATGAATTAATCAACTGGTTCTCGCTTTTCTGCATTTGGTACAACATACTTTTTGTTAATGGGGCATGAAAAATCCATTTTTTCCCCTCAGCCAACCCATAAGCAACCTCTCACCTACCTCGAGAGGGTGCCCGCAGCCACCCACCTGAAGTACCCGCACACATCTTCAGCTACCATGCTGCTGGCCGTTCTCCATGCTGACGCTACAGACCCAATGCCAACAAGGCGTGAGTGATGGCAAGGCCATGCTGACGTTCATACACAACGCCACTGCAATTCCATGTGCGTCTACATGAGATCAAGGCGACCAATGCCCAGCTCAGCCACAATGGATGACACTTAACTGTGTGCGGTGTATTTTCCAGTTGCCACCTATTCCAATTCCACCAAGGCTTGCATCTTCATTCCTTCGTCCTCTATAGCTTACACTACATTTGTTTCTAACATATTGTTGTTCTATGCGGAAAAAAAAAAACCATTTTATAGGAGGCAAGAAGGTTCTGAAATTAAGTTGGCTCAGAGGCAATTTGGTATGCATTCACTTGTCTTAATGAGCATATCTTGCACGGAAGATATGATCGTTAGTACACGAGGTACAAGGTTGTTAATTCAAAAACGTGGCGGATTCATAAGGGTATGAAACAAGCATATGCCTGGTTGATCAAATTTAACTGCTTCGCTCTTTTGAAGGCATGTTACTTTATTTACTTAGAAGTATAGCACAATGAGACATATATGATCTCGCAATTTTGCTTTTTATTTCTTCTACATATAGGACAGTTGTAAATTCTAAATTTTAAGAACCAAAAAAGATAATGAATTTATAGTTTGAAATATAAACGTTTTAAGATTCAGAAAAGGGAAAGGATGAAAAGGACAGGAGCGTGTTACAATGCCCCTGTAAAACAAAAAACTCACTAATCGTAGATAAATAAAAAATACTTTAGGGAACCTATTCTTTTTCTTTTCTCTTTTGACTCAACAGGAGGGTCCAAGGACCCTACTAATTATAATATATTGATGTAAAAAGGGTACAAATAAGAGTTACATGAGAGTAGAAAACTTAAAACAAAAATTTACAAAATAGATTGTATCCATATTTCTATCTGTGCGAATTACTTTATCTTAGCCCTGTGCAACAGGTAAGAGTAATCCATCTTGAAACCGCGTAGACATGCTTCCACTGTGGGATCCACTGCATCGAGCAACCAATTGTTCCTGGTTTTCCAAATGTTCCAGGTTGGTGATCTCTATGTAGAAAGGTACTGATAAGAGTCTTTTGATTTCTTGAGAGTTCTAAGAGCGAACGTGGTGGCTTCGTTTTACATAGATACACGCTTCAAGTACGGATATGATGCATGCAGGCTACATCTAATTGGCTTGACAGAAGTAACGCTAATCTAACGCTCATTATGGAATCAATGACTAGCTACGAGCTTTGTCCGGCCGGCACAGCCGCAGCGGCGTCGCGGGCGGCGGCCTCGGCCTCGGCGTCGAGCTTTTGGATGAGGGAGCGGGTGTTGCTCAGGACGCGCATGCTCTCGGCGGTGAGCCACTTGTCCTCCGCTTCCAAGACGCGCATCCGTTCCGAGACCACGCGAGCCTTGTTTTCCAGGTAGCTGTGCGCGTACCGCTTCGGCATCTCGATGATGTCGTAGGCACCGCCGTCCTTCTCCTCCTGCACCACGAACGCCGGCGGCAACACCTCACCCGCCGGCCTCTTCTTCTGTCCTGCCGCAGCCATTGTATATATTCTATCCACCTGACCTCGGCGTTGCAAGCTGTCGGTCTTCAACTTCAAGCAGCAAGCGACGTATGCTGGGCTTTCCTTCTCCTTGTAACCAGATGCATATATATAGGAGTGTACGTACTATTTATCAACGGTGCTGGACCACTCCAAGTCGGCGAAGCAGTCCGATCGAGTCGATCGGGTGCGTGCCAGCCAGCTTTTTTTTTTTCCGGACTCGGACCCTGCATGGCCGCCACGAAATTTATGGGCCAACGACGTTATTGCTCATGGACTCACAGCGCGAGACTTTGTTTTCTTCAGTCAGCCAGCGTCTTTTTCTTTTTTTTCTTCCTTGTGTATGATGATGAGACAATGATGCTTTGTTATGAGATTCATCTTTTATAATTTTCTTTATACAAAAATGGATCCATCCCATAGTTTTTGTGACATTCCGATCTACAATATAATTGTTTTACAGTTTTTCTTTGAAATGTTAAATTTTTCTATAAACAGATATTCAAAGAGTTCGAACAAGTTACATTGGTAAAAAAAAATATTTACTGGCAATAACCTTGCTCTTCTGGGCCCACTGGCCAACACTGGGCACTACCAGCTCCGGCCTTCTCCGGCAAAACTTGGTTGTAGCAATGGTGTAAGAGATGGAGAAAGAGATCGAAGGGCCCTTAGCTTGAAGAAACATGAGATCAATTTCCAGTTCTTTCATAGCAAAATTTTTCATGCTCGCTTGCTTGGTTTCGACTCTCCTTTTGCCTCCTATTCCCATTAGAATCTGCACTGTGCTGTTTGCCATAGCATTTTCATATGTTGTGCCAAATGAAAGGCATTATATCGGAGGCCATAGTGGTAGGGGTCGATTCTGCTATTACATTCGTTCCCATCTGAACCATCACTTATATATATCTTCCATGGAAGATCAGGTCATTAAATTAGGAATACGGTGGGTAGATATATGTAATAAATTTTGGTATCCGGAACAATCTGTTTTATTTTATGCGAACCCAACCCCCCCCCCCCCCCCCCCAAAAAAAAAAATCGTGGCTTGTTTTATTATCCTGAACACATCAAACTTGTTCAAGTTACCCCCAACCCGCCCCTCCCCTATTGAGAGGTGTACACACTACTACAGAGAACGGCTTTAGAGACGTGTTTTTTGGGCCTTTTATGGCATATGGCTCCGTCGCTAGTGATACGTCGGTAGGGTACCCTCTAAGGACTGGTTTTTCTGTGCTAGTGTGTGTTCTTATCTACTTGTTTAAGTTGAACATTAAATTTAAATTTTGAGTAGTCAAAGAAGAAGCTGGTTGATCCCAAACGGTGGACCTATGTATAACCGGCAAGTTCATGTCACATTGTCAAGCTCTAGCTTTACGAACTGAACACACGTAATAACATGGGGACTAACATCCAAAATGAAAGGAGACATGAGTTAATCAGCTGCCCCTTTCTTTTCTCCTTTTCATTCAAACACGTTAAATAGTCGTTAGAAACAAATATCCTCCTCCCGTCACCAAGCTGGAGGTGCCTGGCTCACAGCCATTGCCAACAGAACTATGTGCACTTCCGTGGCTATGATGTTGCGGGCCTCGACTCCAAGCTCTATCACTCCGCCCGTTTAGCTAGCAGGGCGACATCACAAGCAGCAATGTCGTGCTCAACTTAATAATTTTCCCTTCATTATAGAAACCAGTTTTTTTAATATTATCTTGTGGTAGAATACAAGAATATACTACTAACAATTGTATGTTTTGATTGCACAAGGAGTCATACCCAGAATTAGTTGTTTTCTTTTATTTTCCTGATTTTTTTTAAAAAAAAGGTCGGTGCATTTCATAACCCATGCTTCAAAGTTGATTAATCTATGCGCACTTGTTTTAGTGTGGATCCTTGCATTGCATTCTAAGATAAATTAAAAAGTGTGTGTGACTCTTTCAATGACAATTATTCGAGGATTGGCACTTTTTGGCAACTTAATGGAAGCATGATATGCTAGAGAGTTTTGAGATTGTGAAGTTGCTCATACGATAGTGCGCACGGGTGCTCTTGGTTGGATGACGCTAAATAAATTGACCAACAATACAATCAGCAACTTCCAAACAGTGTGGCTAGACGCTCACTTATTTTGGCAAGTAAATGGAAGAATTGCAAAAAAAAAAAGGACTTCATTTTGATTCAACAACATGCATGAATGTTGTACAAGGAGAAACTGGTTTCGAGAACCACAGAGTCAAGTGTGCTATCTACAGCATCTTCAAGTAACTAGTTGCCCTTGGAATCATAAATATGACCACACAAAAGCACCGAGGCTAAAACTTTTGCTCACTATCCGCAATGTGGTGTGCTTATTTCAGTAGTGATTATATAAAATTTTCTTGATTCTATGATAACTAGGAGGACCTTTTGAAAATCTTATAAAAAATATCGCACTATGAATTACAACTATTCTGCTAACAGTATAACATGACTGCCACAAATTGATTGCTTTCTTCTACCGCACGGTGCAACCCGTGGCCCAACACCAACACTAATTTGTCACAATGCACGATATGTAACTCTGTTGGAAAGATAACCCTTGGAACTTGGAAGGTTTGCCTCCATATGGCCTCCGCTGTGAAGCTTGTGCCTGATGTGCATTATCCTGTTGCCTCCTATTCCTATTCTACCCAATGCGGGCATCGATCTTATACCACATCTCTTAATCTATCATCATCCTTTCTTGCTCCTTGGCATGTATATCCGGTACTGCTTTGGTTGATGGTACTTTGCTGTACCATACCAAAAGAAATCCACTTATATAGGATCAGGCATGGTGGTGAATTCAAGATGACAGGTGCATTTCGGTACGCGTTCAATTCTCTGAATATAGTGAGCATCTCTTACCCAAAAGATCGGATTGTTGGGACCATCAATATATACATGAGGCAGTGATTGATTCATTCACAAATTAAAATGAGGGATCGGTAAAGGTATAAGCTTGATTGGCTAGTTAGAAGAGGTACATGCCTGAAAATTTACTTGCTAGCTAACACTACCATATATATAGAAACAGAATTTACGTGAGCTTAAGATACCGTCCTGAAAATGGAAAAAAAAAAAGGAGATAAAAATGTGGCGTTGGGGCGAAAATTACTGATCTTGTAATCTTGTATGACACCTGAGAAAAAACAGTGCTGTTGCCAACGACAGCTCCGTCAAGAAATCAATAACTCTTCCCTGACTCCAAGATCCTCACCGGCGTTGGCGCCATGTCAACAACGTGGAAGGCGGCCGAAGCTGAGCATATGCGGAGGATGGGAGGGGAGAGATGACGGAGGATAGACTTAGTTGAAGGCTTGTAGCGTCGAGAGATGATCGATGGTGCCGGATAGCCAGAGACAATCTAACTTGAGTAGCGAGCGCAGTGCTGTCGCGTTCCCAGCCCGCCATCATTCGGATCTGCATTTTTAGCTTGCCGACGTCTTGCGACCTGGCACTGTACGTCACCTTGCTCTACAATGTGGACGTCGCCGTGCGTAGGCTCGCCGGTCACGGTGACATTATCTGCCCCTCGTTATAGGAAATTTGCTTTCACGCCTTCATGCACTTTCTTCTGCGGGCCGTTCTTAATGGATTTAAAGTCAATTAACATATATTTATTTGTCCAACAGAACCCATCTATTCGCTTCTCTAGTGACACGTCTGTCTCTATACACAGAGGAAGGACGTCCATTGCGGCCACGCCTTTGTAAACGTCTGCAGCCGAGAGTGCCAAAGAAAAATGAAAATAACAAAGGGAGGTCCCTTATCTTCTTCCTCTCACGCAGCCACGCCCACGCGTATAAAGAAGCAACCGCACACCACGCCGGCGCTTAATTTCTGGAGCTAGCGAAAGCTTGTAGAACATTCGCAGCGAGCATACAAGACGATGATGATGCACATGAAATTGCCTGCCGTACCATCCTCACCGTGGAGGGGACGAAAGATGGAGTTCCTCTATGACAGCGCTGCAGTCACGCATGTACGCGTAGTGGGCGCTCCACTTGAATCGACTTCTCTTCCCTCTCTTGCGAAATCTTGGGTGAGAATTGAGACCTCTTTTTCATGGACCTGCGTCACAACTTTTCATTCCTTAAGAATTAACCAGACAGTTTTTTGCCTGGTGGATTCCGGTTCAAAGTTTTGCTTTCCATGTGTCCCCTCAAATAAGCAGGAGATCATAAGAAGGTGGTTTTGGTCGATGACCATTAGCACATGCGGTCGCCTGGTAGCTTGTTCGAATTTCGAAAGTAGCGAAAATGGCCCTTCAGCTCATAGCTTTGTTCTCCTATTCCTATTGACAACACATCAGCACTATCCCACTCCTTGTCATTTCTCACATTTCCCACCTCATCCTGCTTAATTTGGTTTTATGTGTTGGGTGTGCCAGAGTGAAACGAAAAGCATTATATAGAGGGCATGTAAATTAATGTGTAAATTATGCAGCCTTGGCAGATGCTTATTAACATTAGATGTACTTTGTCTAGTTATTTTTTTAATAAATGATCTTTTTTTCTTACATTAGTATTGATCTATATATGCCTGAGCATTATGATTTTTTTTTGCAGGAGTGCATTATGATTATTTAAAGAACATATATACAAATGTGCTACATTTTCACCTAGGAAATATACAAATGTGCCACATAGGTTCTTCTCCTTATAAAAGAACATACTCACATTTGTTTGGAGTTTATACGAGTCGGCAAACATGACCAGTTACTGAATGGAGACTAGTTATAAACCTCGAGCATACCCTGGAGGCCATACTTCATCCACTTCCATTGTCTTCCGTGCTGTGAATGCTAATCTTGCGATAGGATTCGAGCCTATACTTCTTGTGTATTTCCCTTTTGCATCCTATTCCCAATACACTACGGTAACCTCTTCCCCAAATCTGTAGTCATCCTTTACCAAATGCAGGATGTCATATTTTTCCAGTACGTGGAGGTTGCTGGTGAGTGTATTATATTTTCTTGCTACTCATTCCCTCACTTCCCCTGCCCAAAAGATCGACTATGTCTTGCGTGCAGCGAAGATGGTGGATCCAATCCAAATATATAGTAATACGCAGAAGGTGGCGTCGAACACGAAGGGCTGATAAAAGCTTGTGATGGACACGTACTGGACTCGGATTTGCCGCAGTGGTGGGGCCAGAGGAAAATGTGAACGTGGTATGTGTTCGCGTTGCAGTGGTGGGGCGCCAGTGAGCTTAGCAGGGAACGTTGTATGCCAGCATCAAAGTGGCAGAGGGGTACGGCCGGATAACAGCACAATTACCACACCGTTCTACTCTTTGCTCGCCGCTGTTCCCGAGTGCAGAGCACCACATGCTGCCTGTAAAAGCAAGGGAGAACATAAATGAACATCTTAAGCTTCGTAAGAGCAAGAAGAACGGCCGCACCAGCCGCTAGGGGCATATATCTCGCCGATGCCATTGATGGTAGGAGCTCGGAGCTCCAGGAGACTACCAGTATGGAGAACGTGAAGGAAGAACGAACGGATCAAATTGAGGGGAACGCAGCGGCGTTACGGCGAGCAAGCTGCAAGCAACATGAAGCGGCAAGATGGTGGTCCTGCACATGAAGTTCGACGGTGCCTGCTCGATATATCCTCTCGATCGGTGGACGGGGACGATAAGAGCGAATTCCGGTATGACATTTCTGCGGTCGTGGACGGAGTGACCGCTCTACAGGAATTAATCCCCTTCTCTTCCCTCTGTACCAAATCCGTGGTGAAAATTGAGATGTCTTCTTGCGTTCCTGATTTTCATTTATTAAGAATTAACCAAATAGTTTTTGTCCCGTTGATTTCTGATCATATTTTTTCTACCATCTGTTCTATATTTCTGCATAGTTTTGGAACGTTGAGTGGGAAGTGGAACTAGAATCAGTAAAAACTTCGTACAGGTGGTTGTTACCGGGATATATGTCCATCTAATTTAGTGCAGAAGCTGCAGCTGTATTGACCCTTACTATCAGAAAATTGACTAGTCACCAAGATATTTGGTCATTATATGTTTATGATTGGTTGCAATAGCTATTATTTGTTAGCAACAATCTTGATCACATTTTGATAGCTAAAACGACCAACAAAGAAATTTTTTCTTTGACGCTTAAACTTGGTGACTAAAACTCTGTTTTCTTATAGTGCTTCTATTTAAATATAGTCTACTTGATTAAGTGGGTGCAAGGTCTGAATGTTATTACAGGAGCAATCGGAATCCGTCAACTTTGCTTGCGCGCCTAACAACCAACAAATGACAAGCAAGAAGCAACTAGAGCTCCAACGTGAAAAATCAGAAGTAAAATGCATCCTTTGATGGACATACAACAAACAATTATTCTCCTCCAGTGTAAATAAAATAAGAGAAACAGATATTGCCACTCGCATGGCAGTATGCTAGTCCTTACTATTCACAAATACTATTCAACAAGCTTTCCTAACCATCCCACAAATACCGCTCATCAATAAATTCAACGAGCATTTTCACTTGTGTTTTCCTTCTTGCTCATACTTAATTTTCCTTTTTGTGAAGTGCTCATACTTAATGTTTGTGTTGAACAACGATTGAACCATAAGGCTCAGCATTCCTAATGCTACAAATACTCATTTAGTTACACAATTCCTTGTCTCCCGTCGAAAACCTTTTGCAGTTTTGGTGCAGGCGTGGCACGTCATAACTTGCTGCATAATTGTGAAGGCCCTCTGGCCGAGATGGTGTGATCATTTCTTAAATTACAAAAGAATATGGAGTTAGAAGCATATGATTGTGAGCTATGCATATGGCAGGAAGATGAAACAAGACAACATCTTTCTTAAATTGTAAATTTGCCCGGAGATGTTGGGAATCCATTGGAATTCAGATACCGCAGGGAGCAAGACCCTTAAGAACAGTGGCCAACATCAGGAGAGCTCTGAATGTGCCATTCTTCATGGCGATTGTAATTCTGATGACACGGAGTATTTAGACCATGCGCAATGATTGGATATTCAATCAAGTGCCACCTACAGTTCAAGAATGCAAACTGAAATTCATCCAGTTCTTCTCGCTTCTGTTGCACAGAGCGAAACGGAAGTACTTCCCGGAGATTCAGTCATGGCTAGATTCAGTTTTATAACTCTTCGTATTATTCTTGTTTTCTTGGACTTTTTAAACTTTTCTTTCATATCAATATATATTAATCAGTAGGGGTGCTGCACCTCCTGTTGTCTCAAAAAAGAAAAAAAAAAGATGGTGTGATCAAACATGCGAGCAACATTACAGGTGCAACAGGAAGTCCCGGTACTTCTAAGCTCTCTGGCCCTTCGCCGTACCCTGCCTGTGTTCACCACCTGCCTTCAGGTTGTAACGAAAATGATATTTATCTGATAGCCTGTTCCTCTGTGCCTCATATTCCCATCCAACAATACATCAGTCAACGTCCCACTTTTTTCTTCTCTCTTTTTTTGAGAAAAATCCACGTCCCACTTGTTACCATTCCTCACCTTTTCCCATATCTTCATCCTGACTCTGTTTGTTAGTGTTGGGTGTGCAGAATCAAACGAAGGCATAATATAGAAGCCTTGACAATCGTGGCATAAATAATGGTAGATGCATAGTACAATTAGGTGTACTTTGGTTTATTTCATTTTTGAAAAGAATCTATTTTTGCTTACTTTAGTGTGGATCTATATATGTCAGACCAATTTTATGGTCGTCCCATATCATTGTGGATCGTCCATCTAATTAGACCTTAGTGATCAAAACGTTATCTTAGCTAGTGCTGATAGTTATAACAAAAAACAAACGTGATTATATCGGATTTTGTAGCCATGCATGTCCCATGGCACATGATCTAGTTGTAACTAAGAAAAAAACGTGCTAGGAAAATATATTTGTTAAGAAAACATCATGACACATTACACAAGCTTAACAAAAACTAAGACGCGAACACATTTGACACACGCCTCTAACATGATAAACCTAAAATTATTCTATTTGTTTTGTAGTTTTCTTTCTTTTGGAAATCCAACTGGTTTAGGACTACAAACCTAAACTTATTCTTTTTATTTTTGTATTTTTCTTTGGAAATTCAACTAATTTCTTAATTAGAATCGGTTTTTAATTAGGTTCATTTCTTGCAGCATAACGTAAAAAAGAATTTGACACATTTATCATGTGCATGGCCTGACTAACACATCGGATTGAGTTGACCTTTGGCCAAATGGTACTACAAACTTGGAACGAGCATGAGGAGATTAACATGATTTCTTTCTCTTTTGAGTTTTCTAACGGACGGTCGCGCAAGATCTTTGGTCTTCCACAGGAACCGATGAAAAAGTGGGTCGCTTCTTATAGACTCGCTCAGAATGATTCTTCTCTATCTAGAGTTCATGGCCTATTAGAAGTAGAAGGTGCTCTGGTGCATCCTTACCCACAGAAAAAAAACGTGACATGGATCCGGATTTGCTTCTTATGGACTCGCTCAGAATCCGGATTTGCTTAAGAAAGAACGTGACAGATTGTATATTCAGTATATGCATGACCGGTGTGATGTGCCAAACATGTTGTTTGCTCGAGAACACGCCCCCGCGCAACCGGTGGCACGCAGTTGACTAAGTTCAAACAACATGCAGAAATCGGCGTCTAGCGAGAGGCCACCGATTTGGTGCGGACGTGCAGGCACCACTCCGCCATCATTGCCAACAGAGTAAGCCGTGTCCTAATTAACAACCAACGAAGAGAACCGATCTGCATGCGTCCATGATTTGAGAGACGAGTGATCGAAGGAAGCAGAGTTTCTCTCTGCACGGAAAGGGGTAAAAACAGCGCGGAAGGCGATCGGTTTTGATAAATCAATTTTCTGTCTTTTTAATTCACTTTCACCTATTTAGAATGAAGGGCTTATATTGGTGAAAGAAATTATTGAAATAAAAGTATGCTACGTTTTCGCCTAATAAATGTGCAATTTGTGTTACTAGCAACAAGCATACATGACAATACGCTACTTCCCACTTTTCAAAATGAAAGTCCATCTACCAATCCTGACCATTCCACTAATGTCGATCATCAACGCCTAACTTCAACTTAAATGTTTGGATAATTGAACAACCATTAATTAAACCTTACACAAATGAAGCCTTGGCATTATATTTTTTAAGTCCGGCCATAGAACAGGCTCATAACGAAGGTTGTACTCCTCAGCTACACCTAGAGTCAATTAACGAAGGTTGACGCAGATATGACAGGCCACGCAGCTTTCCACGCCCGCCAGCCACCACTTGCTAGATCAGACATTAACAAGCCCTCGAGTGAAAAATGTGGCGAGGCTCTTTCGGCAACGGTGAACAAACACGTCAGCAACAGTGTAGGTCCAACTCGAAGCCCAAGTCCTTCCGTGCCACTGCTGGTGATGTCTGGCTCTGAGTCTGGCTCTTTGCCGCTCCTGCCTGCCTCCGTTGATTGCTTCTTACTGTAACGAAAATGGCATTTTACCTCATAGCTTGTTCCGTAGTACCTCCTATTCCTATTGGCAACACATCACCACCGTCCCTCTTCTTGTCAATTCTCACATTTCACACCTCATCCTTCTTTGGTTTGCCGTGTTGGGTGTGCTAGAGTGAAACCAAAGCATTATATTGAGGACACGTAAATGGTGCCGTAAATTATGGTAGGTGCGTATTAACATTAGATGTACTTAATTTCTTTTTTTACAAAACGATCTATTTTTCTTAGACAAAATTTGCGATAGCATATTGAAAAGGTGTGGCTTTAGCCACAACACACTCTAACTCTCGAATTTAGTTGTAGCACACTAAACATGAAAAAGGTGATTCTTCAACTTTTTTATCTGATGACCCAAAATACATTGCAACTTGAAATTTTTTGCACAGTTATACATCGATGCGTTCTCTATCCACATGTTGTTTTTTTTTCCTTTGCAGATTTGTTTATGATTGGTCACATAGTTTGTTTTACAAACAAAAGTTATTCTCATTGAAATTTATTTAAAACATCAGGAAACAATCTAAAAAAACACATGGATAGAGAATGTGGCAATGTATCATTGTGCAAAGTTTCAAGTTGTAATGTTTTTTGGGTCACCAGATGTCGTACCCCATTTCTGGAGCACTAGCGCTTACCGTATCAGTCCCTGGATCAGACGCTGATACGACGCTTACACAGTGACATCACAGTCTCATACCCTTTTATGATATTACCAAGTCTCATACAAGCCCTTTTATTATATAAAAGATCTTACAACAAATGCTAGCGGCCTGACCACAAGAACAGACAACACACCGACTAGCTGCACCAGCAGCAGCACTAGACTACTACTCCAGCGGAAGACGGAACGGCACCACTCCAACAGGCAGACTTGCGTGCAGGCTGAACCCTAATCTTCACCTTCAACTGCTTCAAACTCTGACTCACCTTCTGAATGATTGAAGCAAGAGTGAGTACTTAAGGTACTCAGCAAGCCTAACACGAGGGGTAAGTTATGCAAGGGAGTTCATCAAAGGATAGGCTTGTGGTTCATGTCAACGAGGCAAGAAAGCCAAGTTTATGCAAGGTTGTTTTGAAAACAAAACAGTTCGCAATCTAATCAAGTATCTGTACAGATTAGTGGGGTTGGGCGGCCCTGGGGGAGTTACTGTCCATCCCGTCAGTGCCTCAAGTTTTATCACTGGCCGACAACCAGCACACGGCTCCAAACCGGCGTTTTCCAAAAACACACCAAGGAAACTCACGCAGAAAATCTAATCATAGTGTGGCCGATGCTTTCGCGTTGTCCAATATCGTGGAACACGGCTTTCCGAAAAGTTTCTTAACCTTGGCCAAGGGTGCACAAATTTCCCCACAAGGTGGTCCAGTCCTCCCTATCGTCATAGTTTGGACTGTCCCACTAAAGGTCCCATACCTACTTTGTACCACCACGGCATCCCCTACGGACATCACCAGGGGCTTCACAATAATAAAAAGGCCAGTCATAAATGCCGGATCTCGAACACCCACCAACGAACGAGTCTTCTCCTAGGACTCCGTTGCAATCTCCTGCCTCCGGGGGGTACCGGGTGAGTACTAGTAGGGTGTGGTTCCAATCCCGTACCCATATACGGCTTGTGGCTGCGCGTAAGGTGCTAGGCAAAGGCGGCACAAGAACCGGTCCTTATACGACCGAACCAGGCATCTTCAATAGCCAATCCACAAGTGGAAGGGCGTCCCAGAGATAGCTTCCCCACTGAGGACTACCTCGCCTGATCCCGCCAAAAACATCCCTCACTAGGGTTGCACTTTATCACCACTCCCACCCATTTTCACATTTACGCACACCACCAAGCACTCACACATTTTACACGAAAATCATGTGAGCAGTATTAATTAAACACATATGGTGAAAGTCCTAAGCGGCAAAGCAATCCAACATGTCATTAAGGGATTTAATGACGTTGGTTCCTAGGGTTAACAAGGGATCAGGATATATTCAAGTCAAGGCGGGCAATCAAATATTGCACAGGACCATTCTAGCCTTTAAATTCATTTAAATACCATGCAATTTATTTATAAACAGCTCTAATTAGGATATTTGCAAACATAGGATCAATATGATCAAAGGGAGTTAGACTTGCCTTCACCAAGCTCTTCTTCCTCTAAATCCTCGTAATCAGGATCCTCTGCTTCCTCTTCTTGATTATCTAACGATTTAACAAAAGATAAATCTACCGCTTAGCAACCAATTAAACAAGCATTAAATGAAATAAAATCCAAATGAACTCCAAAAATTATGGATCTGGTAAGATTGGATAGATGGTGATTTTAGATGAATTTAGGTGGAAGAATCACTGAAATCGGAGTTTAAACGGAGAAGATATGGATTAAACAAGTTTAAGAAAGGAAATGATCAGGATTAAGCTAACTTAATTAAGTATAGCCATAATCCTAATTAATCTGGGGTGATCAAGGGTTGGAAAATGATTAGAAAGGAATATAGGATTTTTGGGAATTTTCGGAGATTTTTCTGATATTGGAAATTGCTCGGAATATAAATGTGTGTACACTAGCGGGTGCACTTAGCATTTTCCTGAGAGAAAGAGAGGCTGACAGATGGGTCCAGGTGATCTGAGGGCTTGTTTGCAAGAGTAGAAAGGTTCTGGGGACTTTTTGGTAAATACAGAAAGATGCCGGGGACCTATTTGTAATTATAGAAAAGTATAGGGACTTTTCTGCAAAAAGATAGGACTAAGACAGAATACTGGAAAGGTCAGGGGTTTATTTGCAAAAAAATACAGGGCTGGGTATTTCCAGGGATTTCTGGAATTATTTTTCTTTTGGAAAACTCATGGAATTGGTCCATGGGAGACGTGGACCGGAATCGGGCGGCGGTCCACCGGTCCAGGGTGGACCGTGGCGTCGCGCGCGGCGGCGCGTTGCCGGAAATGTCGCCGGCGGCGGCTGCAAAGGGCGGAAAGGGTCGGGAAGTGGCCCTAGGGCATCTACGCGCGACGGCGGACTCGGGCGAGGGTGGTGTCGTCGACGTCGACCATCGGAGCGGCGGCGCGGGCTCGCCGGAGATGGGCAGTGGCTCGCCGGAGGTTGGGGAATGGCTCGCGCGATGGGAGAGGAGGAAGGAGGAGATGCGCGGGAGAGAGAGAAGGGAGCAGTGAGGCTCACCGGAAGCTCGACGAGGCCGGAGGAGAAGAAGAAAGGCGGCGGCGGCGAGGGGAGCTGGTGGCCGTAACCCTAGCTCGTGCGCGGCACGGCTCCGGGCTCGGCTGGGGGCGAGGAGGGCGTGTTGAGAGGGAGAGTAGCTCGGAGGGGCTTGGCGAGGGGGAAGAGGAAGGGAAAGGGCTTCCGTGGCTGTGGGCGAGGTCACCGGAGTGGTGGCCGGAGTGGAAGAGAGAGAGAGAGAGAGTGGGGGAGATGAGCGAAAGGGGAAGGGCTCGGCCCTTTTTAAGGACGGCAATGGCGGTGGCGCGGTTGGACGTGACGGGCGCGCCAAGAAATCGCGAAGGCGGTGGCGCCAGTGAGGCGGTGCGGCGGCTGACGTCGGCGACGGTATGGGCGGCGGCGCGGTGATGTGACCGGACGGGAGGAGGACGACACGGCGGGGCCCGCTGGCAGCGAGACGGAGGGAGGAGGCGGGCTGGCAGGCTGCGCGGGAGGAGTTGGGCCGGGCGGATGCGGCCCAGGAGGGAAAGAAAAAGAGAAGGAGAGGTTTGGGCCGGCCGGGATAGAAAAAAGAGAGCGGCCCGAGAAGGGAAAAAGATTTGATCTTTTCCCAGAATTTGAAAGGATTTGAATTTGGAAGGATTTCGAATTCAAACCAAAAAGAGAGAAACAAACATTATTCAAAATAAACCCAATAAATCCTCAAAATGCATATGATGAGGTTTTGTGCAAGTTTTCAAAATAAAATTTTAAAATTGAGGTGGTTTGGCTAACTTAAAACACTCACTTGATTTTAATTTGTTCCAAATTCGAGAAATTTCAAATTTTTAGTGGATTTCAAATGGAGGCAAAAACACGGGACGTGACACCAGATAAAAAAATGAAAAAATCCACCTTTTTCTTGTTTAGTGTGCTGCACCTAAGAAACCACACTTTGAAGTGTGCTACAGCTAAAATGAGAGTTAGAGTGTGCGATGGCTAAAGCCACATTTTTCTAGTGTGTGTGTAGCAAATGAAGATCAATACTAAAGTAAGAAAAAGGCAAAATTTGCACACTAAGCCACACATGTAGATCGAATGACGATTCCAAGCAAGAAAACTAATGCGTGTTGGCGGAGTGAATCACCAACATCTACACGCTAAGAGTTCCAGTTCAGGGCCTCAATGTCACAATATATGATGGCCCTTTTTCCTCGCAAAAAATAAAATAAAATGTGATGGCCATTTCTTCCAAGATGAGTAGACGAGCTATAAAAGCTTTGAGATAAATTCAGTTGATGAACATATCTGTTGGATTATCTTATATGAACATAATGATTAAAATATATTAAATAAACAAATAACAGATATATGAACATATCTGTTGGATTATCTTATCGAGCCGGAAAATTCCATGCACTTGATGGTTTGCTTCAATTTTTTTCCGGTATTTCTGTATAACAGAACATAGAGACGACATTGATCTGTTTGGCCAACCTGCTTGGATGGGAAAGCCGCCAACTCCTTGTCACCCATCAAGATTTCGTTCGTTCTTTCTTCATATGTGAGGCTAGCACGGCACATAAGCCATATACATCCTCGATCTCATGCGTCCTTGCCCATCCGAAGTGCCAAATCTTATCAACTGTAATGAGTTGGCACGCGCAGGTGCTAGCGCAGCTCTAGCAAATGCGTGGATCAACACGAAGCCCATGTCTTAAGCCGCTGATAGTTTGTTCCCCTGTGCCTCCAATTCCTATCAGATCAACATTATTATTAGCACGTCACAACTCTAGCTCTCTCTCATTTTCCACCTTATGCTACGTGGTTGTTGGTGACCTGATGTTTGGTGTGGCACGGTTCAAAACAAGTGTTATATAGAAGGCATGCCAACGGTGGTGCAATTTAAGTTACGTGCATACTACGATAATATGATTGACCTTTCTTGATGTCTTGATATATATGGGTGAAGACATAAGTAATTACAATTAATTTTTAAAACCAGAACATGTGTAAGCAGAAAGGAATAAGAAATTAGAATTGTGGTAATATCTGAAATGGTATACCAATATGATTGCTCAACAGACAATCAAGTTCAGAACACCTATAATATTAGACCTATCCATATGTTAATTCCATAGCTTTGAATGTTAATCAATATGGCTATCTCTGTTCCTCAGTGCAGCATCGCCCTAATTAGCTGACAGTAATGGCAATGACAAATTAA
This sequence comes from Eragrostis nindensis, assembly GCA_012490785.1. NCBI lineage: Eukaryota > Viridiplantae > Streptophyta > Magnoliopsida > Poales > Poaceae > Eragrostis > Eragrostis nindensis. Next base: position 303,289 of record JAAXCT010000392.1, read on the forward strand.
TAAAGAGACATATGAAGGACGACAGCACGGCACAACAGCACCGCCGGATGGGCGCCCGTAGCCCTCTTCGCGCTCAATACTTGCTTCTTAGATTTCAGTGGACGCCCTTTGCTTGGATCCTGCTCTACCTGCCATCAAAGGAAGCCAATCGTGAAGCATCAGCGTTGCGTCTACTTTTCCCTCCACTTGTTCTCTGCTTGACCTTCCTGCTCCATCTGCCAGCAATGCAAATCCTCACTTTGTGGAGAAAATGTAAATTTCAGCAGCCCGTAATATATGTTCCCCTTTGCCTCCTATTCCCATATAACAACATGAGCTGTACATCTGATTCTTTCAATTTCTCTCATTTCCTACCTCATCGTGGTTAGGGTTGCTACTGTTTTTTTATGCTGAAGCGAAACGAAAGCATTATATATGGTGGGCATGCCTATGATGGTATAACTTGTGGTGGGTGGCAGTAGTTATGATTATGTGTACCTATTACTCTCTCTATATATCTTTGTGTTTCCCCTAAAACGTACGTCTTCTTTGTTGCCAGGATCTGGTTATATTCACGGATTAAAGTAGGGGATATATGTTAACAATTCCAGTACCTGGCCACTGGTACTGTTAAATTTGATCAGAAAATGATCAGGGACCTAGGTGCATGCAAGGTTTGATCCCTGTTTCTCGGCGATCTGAATGTTAGCAGAACATATCCGACACTTGTTATACAACTTCAGAGTGTAGGTTGCGTTAGTACTGCGGTAGGAAAAGGAAGCATGACAAGGTGCATAAATGATCAGGGACCTAGGTGCATGCAAGGTTTGATCAGAAAATGATCAGGGACCTAGGTGCATGCAAGGTTTGATCCCTGTTTCTCGGCGATCTGAATGTTAGCAGAACATATAGGACAACATATACTTTAGAGTGTAGCTTAGGTTGCGTTAGTACTGCGGTAGCAAAAGGAAGCATGACAGGAACCAGTGCATAAATGATCTCTGTTCCTCCGTGAAGCGTGGATTAGCTGACGGTGAAGGCAATGACAAATTAGTAAAGAGAGAGATTAAGCTTGTTAAGAGAATATTGAGGACGACCGCACAATAGCGCCGCCTGAAGGTGGGCGGGCGCGCGTCGCCCTCTTCGTGCTCAATAATGGCCGGCTTCTCCCATTTCAGTGCATGTCCATTGCTGGGTGTCAGGCATCAGAGGAGAGGGCCCCAGCAGCCCACCGGTAGAGGGAGCCAAGAACAAAGCAACAGTGCCGGTGAAACATGAAGCCGAAAGTCCCACCCTAGCACCTTGAGCAAACTATCGCTCCTCGCTGCACCTTGCATCCGTCGTTTGAGTTATGGCTATAGAGAAAATGGTATTGGAAGCTGTCGAGAGCCGGTTCCTGGTGCCACCTATTCCCATCGGACACCACACCAGTAGCACTGCTCTTACTCCATCCATTTCTCTCCCGCTTCTTCCTGGTTGAGTGGGTGTGTTCAACAAGTGGAAGGAAAAAAGCGTTATGTAGAGGGGAAAGGCAGGACGAGTGGTTGCTAAACGAAACAAAAATGAACCGAGTCAGTAAATGAAACAACAATACTAGAAGTTTTGGCAGACGTGCACAACCGCAAAGCCCGCAAGCGAAGCAAAGCTGATGGGATCAAAATGCCCAGAAGCTAAACAGCAACGCTGCTATAGCTGTTCCCGAGTTCAGAGCCCATAGTGCCTGTAAAAGCATATATAGGTGAAAAACCAAGAAATAATAAGCTTGGTAAGAACAAGGAGAACGGCCGCACAACGGCGCCACCTCCAGACGTGCACAATATATGGTGTTCGTGGCGATTCAGAACGGATTCCCAGACTTCCACGACGTGCCGGGGCTCCACGGAATGCAGGGCGTCCTTTACCATTGAGCCCGGTAGGTCCATTCGCCGGACGGGTGGTAGGACAAGAGGTAAGAACGCATGGAATTGCGGAAACGTGCGGGTCGCTAAATGAAACAGTGACCATCCCAGGGACGTCGTTCGATTCGAGTAGTTCGATCTGCTACGAGAGTCACTGAAAATATCAAAGGAGGGCACGTAGTGGCTGCTCTACAGGACAGGAATCGCCTTCTCTTCTCTCTGCTGCGAAGCCTGAGGTCAGGCGTTGTTTCCTGCTTTTCGTTTCTTGAGAATTAACCAAACAGCTTTTGGCCTGTGAATTTCGGTTCAGAATTGTCTATCTCTGCATATAGCTTTCAATTTGATGAGGGAGTGGAGCCAGAATCAGAATTTTCCTTATGTCATCCTAGACTAACCAGAAACTTCAAGAGAAGCCCAAAAATTTACCCCTCAAAACCTCTTTGGGAGCAGCCTAAAAACTATTAGGGTCAAATTTTGTGACTCCGTACAAAAATTAATTACTATGGAAAAATCCATTCTACTCTACTGTCTTTATAATACTAGCTAGTAATATGGACCGTAAAAGTCCTAAAAGATAAATGCATTCAGTTAAGGAGGCATGAGAAACACAATATTCTCCTTCAATAAAATGAAAATAAGAAACACAGATTGCGGCACAAAGATCAACAATCAGTTCTGACCATTCTACAAATACGATCATCAAGAATTTCAACATACATTATCACTTATATCTCCCTTTTTGTTCAGACTATATAGTTGGATTGAACAACCATTACACCATACACAAATGAAGGATTTGAGATTTTTATTTTCTAAGTCCATATATGGCGCGCACAGAAGACTGAATTCATCAGCGACACCTACTCATTTAATTCAAGAAATCCTAAACGAGAAAATCAAATCAAGAAATCCTTGTCTCCCGTTGGAAAACCACTTTCCCTTTTGGCGCAGATAAGGGACATCGTGGCGTTCCATCTTGGTTTGCCATCACTATGCTGCACCAATGGTAACAAGCCCTCGACTGAAGAAGGTGGTGAGCCTCTGGCGGTAACTGTGATCAACGATCTGAGCAACAACACTGGACAAACTCAGAACCACAGGTCCTTTTGTGCCACTAATGGTGACATCCGGCTCTTGCCGCAACCCGCATTTCTTTGTCTCTTGGGATATGGTTGTGACGAAAATGGCATTTTAGCTCATAGCTTGTTCCGTTGTGCCTCCTATGCCCATATAACACCAATTAACACCGTCCCACTTCTTGTCATTTCTCACATTTCCCATGTCACCATCCTACTTCTGTTTGCTTAGCATTTGTTGTCCCAGAGTGAAACGAAAGCGTTATATAGGGGGCATGTCAATTGAGGTGTAATTTATGGTAGATGCATACTACGCGATTAGATGTATTTTTTTTTCTTTTTGCTTCTGAAACAAATATATTTTTTGCTTTAGTATGGATCTATATATGTCTCGGCATTATGATTATTTAAAGAACACGTACTTTTTCACCTAAGAAATGTGCAAGCTGTGCTACTAGTGGGAAGCATCACATAAAAAAATAATGCATGTGCGATCTTTTACTGAATGACTAGCTATTCGCAAGCTGTGAAATAGCCACACAGGTTGATTCAAATTTCCTCTCTCACCCTATGCTATCTCACAGTCAGATTCAGAGTGTGAGGGACCCTTCTATACTACGATTCTTCGATGCAACTGAACTACTTGTGACAAGTAATCTATTTCGAAATTCAACAAATTGCGTCTCTAACAAGTAATAATCAAAGTTGAGATTGTTTTCCTCAATATAACTCTAAGGATGCCCATTTACAGTAGTCCCATCTCCCTATCCGTGCAAGAGAGAACAAATTAATTGAACTATTACTGATTTTGTGAAAATAAAAGTAAATAAAATAGTAATTAATTAATGAATTTCCCCTTAAAAAGTAAATAAATTATTTACTCCCCCAATCTCCTCCATCAAGCCAGGCTCTACCGCGAAGCAAAGCAATGTCCATCCCGATCGCTAAATGAGAGAGCGTCCACACCCTGAGGGTCGCATAGCTGTTCAATTCGATTTTTTTTATTATTATTTTTTGAGGAACGTTCAATTCGATATTTGCAGGTGTAGCACTGAAAATAACTGGCGGGGCCCCTTCCCGCCTTCCTCGCCGACCATATAGTAAAGTTAAGCTTATAGAACATTGGCGACAAGCACGACAGACGGTGGTGCCGCCCATGAAGGACCACAGTGCTTGGCATGGTATCATCCTCTCCGCTGAGGAGATTCCTCGCGCGACCATGCATTTACAGCGCAGTCGGTGTTTCATCTTCCAGAGATCGCGGAAGCTTCAAGAACATTCTTGATGAGGCGCGTGAGAAGGGCAGTGATCACGTCGAGTGATGTCTGCTGCGCCCCTACTCTCCATCCTCTCCGTGGACGAGGTCGTTGAGATGCAGTTCATTTCGATATGTCCATCTAACTTTGCACACGCGCACCATTCTCCTATCTGTTAAGTTTATTTTGCAAGAACTCCGACTCTTCATTGGAGGAGCAGTCATTAACTTTGCTGTGCTCCTTAAACCAAACACGTGACACGCAACTAGTGTCTGTGTGAAAAATGAAAAACAAATTAATTCTGGTACTCTATCTTATCCGCCAGTCGTTATTAGAAAATTGATATATGTTGATGACACATGAGAAAGAGAAACTCATTCTCCTCCAATATAACTATAACAATTTGCTCAAACAAATTGGTTTGCGCGAAACCCAATAATAAAAACTGGCTTGCATGAGCACGAACAATACGCTATTATCTACTATTCTCCATCTAGCGTTCCCTACTGTTCCACAAATATCAACCATGCATTTCCTACTATTGAACAAATAGAGAAGCCAATAGATCGAATGACCGAGTGAATCGCCAGTTCGCCACCATCTGCACACTAACTTCCATCTCAGAGCCTCAATGACACAATATGTGATCGTGATGGCCTTTCTTCCAAGATAATCAGACGAGAAAAGCTTTGAGGTAAATTCAGTGAGAAGCTAGAACAAGTGGGACTTTTGCTGTATCTTCTTCCCTTTTGCCTCCTATTCCCATCATGCCGTGCCAGCATTCTCATTCCTTCATTTCCTATATATTGTTTCCCCTGAAAATGCTACTTGTGCTTCTATCACTTGTGGTGTGACTGGGAGAATGAAGCATTGTAAACAAGGCAAAACATGCATTCTGGTTATGTCCACCACAACATTTATATGTCGGAAAGTATAGCTCATTTATTAACCACGTTGAACTCTTGGTTACACTTCATTATTTTGGAGATGATCAAGGCCAAAGTGCACCCAAGATGCTAGTTTGACTATACTATGTATATATTGGGTGTTAAATTTCTCGAGTGAAATTGTTCATCAAGCGTTCCTCACATTTTTACTGACATATGCAACAGACAATGTGGTACTGTCATATGCTTCATGAACAACCATGAATGTTATATGCTTCATAATTTTATTTTGGATTGTTTTAAATCAGAACAAGAGGAGAAGAGCTCCTACTGTTTAATATATATTAAATAACCAAATAATAAGTACATGAACATATCTGTTGGATTATCTTATCGAGCCAGCAAATTTCATGCAGATGATGGTTTGCTTCAATTTTTTTTCCTTGTATTTCTGTACAACAGGAACAGAAACGACATTGATCTGTTGGCCAACCCGCTTGGATAGGAAATACAGCCCACATCATTTTTTTTTGCGAGTGTCACACATGAAAATTTCGTTCGTTCTTTCTTCATATGTGAAGCGACTAGCGAGCCCACTCAGAACAGCACTCAATCCATATACATCCTCGATCTCTTGTCCTTGCCCATCCAAAGTGCCAAATGTTATCAACTGTAATGAGCCAGCATGCGTAGACGAGCTATAAAAGCTTTGAGATAAATTCAGTTGATGAACATATCTGTTTGGATTATCTTATATGAACATAATGATTAAAATACATTAAATAAACAAATAACAAATATATGAACATATCTGTTGGATTATCTTATCGAGCCGGAAAATTTCATGCCCTTGATGGTTTGCTTCAATTTTTTTCCTGTATTTCTGTAGAACAGAACATAGACGGCATTGATCTCTCAGGCTGTTCGTTTGGCTGTTGCTGCGGCTGTTTACTGTAGCTGCTGCAGGAGAAATAACTGCGAACACTGTAGCTGCTGCAGGAGAAATAACTGCAGACACTGTAGCTGCTGCTGCAGCCGGCTGCAAAAGCAGCCAGCCGAACAAAAGCCGGCTGTTTGGCCAACCTGCTTGGATGGGAAAGCCCACAACTCCCTGTCACCCATCAAGATTTCGTTCGTTCTTTCTTCATATGTGAGGCTAGCACGGCACATAAGACATATACATCCTCGATCTCATGTCCTTGCCCATCCGAAGTGCCAAATCTTATCAACTGTAATGAGCCGGCACGCGCAGGTGCTAACGCAGCTCTAGCAAATGCGTGCATCAAACACGAAGCCCATGTCTTAAGCTGCTCCTCTGTGCCTCCAATTCCTATCGGACAACAATATTACACGTCACAACTCTTGCCATCTCTCATTTTCCGCCTCATGCTACGTGGTTTGCTGGTGACCTGATGTTGGGTGTGCCACGGTTCAAAAGAAGTGTTATATAGAGGGCATGCCAAATGGTGGTCCAATTTAGGTTACACGCATGCTAGCATAATATATGGTTGACCTTTCTTGATTGCTTGTTATATAGGAGTATGGGTGAAGACATAAAAAATTATAATTCATTTCTAAAACCAGAACATACTGAAGCAGAAAGGAATGCACAACAGATAATTAAGTTCAGAAAATAACCAATATTAGAACTCTATGTCTTTGAGTGTTAGGCAGCATGACTATATCAACTTCATAACATGAGTACGAACTCACAACGGGCAACTCATAATCCATTAAGAATAAAGACCGCTGGTTCCATTATGTTATGGTCATCACGTCGTTGGATATTATCTAGAATTAGGTAGAGTGATCCCATCTCAACAAGTAACATGAGGTTTACACAAAGTTGACCAAATCATCATACTCGTCAGGGAAAGAAAGGAAATTACTAGTATTATCTCTACCTTAGTACACACACCAAGCTCATACATGCACATCAGCAGACATAAGCAATTTCCTATAACGTTGATGAAGATGGCTATAGTCGGAGATGAAACAAATAAGAGAACAATGCCCTCGCTCCCTCCCTCTTGCCCATTGCTCAGCGACCATTATATGGACAAGCTGATAGGATCCTGCCATTGCCCACCCTTTTGCCCATCTTCGTATCTGGTTCCTGCATACCACACATTTTTACCAAAGTCCAAAGGGAAAGAAGAGGTGAGGAGGAGGATGGTGATCCTTGCAGTGATACAAAGAGGATGGTAAAAATACTTCAGAGTTACATATTTAGGTAGCATATAACGCACTGGTAAATATTTCAGAATTACATATTTACATATGGAAAAAACTATAATCAACAAATATCTAGCATAACACTATTAACCAATTGCGATGGTAATATGTTGTAAGACAAGGTAAACTAAACTGGAATAACAGGACATGAGATCCTTGAGTCTAGACAAAAGAAAGCTGCATAAATGTTAAATGTATTGATAAATAATAATAAAGAATTCTAGCACCATCTACAGCACAGAATTTCCCACCTCTACTTGGAGTTGATATTAGTACATGCGAAAACAAAACCTGTAAAAAGTTGGAAGGAAAAGCACTATCAGCTCACAGGAGAAGGCCTTTTCCACATAAATGAAAACTCATTGGCATGGAAAGAAATTTATAACTACAGAAATCTGTCCTTAATATTTTCTTTTGAGGGTAAAAATTTATCTTTAATATCACAAAGTCAGATGGATATACCAAAGTCCAAGGATAAGATATTTTGACTACCTATTCTATGTGTGTTAGTGAATAAGTGCATCCATGGACATATACCAGTGCGAGTAAAAGGACATAACAGTGTAATAGAAAAGTATATTCCATAGTCCATACAGACACACAAGCATAAACACAGCTTGACCAAAAAATTCAGGTGTACAAATATTTCTTTGTATGCGCAGAATCTGATTGCAAGCAAAATCAGTGAAAATGGCCTGTAAACTTGATGATTTGCATGCAGAGAAAGAGAACATTAACAAACTTTTCAACAGATATTCCAATCTAATAATGTAGCCACATGTAAACTTAGATACTCAATGCATAATGTGAGAGAAGATATTGCACTATGGATCATTGGATATGCTAGGTTCCCTAACACATATTTGCAACTGCACAGATATAATTATGAGTGCTCATAGATAACTCACCGCCAGAACACTGAATGCTGATTTTCTCAAGGGGTACGCCGTTGGCATTCAAGATAGTCAAAATATTGAGAACTACCCCATCAACTTCTTTACATATGACTGTAACGAGCTTAAGATGGCCAGATGCAAGTGATTGCCCCGATGGCTTGTAACTTCCTTCTGTTTTGATAAAATTGTTGGTACCTGAAGCAAACAAATATCTTCCGAAATAAATAAATAAAACCTTAATAACATTCTGGACATGCACAACAGTACTACCTTTGAAGGAATAAGAGTAAGATTCTCTAGAAGAGGTGTGTTGTGTAGGAACCAAGTTAGCGCCATGAAGTCAGCAGTCACAAACCATTTGTGAAGCACCAAAGTCTTTACTTGGAAAATGTAGGACACCACTTTAAATCCCTGTTGAAAACATACTGGAAAAATGCAAGGGAACAAGATCAAATAACTAACATACCAAACAAAATGCGAAATACAAGAAACAATCATATCCTGATCAGTATACACATTTGATGAAAAGGTTTAAAAGTCACATCTTCTGTAGAGGTCCATGTAATCCATACAACAACAACAACAACAAAGCCTTTTTATCCCAAGCAAGTTGGGGTAGGCTAGAGATGAAACCTGCACGAACCAACAAGAGAGGCAAAACCAACCAAAACGAGAAAGGGCAAAACAGGATAAAAGGGAAAAAAGAGAGAAAAAAAAAAGAGTGAAAAAAGTTTTTTTTAAAAAGGGTTTTTTAAAAAGGAATTAAAAAAGGAGAAATCAAGGTTCCGGCACGTGGATTGCTTGCTTCCACTCTCTCCTATCCATAGCTAGCTCCTCAGCAATATTCCAGTCCTTCAGGTCTCTCTTCACCGACTCTGCCCATGTCAAAGGTGGTCGACCTCTGCCTCTCCTCATATTTTCTGGACGACGTATTATCCCACTACGTACAGGCGCCTCCCCCGGTCTTCGTTGCACATGTCCAAACCATCTCAAGCGATGTTGAACAATCTTCTCCTCAATTGGTGCCACCCCTAATCTCTCACGTATGTCGTCATTCCAGACTCGATCCCTTCTTGTGTGGCCACATATCCATCGCAACATACGCATCTCTGCTACACTTAGTTGTTGGATATGCTTTCTTTTAGTTGGCCAACATTCTGCTCCATACAGCATAGCAGGTCAGATCGCTGTCCTGTAGAATTGCCTTTCAGCTTTTGTGGCACTTTAGTGTCGCAAAGGACACTTGTAGCTTGACGCCACTTCAACCATCCAGCTTTAATTCTATGACTGACATCGTCATCGATATCTCCATCCTTATGTAGCATTGATCCTAAGTAACGAAAGGTGTCTTTCTTGGGTACTACTTGACCATCGAGGCTGACATCTCCATCCTCCTGTCCCGTAGCACTGAAATTACACTGCATGTACTCTGTTTTAGACCTACTTAGCCTTAAACCTTTTGACTCCAGAGTGTGTCTCCACATATCCAACTTCTCAGCAACACCACTCCTGCTCTCGTCAACTAGCACCACGTCATCTGCGAAGAGCATACACCAAGGGATAGCACCTTGTATATCTCTTGTGATCTCATCCATCACCAGAGCAAAGAGATAAGGGCTCAAAGCCGACCCTTGGTGTAGCCCAACATGAATCGGGAAGTCAGATGTGTCCCCACCACTTGTTCGAACACTTGTCACAACATTATTATACATATCTTTGATTAGATTAATGTACTTAGTTGAGACTTTGTGTTTTTCCAGGGCCCACCACATGACATTCCTAGGTACTTTGTCATATGCCTTTTCCAGGTCAATGAAGACCATATGCAGGTCTTTCTTTTGTTCCCTGTATCTTTCCATTAGTTGTCTTAAGAGGAAAATTGCCTCCATAGTTGACCTTCCGGGCATGAAACCAAACTGATTTTTGGTCACACTCGTCATCTTCCTCAGGCGGTGCTCGATGACTCTCTCCCATAGCTTCATTGTATGGCTCATCAGCTTAATTCCACGGTAATTAGTACAACTTTGAATATCTCCTTTATTCTTGAAGATTGGTACTAATGTACTGCGCCTCCACTCTTCGGGCATTTTGTTTGTCCGAAAGATAAGGTTGTAGAGCTTAGTGAGCCATACTATCGCTATGTCTCCAAGACATCTTCAAACCTCAATGGGGATACTATCGGGGCCCATCGCCTTACCTACCTTCATCCTTTTTAATGCCTCCTTTACCTCATATTGTCGAAGTATTCTCTCCATCTATTCTTGATCTCCTCATCCTTCACTAAGAGTTGATTCGCTTCATCCTTGATGCACTTGACTTGGTTGATATCCCTCGTCTTCTTCTCACGGATCTTGGCCATCTTATAGATGTCCTTCTCTCCCTCTTTTGTGTCCAAACGCTGGTATAGGCCCTCGTAGGCCTGCCCCCGGACTTTGCTGACAGCTTGCTTTGCAGTCTTCTTTGCTACCTTATACTTCTCCATGTTGTCTGCAGTCTTATCATGGTGTAGACGTGTGTAGCATTCTTTCTTCTCCTCTATAGCCTTCTGCACCTCCTCATTCCACCACCAAGTATCTTTAGCTTCCTTTCTGTTGCCTCTGGTCGTCCCAAACTCTTCTGAAGCGACTTTCCGGATGCAAGTCGCCATCTTCAACCACATGGTGTCTGCGTCCCATTCTTCCGCCCAAGAGCCCTCCTTAATGACCCTCTCCTTGAAGGTTTGTGTCGCATCTCCTTTAAGCTTCCACCACTTTGTTCTAGTGACTTTGACATGCTTATTCCGTTGGAGATGAATTCTAAAACGGAAGTCAGCTACCACCAGCTTATGCTGAGGGACAACACACTCTCCAGGTATCACCTTGCAATCCAAGCAAGCATGTATGTCTTCTCTTCTAGGGAGGACAAAACCGATCTGGCTAGTGTGGCGGCCACTACTAAACGTCACTAGGTAGGATTCTCTCTTCTGGAAGAAGGTGTTTGGTACAAACATGTTATAGGCTAGGGCAAAGTTCAGGATCTCCTCTCCCTCTTGATTCCTGGTACCAAAGCTGAAGCCCCCATGCACACCCTCGAAGGTCGTGTTAGATGTACCTACATGGCCATTGAGATCTCCTCTTATGAAGAGCTTCTCGCTAATTGGTACATTTCTAACTATGACCTCTAGGCCTTCCCAGAACTCCCTTTTGGAGTTCTCGTTATGGCCTACTTGAGGGGCATACGCGCTGATAACATTGAGAATTAAATCCCCAATGACCAGCTTGACTAGGATGATTCTATCCCCTAGTCTCTTGACGTCTACCACCCCATCCTTAAGGCTCTTGTCGATCAACACCCCGACTCCGTTCTTGTTCGCAGCTGTCCTTGTGTACCACAACTTGAAACCTGTACCTTCTACCTCCTTAGCCTTCTGCCCTTTCCACTTGGTTCCTTGAACGCAAAGGATATTTACACGTCTCCTCACCGCAACGTCAACTATTTCTCGTAACTTAGGTTAAGGACCCTACATTCCTGCTACCTAAACGAAACCTACGCGGCTCCGCTAGCTTCCTTACCCTTCGCACCCGTCGAGAGAGGAGCAAAGACCCTTGCTCATTTTTCACTACACCGGGCATCGATGTATCGCGCCACTAAGGATGCGACGACCCGATCCTTGCTCACTGATCATCGTATCCGAATCAAGATACGACACATCACTTAAGAGGTGACGGCCCAGCCCTTGCCCATTTAACACCATACCCGGGTTCCGATATGGCGCGTCGCGAAGAGGGTTACGCCCCCAACGAGTTCCTTTGTTGTTTCATCTCCATAAGATTGGCTAAAAATTGGTTGTTGGCTAGCCAAGCCTAACACAACCCCCTCCACTTTTCTCATCCAGGCTTGGGACTGGCAATGGCAGTGTTCCATGTAATCCATACAAATAGTTCATATGTTTTATAAAATAAATATCCAGTTCTAAAATTAAAAATCCTAGAGAAACTATTAGGGATCCCATTCATTTTATCAGATAATATGACGAACTGCAGAAGAAACAAGCACTTTCAATGATGACATAGCATGGAGGTCTTGAACAAACACAGGGGATGTTTAATCAAAATATGATGATTTGAAAGGAACAACTGAAATACAGTTTATGCTGAGGTTGTATGCCATTTTAGTTGTAATTGTTGTCATGTAAAGGATACTGCAAAAGATATGGTAAAGCTGAAGCCTACATTGGGCGTGTTCGGCAGGAGGATTTTCCTCCGGCTGCTGCTGCTACTGCGGCTACAGTTTACTTGTTTGCTACAGTGCGCGAATCCTCCGCTACAGTGTTCTCTCTCACTATTGAAACTGCAACTGCAACTGCATCCTCCAATCGAACAGGCTGATTGGTCATATTGGGGGGCAGGGCCAGGGGGAGGCTACTGAAGCATACCATCTCAGGAGAAGCTGACAGATATAAGTGACTAGCTTCTGTCAATCCTTCAAGAAACAGACATTCATAATCGTCAGGCTCATAATAGTAGTAACAACCATCACAGGCACCATCACCACAGTCATCATCAAGACGACCATTTCTACATTTATCATCAAAGAAACGATCGAATCTGACTTTTGCCATTGCTAACGAAGGCATGCTTTCAAGCACAGGAGCTCTTCCAACATTTGTAATGAACTTGAACGAGACGAGGCTTGGGAATAACAAGCAAGTGCGGCGGTTGGTACCGAAGATGCAATACTTGATGCTCAGACGCTTCAAAGATAGGGAGTGTATATCAAGCGAACTAATAGCGCACTCCATCATCTTGAATTCCTCCAGTGCCGGGCCCCCCGAGAAATCAAGAACGCCGGCGTTACCCTGGACATGAGCAAGCTCTAACCTTGCGAGGTGCCGTGAGGAGAAGGGCCGATCTGACAGTGAGAAGGGAACCCGCATGGTGTAGGTGAAGACTCGGAACTGGAGCTCACGGACATGGCGCCGCAGGGCGCGGCGGATCCAGCTGTTGCCAAGCCGGCCAAAGGCGGGGACGTCCGCAGGGTCGAGATCGATATCGAAGTCGCAGGAATCCAGGGGCGCGCCACCGCGGCGGTGGCTTAGCAGATTGTCGACGAAGATTCCGAACGCGTCGATGCCGCCGGACCAGCCTCTGCAGCCGACGATGTGGGCGGCCGGCGCCGACCGCCAGAGGTCGCGCCAGCGATGGGCGAGCACGGACGTGCGCACGGCGTCCTGCGCCGGGAGCAGGGAGAGGATGTGGTGGAGGACGCCCTCCGGGAGGTTGCTGATGTGGTCAGCTCCGCTCGCCATGGATGGCGCTTCCTTGTCGGTCGGGCACTCCGTCGAGCAGGTGGCGCGCGCCGGCACAGCGAGACGAAAGTGCGCCTCGCTCAGTCAAGCTGGAGTGGGAGGGGATTTTTTTTTTCCTCCGAATCAGTGGGGAGGGGGATTGAGAGAGAACTAGTGTGTGCTTGTCACGTGACGATTCTTCAAGTGACAGAGCAATGCACTAATCCCTACGTCTTTCAAGTGATAACTTCAGGAGAAGTCCTAATATCATGAACTGAGTTTATAAAGAAAAAAATATCATGAACTGAGAATAACTAAGTTGTTAATTGTAGAGGAAATTGCATATTACTCTAAAGGTCACTTCTTGTTTGACTTTCCACCTGTAATCTCGAGTTTCCCCTTTATATTCGCCACATGTCCAAAGAGCTTGATTTAAGTGATGTGACTGAGAGTAAGCTGCTTGCTGCTTTCTGTTAGATTAAGCTCGTTAACTGCCTCGTATAGGTTTTAACATTCAGATAACAAGCAATGGTACAGCTCCAACTTTAGTTGCTTCATTTCTAATTGCTCCGTGTTCGCACCCTGCCATCATGCTTATGTTCTCATCTGGCAAAATTGGCATTTTAAGCTGCTGGTAGATTGATCTCTCTTGCCTCCTATTCCCGGGTAACATCGTGAAGTTTCTCCAAATCATGCTATTGCCCTCATTTTCCAGCATGGTGACAATCAAAGGGACATTGTTGCAAATAAACCTGACTAGTGATGGCACTTATTGTGCTGCCACTTTCCAGCATATACGAAATTAACCTGTAAAAAATGGAAGGAAAAGCACAATCAACTAATGGCTAGGAGAGGTCATTGTTTACAAAAATAAGAAATGAAGCAATTCATAAATACAGAATCTTATTTTAATATTAAAATCACATCTGGACCAGCATGCAACATTATCTAGATATCACAATGTTAGATGGATGTTGCTAAAGTCTGAGAATAAGACAATCTGATTAATCATTTCACAAGTGTGTGACTAATTAAGAGCATCCATGAACAACTATAAGTAGCCACGGAGTTTGCATTTGAATTTAAGGGAAAAAAATACGCATACGACGACCAAACATTATAAGACAAAAACATATTCCACACAGACACAAGCGTAAACAGAGCTGCACAACAATAATCAGATGTACGTGTGATTGATTGACCAATATCTAGCTATCAGCAAATTCAACCAAAATGGGCTGCATAGAGATCTATAGTTGCCCACACGGATGGTTTGTATGAGTACAAACAAGGAGATCATTCACTATAGTTTCAATAAGTAGGAAAAAACCTAATAATGTCTGACACATGTGAAACTTAAATATTCAATGCATAATGTGAGAGAACATAGAATTGCACTATTAATCAGTGGATATGCCTGGTTCCATAACACATATTTACAACTGCACAGATAAAATTACGAGTGTCACAGATAACTTACGGCCAGCACGTTGAAGGCTGATTTTCTTCAGGGGTACGCCATTGGCGTTAAGGATCTTCAAAATTTCAAGAACCACCCCATCATTTTCATTACATATGATTTCAACGAGCTTAAGACGGGGAGGTGAAAATGATTGTCCCGATGGCTTGCAACCTCCCTCCATGTTGATTAAATTGCTGCATCCCTGAAACCAACAGATATCTCACTAGATAAATAAACAAAATACAAACAACACTAGACATGTAGAAAATTCAGTACTACCTTTGACGGTACAAGAGTAAGTTTCTCCAGAAGAGGTGCATTGTGAAGGAACCAAATAAGTGCACTGAAGTCAGCAGCCACAAACCATTTGTGAAGCACCAAAGTTTTCAACTTGGTAAATGTAGAGCACCACATTAAATCCCTGTTGAAAACATACTAAATAGATGCAAATGCACAAAGACAAATAATTAGTATGCTAGCCAACAACGTGAAATACAAGAAACAATCATATCCTAGTCAATATACATGTTTGATGAATAAGTTTAAAAGTCACATCGTTTGTCCAGGTACACTTAATGAATAGATAATACACATAAGTTTGACAAACTGAATAAGCTGTTCCAAAATAAAATCACAGAGCAACTACTAGTCATCCCATTAGTTTTTCTTTGGACATCACAAGGATTTTCCAATAAATAGCATGGAGGTTTTGAACAACACAAGATGTTTAATTGAAACATGATGATCTGAAAGGAACAACTGAAACAGTTTATGCATGAGGACGTATGTTATTTTTGTTGTAATTATTGTTATGTTGAAGGTTGCTGTAAAAGAAATGGTAAAGCTGTACACAATACTGGCTACTGGGAGTAACAGGAGAGTCAGCTGCAAACATACCACTTCAGGGAAGGCGGACAAATACAAGTACTTAGCTTGCGTCAATCCTTCGAGAAACACACAATCGTAGTCATCAGGCCCATAATAATAATGACAACCCTCACAGGCAAAATCCCCACAATCATCGTCAGTGCGACCATTTCTACATCTATCATCAACGAGATGGCGGAATCTAACTTCTGCAATTGCTAAGGACGGCATGCTTTCAAGCAATGGGGCTCTTCCGAAATTTTTGATGAACTGGAAAGAGACGAGATTTGGGAAAGACAAGCCAGTGCGGTTGTTGGCATAGAAGATGCAGTACTTGATGCTCAGATGCTTCAAAGATGGGGAGCGCATATCCAGCGAACCAACATAGCACTCCTCCATCTTGAGTTCCTCCAGCGCCGGGCACCCGGAGAAATCAAGAACGCTGGCGTTTCCATGGACACCGAAAAGCTCTAACCTTGCGAGGTGCTGTGAGGAGAAGGGCCGATCTGACAGCGTGAAGGGAAGCCGGGGGTTGGTGTCGAGTCGGAACCGGAGCTCCCGGACATGGCGCCGCAGCGCGCGGCGGATCCAGCCGTTGCCGTCCCGGTCAATGGCGGGGACGTCGGCCGGGTCGACATCGAGATCGAAGTCGCAGGAATCCAGGGGCGCGTCCCGGCGACGGTGGTCCAGTAGGCCGTCGACGAAGGTCCTGAACGCGTCGATGCCGCCGGCCCAACCTTTGGAGCCGGCAATGTTGGCGGCGGGCGCGGACCGCCAGAGGTCGCGCCAGCGATGGGCGAGCACGCACGTGCGCACCGCATCCTCCGCCGGAAGCAGGGACAGGATGTGGTGGAGGACGCCCTCCGGGAGGTTGCTGATGTGGTCAGCTCCGCTCGCCATGGATGGCGCTTCCTCGTCGGTCGGGCACTCCGTCGAGCTGGTGGGCAGCGGGGGGGGATAAGACTATCTCGAGTTACACACGAAATAGGTCCCAAAAAAGAGAAAAACACTCTCTAAAGGAAAACCCAAAAGCCCCTCCCATTTTCAGAGTCGCCAGCCGCGGGACGCATAGATGCGTCGCCCCGCCCCCGCGACGCATCGCTCCCACCGCGTTCTCCCTCCCCTCACACGTCATGTCGAGCTCGGCCTTGGAGCCGCCGCGCTCCCCTCCCCTTCCCCCGCCGTGCACCCCTCCCTCTCCACCGCCGTGCTCCCCTCCCCTTCCCCCGCCGCGCTCCCCTCCCTCTCCCCCGCCGCGCCCCCCTCCCCTTCCTGCGGCAGCAGATTTGCACCACGCTCGCGGCGGGAGCGGCGCGGGAGGGGGCGGCGGGAGCTTCACGACGACGACAGAGGAGCGGGAGGCGGCGGCGGCGCGCGGGAGCTTCGCGACGACAACGACGGCGGACGCGCGCGGCAGGGAAAAAGCTTCGTCCTCAACCAGGTACGCGCGCGGGGCGTCCTCGTCGTTCGTCTTCGCCGCATCTCCCCCTTCCCCGCCGCCGCATCTCCCCCGCCGCCGCCGACACATCTCCCCTCCTACTCCTCGCCGCACCCTCCGCGTCCCAATCCGTGGGCTTCGCAGCCCCGGCGGCATCGCTTGCCCCGGCGGCGTCGGCGTGGGCGGCGGGCGAGCTCGCGGAGGCGCGTGAGGGGGTCGCGGAGGCGGCGGGCTGCGGCGCGAAGGGCGTGCGACTGCGGCGGCGGCACCGCGGTAGCGACGGCGCCGGCCAAGGGATTTGGGTTTGATCCTTCCGTTGGAGATGTAGAATTTTAGGAGTTATGTATTGACTACTGTTCACACCCACTTTGGGTTTTGGGTCTTCATCTCCGTTGGAGATAGCCTAAGGACGCAGAGGCTGAAAGAGAACGAGTGTTGTTTGTCACATGACAGTTATCATGCGGCCTCAGGGAACAGTGCACTGATCTCACTTCCTTTAGCTTTAGGTGATAACTAAGGATATTTTACTTTAATTAAAAAGTAAGGGAACTTGAAAACAAATTGGCATAAACTTGCAGTTCAGTCAACATAAGTTTTTTCAGATTCACAACCATATCCACTTGTGAGCGGCTTTTTTATTTACTTTTTTCAACTCAAGCATATAATGAATTGATTCAGCATGATACTGCTGACAGTGACATATGGACCTACATATGGGGATCAACAAGTTACACTGCAAGCAAGTTCTATCAGCATCATTTTCAGGGGTTACTTGTTCTATTCCTTTTCTCTGAAACTCTAAAAGCAAGTGTATGCCTAAAATCAAAATTTTCATATGGCTTCTGCTCAAAGATAGAATAAACACCAGGAATATGTTGAGATGAAGAAATCATGTGTTGCAATCTGGTTATAACTGTGTTTTATGTACTAGGCAAACCGATGAAACGGTGGAGCATCTCTTCTTTGAGTGTCCATTCAGTGCCAACTGTTGGTTCTGCCTTGGAATAATCTGGGACGAAGACCTTCAGGTACATGAGAAGATTATACTAGAAAGACAGCAATTCCAATACCAGTTTTTCATAGAAATATTTTCAGTTGCTGCCTGGACTATCTGGAAGCAAAGAAATGCTAAGATTTTTGAGAACAAGCTACCTAGTGTAGCTCCGTGGAAGTGAGGTTTCAAGGAAGAAATTATTCTTCACCTGTATAAAATTAACGAAAGTAATCACCAAGCCATCAGGTCCTGGTTGAATCTTTTGTAATGAATACTGCTAGTGCTTTCTTCTTTTCTCTTTTTTTCTCTTTTGTTTTTTCTCCTATTTGTATGTATGTAAGTTTGTATACCTGCGTGTACACTTATACGTATCTCTCCTTAGGTAGAGCAGTAGTTGGGCAGTTAGCGATAGTCTAGTTTCTTTAGTCGTAGTTTTTTTCTTGCTTTCTGGCTTGTAACTTTTTTGTTTCTGTTATTAATGGAAATGGCAGGTACTTGTGGGGAACTTCTCTACAGTTTTTCGTCAAAACAAAAAAAAAAACACTAGCAGTTTTCGGAGTAGAGGAATTGAATATGTTATCATTATACTCACTTACATCGTTATCTCAGATTTCAATATTGTCTTATTAGGAATTGATGTCTTCATCCACTTGCCCTCCCTTAGGGCTAGCCCTTGGCACGTATGATTGTCAAAACCATATGTGAGGCTGAGTGGAAATCTGAAAAAACTTAAAACTTGTAAGTGTCATAGAAGTAAAACTACTCTCCAATTACGTTTATATGAACCACAATATTCGAACTAGCATTGATTATATTTTTCTAATGATTGAAATGTGGTGATGATGGCCGAAAAAGATCTCATTGACTAAAGGTCATCTACTGACAACCATAGATGAACTATGGCTAAGTAAAATAAGTGCAAGTTTTCCCTTCTGACATACTAAATATATGCTTATTTTCAACGTTACTTCTAAGCACTGTTATATTGTGGATATTTAACTATTGAAATTAACTTAAATTGTTACAAGTCTCTCTTTTAGAGAAAAAATTGTGGAGCATTTCTTTCTCTAAACATTTATCACGATACTTTGGCACCATTTAGGAATGATCATTTGTCATTAAGCGACATGCTGTTTTCTCGGTACAATTCTCAGTGAACACACAATCACACTCTATTTGTGTTCTCATATTTGGATCTTGTCCAATTACATAACTCTTTCATAATATAAAGAGACTTATCATATGGAAACTAGAATATCTATACTAATGTAATATCAATATAAAAATGAGGGTCCAACAAGAGTTACAATACAAATAGCAACGCGCAGCAATGCTGCGCGGTAATTTCTAGTAATTATCTAATTCGAGATGGTCACATAATAACCAAAAATGAACCTACGTACAGAAAGATGTAAAGGGCAACAACATTGTCCATTATATAAAAGGCAGCACTTCAACCCTGCAGGTCTCACCTGGATTGCCTATTGTCACAGCAGCATGCAGAACATTTTGCCTCGAGGCTCCCGCGTGAGCAAAATTTGGAACCTGCAACAGTTTCTCAGAAACATCTACCAAATTTTTCATTACCGAGATGAACAAGGGTGACTCGTTGTTGTTGTTCACAGCTTGCGACAAGGCGGGCTCTGTGGCAATGAGCTCCAGCGCGAGTTCTACATGGCCGCTGCGGAGGGCGTGGTGCAGCGCGTTGCATCCTCTCTTGTCTTTCAGCAGAACTGCGTCGCTCAGCAGCTGACGATGACAGAACATTAGTAAAGCAAGAGCTAAAGAGACGTGGCCACATTTCACGGCTATGATGACTTGATGAGGGGCGTCTCCTCATCGTTGTTGACGGCAGCAACGAGAGAGTGCTTCAGCGACAGGACATCCTTGCAGAATTCCTCATGGCCGTGGGCGGAGGCTATGTGGAGGCAGGTGTTACCCTGCTCTGTTGTTCCATGCAGGACGGCCAGGTCTTGCAGAACCAGTTGCTTCATTGACGAGGTATCACCAGATGTTGCTGCTTCCAACAGACACAAGTCCATCGCAGATGATCCAGATGACCCTGTGTCTGCTGCGCCAGCTGCAATCTGTTGCAAATGAAAAAACGATACTCTTTTGAAAATAATAGATGCATATATTATGCCCTTTTATTCTAATTTTATACTTAATAGGGCAGCAAATCTCAGTACCTGAGGTTGAGGCTCATTCAATTTCATTATCATGCAAAGAAACCAATGCTAAAATATTACCATTCTAACACATATATCTGTTGAATTCATTTTGAGTGATTTAGGTGCCAATGTTTCATCTAACAACTACGAAGTCCGCTAGCAACTACTTAGCACCTAGGAAAACTTTTTCGGCAAAATTTCAACAATATATCCAAAATATCGCATTTATTGGTGAGGTCCGATATAATTTTTATCGCCGAGAACCGAGCTCAGCTCGGTTGGCAAGACGCTGGGCTGCCAGCGTGCCCGCCCGCGTTCGAGCGCTGCTCGCGCGGTACGCCTCACTGAGTGGTACTGTTCATTTGAACAGTGCCGCGTGAAGGCATGTCCAGCCTGTTGCGTCCCAATATGGTGTATCTGGACAATGTTTAAGAAGCTCTCGAGCAATTCCAACATGGCCTGCAGCTGCGGCAGTACTAAGGGGAGGGCTATTGCTGCTGGAGTGTAGATACCCTAAAGATTGAGCATGTTCCAACAGTACAGCTAGTACATCAGTCTTGCCCATTTGCAAAGCTTTTGCGCATTGGTGTGACCTTATCCGTATTCTCTTCTCTGGCCAACCAAGGACGTGCCTTCATTATCTTTCTGAAGGACAGTGTCACCCAGCTGCTCACAGTGGCAGAACATTAGTAAAGCAAGGGCTGAAGAAATGTGGCCACATTTCACAGCTGTGATGAGGGGCGTCTCATTGTCGTTGTTGACGGCAGTGGCGAGAGACTGCTTCAGCACTAGGACATCCTTGCAGAATGCCTCATAGCCGCGGGCGGCAGATATGTGGAGGCAGGTGTTGCCGGCCGGAGTTCTACCGAGGAGCACATCTGGATCCTGTGAAGCCATGTCATGCATTGACCTTGAATCGCCAGATGTGGCTGCTTTCAGGAGATGTGGGTCCATTGGCTGTGGTGGCACTGCCGGTAATGTACTGCTAGCCGTATTATCTGTATGTTTCCCTCCTTCCGGTAATGTGCTGCTAGCCGTATTATCCGTATGTTCCCCTCCTTCCAGTGGACTGGCGCTTGCTGTACGACCAACATTATCCGTAGGATTCCCTGCTTCCGGTGCACCATTTCTGTCGGAGTCTGCTGGAGGCTTCGATATGGCATCATCATCATTTTTCTCTGCTTCCAGGACACAGTTGCTCATAGCTGGTCCTGTCAACGAATTTGTTGTAGCTCCACTGGCAGCAACATTAACCTACCACAAGGGAAATTGCCTATCAGAACTTTCGGGCCGTGTATCTAGTCAGAACAAGTTAAAAGGCAATAAAAAACAATATCATTATTTCTTCACCCCAGCAGAGGAGCTATTACACAAATGATTCCCAAAAGCTTGACCATCAGACAGATGTTCATAAGACTCAGTCATCGAATCCGAAACTTGAGGTTATACTATCGAATATATGGTCGAGAAGTACAGATGTGAAGTCGACAGTATAAAATACAATATAGACCACTGACAAACACAGCGTACTTGGCACCACGAGAACCAGGGCCCGAAGGACCTCACCTCCATCAGGGATGGACCTATTGGGATACCCTAGGCTAGTAAAATATAAGTACATATAGGCCATTATTGCTATAAAATGAGTAATTTGTTTACTAGAATCCTAGAATTAGGCATAGTCCAACTAGTTATCAACCGAAGTTATTTCAGATACGTGGAGGTGAGGCGTTCAATTCCCATCAACAGTATCTTTTGAATAATTTCTGTCTACTGCATACTTTTAGATAAAACTCTAGATCCACTAGAGGCTCATTGTTGTCTGGCATGAGGCTGAGGCCTAGCTCGGCCCCTAGAGTAACCTTCTCCACCTGACGAATCAACTAGGCAGAGCCATGGGGAACCAAAGTCTTGGCATTGTCAGGATTCCACACATGGCATAAACCCGACATCGAAATCAACATCATTACGATGGCTTGACTGCTTGTCTACATGGTACGGTCAATCAAAGTGCTGTGTCGCCATGACATATCTTGGGAAACTATGCCTAAATGAGACTGATGGTTGTGTTTGGACACAGAACAGGACATTTAGCAACATGTCATTCATGAACACAAGCTTCTTCCTCCTTCCAAGAAGATGGTTGTTGTAGCGTTTCCGCTTTTCACAGGATCGAGTCGGTCCGCGCTGATGAACAGACGCAACAGTACAGCACATAAATAGGCACAATTTAAGTCTTAAAGTTATTACATTAGTCCGAATTAAAACACAGAGTCGCACAGCGGAAATTTTAAAGCGCTTACAACACGATTAAGTCCAAAGAAACAACGACAACTACGATAAAGAACGATACACGCTCTCACGAGATGAAGTCCGCATTCCAAGCCCTCAGAATGCGAACACAGGAGTGGCTCACTCCTCGGTCTCCCAGTGAGCCGTCCAGCCAAACGGAAGCTGGCCGTCCCACTGACCACCTCCACCTGTGGAGTCAGGGATGAAGGTACTACCTGCACAAAAACATAAAGAGCCAACCCTGAGTACTAATTACTCAGCAAGACTTACCCGTCAACGTGGCTAACTACAATCGACTCCTAAATGCAGAGGCTACAAGGGTAGGCTGACTCATTGCATAAAGCCGCGCTAATCACTTGGTCCTTACTTTCAAGTTTTAATCCCAATTAAGTACTTAACCAATAAAACAGTGCACTTAACTCATAAAACAGGAATAAAGTAACAATACATCAGGTAGAAGCAGTATACAGCATAATATATGAAGATAACCAATAAACTAGCATCATCATCATCATCATCATCATCCATAATCACACTACGATGTGGCGCACTGAACAAGAGGGTGCTCATTTCCGAGAGCGGCGGCATCGATGTACATCCTGCAGGAGAAACCTGACCACACGCCATGTGCGCCACAAAGGCCACACATAGCAACCTTTCACACTGTACACCACCAGAGCTGTACCAGATTCTACTCCTCCCGAGGAAGGGGTCTCCCGCCGTGGTCGTCGTCCCAGACGCCCAACCACGCAGAACGTTATCCCTTCCTCTCCCAAGTACCATGATAGAAAGAGTAAAGTATCCACCAGACATCCAGGGCGACACAGGCTACGTAGGTTTACTGGGCCCATAAAACACCAGCATGTGAATCAGTACGTTCAAGCTTGCTCAATAGGGCCAACAACGAACGGTCCTTAACCGACACAGACGGGGCTACCACCGTGAAGGCCCAGCCTTCTCCAACCATCCTACACAAACAACCCCCGTCCGGTCTGCAACAATCCTAAATTCTGCTAGTGCAATCCAGAGTAGAATTCCTATCATGCGAGTGGGACCTACCACTCGTCTTCTACCGTCCGCTAGCCACTAAGCATAGCAAGCTCTAACGTTATCCTAGAACCAACTACTACAAAATAGGACACAAGGTAGGATCTGGAAGGGTAGTCCTAATGCAGTTCTAAGGTTTCACATCAACTCCTAATAAACCTAATGCACAATCAATTACTAGCCCCAATCAAGTGAGAAAGTAAAATCTAACAGGTAGGCATGCGCCGGGGCTTGCCTGGCTCAGGAGCTAAGCTAACGGGGTCAGCGGTGGTGTCAGTCTGCTGCGCCTCCTCCTGCTGTGCCTCCTCCTCCGGCAGCTGGAAGTCCAGGGGCTCCGGAGTCTCCTCGGTCACTAATGACAAGGAAATAATGCATGTTAGATGCGATGATATGATGCAATATGGTTTAATTATTTCGGACAGTCATTTACACTGTAAGTGCAAAACTTAATTAATTATTTTCGTCTGAAGTATTTCCTTCATTGACTCTTGATTAAGTTAATTACTTTATTTAATTCAAGTTGATTACTTAGTACAATGAACTTCAGGAATTATTTTTGGTGGCATTTTTCTGTTTAAGAGTACCACAGAAAGTAATTTATGGTGAAGTTTGACGAATTATTGATTTACAGATTATTTATAAAAATTTAAACAATGCCGAACACGACTTAAATCATAATAAAATAATTAAGCATGACCTGACAGTGGAAAAATGCTCTGTAGGTGTGTTGTTAGGTACTGTATAAGCATGCAAGAGTTCATGATTTAAGGAGCAACAGATAATTTATTAAGGATTAAACAAGATGTGCATATTTGTATTTTTACAGAAAACAGATAAATGATTTATTGCTGTTTGACATTTTTGTTGGATAGATCTGCTTACCAGGAGTCCAACAAAATTGGATTCATATTTTTCTGATGGGTATTTATTTTTCTATCGATTTTACAATCTTATGTGAATTTTCTGGGAATTAAACAAATTCGGAAAGGAAATTAAAAACAGCCGGACCAATCAAAACGCGGCCACACCGGTGGTCACACGGACGCGACCACACCGGATCCGGGACGCGTCTGGCGCGCGGCGCGCGGCGCGGCGGCGCAGTCGCCGTTCCGGCGGCTGGGGTGGGAGAGGAGGCAAACCGGTGGGGGCCTCATGCTCACCAGCCTGGCGCGGGACTCGGCGGAGGGGATGGCGACGTCGGGGAGGCTCGGCGGCGATTGGCGACGAGGATGCGGCTCGGCGAGGTGGTGACGGCGGCGTTCCGGCGAACTGGAGGTGCGCGGGAGGGAGAAGGCGCGAGCACCACCCTCACGGCGGCGTCGCGGACCCGGAAAGCGATGACGTCGACGCGGACGGGGGCGGGAGGGCCGAGTTCACCGGAGAGGGTGGCGGCACGGTCGACCGGCGGCGGGGGAAACGGGTTTTCCCGACGAGCCGTGCTGCAAAGGCGGAAGTGGAGGGGTTAGACGGGTGCGCAACAAGATTGTGCGTCTTCCGGCGCGTGGGATTGGAGCGAGGCTCACCGGAGTGGTCGGATTTCGTGACGATGTCGAGGGAGCTCATTCTCCGGCGATGGCTGCAATGCCGCTCCAACCGCGCACCCCTGGCGCAGAGGAGGGAAGGGAGCGGTTGGACTAGCTCGAGGACTCCCTGTCGCAGCTCCTTGCAGCGGTAGAGGCCGGCACGAGGACTCGACGGCGAAGCTCGAACGAAAGGGCAGCAATGGCGGGGTGGCGGCTAGGGTTTGGGCGACGGGAGTGAGGAAAGAGAGTGAGAGAGAGAGAGAGCTTGGACCGGGAGCGATGCATCTTGACGCCGTTTCGCGAGCGAGGGCGGGCCCGGGCACCGCGCGACGGCGCCGTACACCGGCGGCCACGCGGCGGTCGTCTTCCGACGGAAACACAGAGAGAGAGGAGGATGACAGGTGGGCCCGGAAGCATCTTCGAATTTTCGGATTTATTCAAAAACAGAAATTTCCCCAAACTTTGGTGCACAATTCGAGCTAGCAAACGAAGTCCAAAATTAGCAAACTTGATACCCTTGGAAAGATCTCGAATAGATCTATCGTCTGGCCAACATGCACAGCAGAACTCCCAGCAGATTTCAAAATATAGCTGGTCAAAGATGGTTACTTTTTCATCTTTGGAGATTTATTTGGGCATTCAAAGAATTTCTAAAATAACCAAACATTCTCCAAAAATCTCTTTTGAGATGAGCTATCCAGAGGTATTTTTGGTTGGGGTAGGTTGTTATTGAAAACTTTGAGTTCCTTCACAAGGATCAAATTTGACCCAAATCTGATGAAACTTGAATTTCATGCTGCCAGGTTTGTCGAAATAAAAGGGAACCTTCCAGACATCAAAAAATTATGAGAAATTCAGAGATCATAGGATAAATATCCAGCTCTAACTTCTCTTTTGGGTCCAGGTTGGTTTGAGCAACAGAAATTGAATTAAAATTCGAGTAACAGCGGAATTTGCATGAACTTCTCTGAATTTTTAGAGACACTTCCAGAATTTGAAAAATTATGGACAAATCTCCCAAAATTCCAAACTAGGATGCTCTTGCTGCAAAAATTACCAGTTTAGCAAGTTGGTATTGAAATTTTTAACTTGCTTCACAAGCATTGATTTGACATTATTTGAATTTTGAAATTTTGAATTTGACTCGATTTGCTTTTTGTTTCTGTTCACTTTTGCAAAGATGAAGCCTTGTGATCTTCAGTGACACGGGGTGTCACAGCCCTCCCCCCTTAAAAGAATCTCGTCCCGAGATTAAAGGAAGAGAGGGAGAACGAAAGTAAAAGAGCGAAGGACAGGATAGCACGGGCCGGCGACGAATAGAGAACGTACCAGCGAGAGCCTGCTCACCCCCTGGAACCTCCTCGGTGGGGGTGTGGTTGACGTGCCCGTTCTTGACCTGTGCATTCCTGCCCTGGGGACGCTGCTGACCACCTGTCTGACCGGGAGCCCTCGGCGCGTTGCTCTGCCTCGGTGGAGCACGACAGTCACGCGCGAAGTGCCCAACCTGTCCGCAGTTGAAGCACGGGAAACCTCGGCCTGCCTGCTGCTGAGGTCGTGCTGCCTGCTGCTGCTGCTGCTGGCGCTGGGGTGGTGCAAGGTACCTCTGGCCGTTAGGCGCCGTGTACACAAGGCGGGGCCTAACAGGAGCACTGCCAGACGGTGCAGCCACTGCCTTCCTCTTCCTCTTCTCCACCTGATGTGCCCTGATGGCGTCCTCCAGCACTATCGCCGCACTGACAAGCTCGTCAAAAGTACCAGCGGCGCTCAGAACAAGCCTGGAGTGTAGCTTGGTGTGGAGTCCCCTCAGGAAGCAAGCCTTCCTCTTGGTAGCTGTGTCTACCAGATCTGGAGCGTACTGGGCCAGGTCGTTGAACACCTGGCCGTAGTCGAACACACTCCTGTCTCCCTGTCTGAGGTCCTCGAACTGCCTGTGCTTCCGCTGGCCCGACGGAACGTGGAAGGAGCGGAAAGCCTCACGAAACTGAGCCCAAGGGACCTGCTGACCGGCTGGAAGAAAGCCAAGGTGGGTGGCCCACCATCCTCCAGCCGACCCCTGCAACTGCTGCGCGGCAAACAGGGTCTTCTGCACCTCTGTGATAGCCGGAAGGAGCCCAAACTTGGACTCAATGGTGCGCAGCCAGTTCTCGGCCGCCATCGGATCTGTCGACCTGGAAAAGACAGGCGGGTGGGTGGCCAGGAAATCTGCATAGGTGCATCTCAGCTGCTGACCACCACGGCCGCGATTGTCACCCTGCTGGGTGATAAACTGGGCGATCGTCCTCAGATAGTCCGTCTGGTTGGCTATCACCTCCGCCAAGTTGTGCGGTGGCGGCGGTGGTGGCGGTGGATGACGCGGCGGCATTCTGCCAAGTAAACAGCACCATTAGCGCACCGCTAAACAGGTCTAATCAAATGGCAGGGAAAAAAAGCAGGAAGACGAATAAAAGCCAATTGACACAAACTCATACATAACATATCCAAGGAAAACGACTGACAGGTCCATCCATAACCATTAATTAAAGTCTTACAGAGCATTCATACATAGCTTCACGGTACAACCCAGTCATACATACAAAAGGTGGTGCCATCCAACAAAATACTGCGACACCTAACCAGCTAACATGATGCTCCTAGATCAAGTTAACTAAGGATCTGCCGAAACAACTGCGACGCTCAGGCGTCTCCATCAGGCTGGAACCGGTAACGCGTCGCGTTGTCCACGTCGCATCCAGCGCGCCTCAGTCGGGTATGTAACGCGGGCCAGTCATCCGGCGTCACAAAGACAACTAAGGGCGCCTCCTGCACGCGGGCGATGATCTCTGCGGCACCCGCACGGCGGGAAGCGGTGTCCAAGAGCTCAGAGGGTAACAGCTCAGTGCTCGTCTCTGACACGGCCTCCTCCTCCTCCTGCGGCACCACCACTGCAGCTGCAACATGCTCCTGCAGTCCCACATTCTGCTGGTGGGCAATCTGCAGCTGCTCCTCAAGCTGCGCCACGTGGGTCAGCGTAGCTGCCAGCTCGGCCTGCAAGTCCCAAATCTGGGCGTCACGCGCGTCGAGCTGGACGACAACCTGGTCACGCAGGGCGGTGGTCAAAGTCACAGTACGCTCCAACTGATCAATCCGGGTGTCTCGAGCGTCCAACACCTCTGTCAAAGCCCCCACGCGGCCCAGAGTCCTCCCTCCTGCGCGCTCGGCAGTCTGAAGAACCCTGTACAACTCTGACAGGTGTCGAGCCATGGAATCTAGCTGTGTCGGAGCGAGGGGTAGTGTGCCACGGTCAACTAAACCGCAGGCGCCTCCGGTACTGCGGGTGGCCCGTGGTGCTGACAGGAAACAAGCTCAGCAACGTGCCGTCGAGGTCCCCGATGCGCATCTCGCAGAAGCTCACCATCGCCTGGAGAGCAAGCCGGTTCAGGGTGTCGTCAAAGTCCTGACCCCAACCCTGAAGCTCCCAGTGCGTCCAAGCGGGCCTCTCGGGGTGCGCGGGAATATCCACCCACATCGAGCATCGAGGAAGCCTGTACTGCTGGCTGACACGTCCACGGTATTGCGGAGGGTGGGTGTAGCCAAGAAGCTGCAACGCTGCCCAAACAGCGAAGGAAAGCCGGGGTGATAAAGGCCATCTGTGTGCAGCGCACCGTCCTCCCCGAGCTGAGCGTACAGGTAATCGTTCAGCTCGGCCATCTGCGGCAGCAAAAGAAAGACGAAACGGATCAAAACGGGGTAGGATACAAGATAAAGGATAGCGGCAAACTAAGGGGGAGCAAATCTGCCAAACGGGAACAGCAGACACGAAAACAGAAACTGACACTTCTGGGGGCGGCAAAAGTACCCGGTCTGTGAAACAAAGTTGTAGAAAACTTCACAAGCTTTCCAACGAGTGGTCAAACACGCGAACGGACAAACGGAACAGCAGATACGAATTTTTGAAGTTGACTGACAGATTCTGAAAATCTGCTCGGGCAGCTTAAATGGCTGTTTTGAAAGACAGATTTGGGGCAGTTAGGGACAAGATTTTTGTAGGCAACCTGAAACAAAACTTTAGTTCATGTTGTAAGCTTTCCAGCAAGTCTGAGTTTGTAATTTTTGGCTCAGCGGTTTAAGAGAAACGAATTTTTGAAGTTGCTTAGTCAGTCAGTCCAAAAATTTCGTGTGATCTGAAATTTGTTGATGTCTTTTAAATGCAATGCATGCATGCTCGACCTATCCGTCCTCACAAAATAAAAGGTTTGCCTAATATAACAGGCCGTAGACAGCAGTGTTAACTAATTCGCACTCGGCAGACGTTTCTACACGATCTAACGCAAGTTAGTGTACCTGCAGAAAAACACACAACGTCACCTCAAACAACCTACTCAGGTGACGTATCTGTACAGAAAGTAAATGCATGGCTCCTATCATCCTCATGAACGCGATGGTCCATGTACCAGAAATCACCTCATGAACTCGATGGTTCATGTACCAGAATATCACTGAGCCATGCATGATCCTTACCTTCTTACCTGGTCGTCGGTGCGTCGTTACAGAAAAGTAACAAACAACTCCTATTGCCACCTGATTACTCTAACATCCTTATATTAGGGCTTTCGTTCCTCACTCGTAACGTGGTTAGCTTTTCGAAAAGAGGCCATTTATATGGTGTACTGCCCCAACACGGCTTTGATGCCAGCTCTAGCGTTTCCGCTTTTCACAGGATCGAGTCGGTCCGCGCTGATGAACAGAAGCAACAGTACAACACATAAATAGGCACAATTTAAGTCTTAAAGTTATTACATTAGTCCGAATTAAAACACAGAGTCGCACAGCGGAAATTTTAAAGCGCTTACAACACGATTAAGTCCAAAAGAAACAACGACAACTACGATAAAGAACTATACACGCTCTCACGAGATGAAGTCCGCATTCCAAGCCCTCAGAATGCGAACACAGGAGTGGCTCACTCCTCGGTCTCCCAGTGAGCCGTCCAGCCAAACGGAAGCTGGCCGTCCCACTGACCACCTCCACCTGTGGAGTCAGGGATGAAGGTACTACCTGCACAAAAACATAAAGAGCCAAACCCTGAGTACTAATTACTCAGCAAGACTTACCCGTCAACGTGGCTAACTACAGCTGACTCCTAAAATGCAAAGGCTACAAGGGTAGGCTGACTCATTGCATAAAGCCGCGCTAATTACTTGGTCCTTACTTTCAAGTTTTATCCCAATTAAGTACTTAACCAATAAAACAGTGCACTTAACTCATAAAACAGGAATAAAGTAACAATACATCAGGTAGAAGCAGTATACAGCATTATATATGAAGATAACCAATAAACTAGCATCATCATCATCATCCTCATCCATAATCACACTACGATGTGGCGCACTGAACAAGAGGGTGCTCATTTCCGAGAGCGGCGGCATCGATGTACATCCTGCAGGAGAAACCTGACCACACGCTATGTGCGCCACAAAGGCCACACATAGCAACCTTTCACGCTGTACACCACCAGAGCTGTACCAGATTCTACTCCTCTCGAGGAAGGGTCTTCCGCCGTGGTCGTCGTCCCAGACGCCCAACCACGCAGAACGTTATCCCTCCCTCTCCAAGTACCATGATAGAAAGAGTAAAGTATCCACCAGACATCCAGGGCGACACAGGCTACGTAGGTTTACTGGGCCCATAAAACACCAGCATGTGAATCAGTACGTTCAAGCTTGCTCAATAGGGCCAACAACGAACGGTCCTTAACCGACACAGACGGGGCTACCACCGTGAAGGCCCAGCCTTCTCCAACCATCCTACACAAACAACCACCCCCCCGTTCGGTCTGCAACAATCCTAAATTCTGCTAGTGCAATCCAGAGTAATTCCTATCATGCGAGTGGGACCTACCACTCGTCTTCTACCGTCCGCTAGCCACTAAGCATAGCAAGTTCTAACGTTACCCTAGAACCAACTACTACAAAATAGGACACAAGGTAGGATCTGGAAGGGTAGTCCTAATGCAGTTCTAAGGTTTCACATCAACTCCTAATAAACCTAATGCACAATCAATTACTAGCCCCAATCAAGTGAGAAAGTAAAATCTAACAGGTAGGTATGCGTCGGGGCTTGCCTGGCTCAGGAGCTAAGCTAGCGGGGTCAGCGGTGGTGCCAGTCTGCTGCGCCTCCTCCTGCTGTGCCTCCTCCTCCGGCAGTTGGAAGTCCAGGGGCTCTAAAGTCTCCTCGGTCACTAAATGACAAGGAAATAATGCATGTTAGATGCGATGATATGATGCAATATGGTTTAATTATTTCGGACAGTCATTTACACCGTAAGTGCAAAACTTAATTAATTATTTTCGTCTGAAGTATTTCCTTCATTGACTCTTGATTAAGTTAATTACTTTATTTAATCAAGTTAATACTTAGTACAATGAACTTCAGGAATTATTTTTGGTCCAGTGGCATTTTTCTGTTGAAGAGTACCACTGAAAGTAATTTATGGTGAAGTTTGACGAATTATTGATTTACAGATTATTTATAAAAATTTAAACAATGCCGAACATGACTTAAATCATAATAAAATAATTAAGCATGACCTGTCAGTGGAAAAATGATCTGTAGGTGTGTTGTTAGGTACTGTATAAGCATGCAAGAGTTCATGATTTAAGGAGCAACAGATAATTTATTAAGGATTAAACAAGATGTGCATATTTATATTTTTACAGAAAACAGATAAATGATTTATTGCTGTTTGACATTTTGGTGGATAGATCTGCTTACCAGGAGTCCGACAAAATTGGATTCATATTTTTCTGATGGGTATTTATTTTTCTATCGATTTTACAATCTTATGTGAATTTTCTGGGAATTAAACAAATTCGGAAAGGAAATTAAAAACAGCCGGACCAATCAAAACGCGGCCACACCGGGGGTCACACGGACGCGACCATACCGGATCCGGGACACGTCTGGCGTGCGGCGCGCGCCGGCGCGCGGCGCGGCGGCGAAGTCGCCGTTCCGGCGGCTGGGGTGGGAGAGGAGGCAAACCGGTGGGGGCCTCATGCTCACCAGCCTGGCGCGGGACTCGGCGGAGGGGATGGCGACGTCGGGGAGGCTCGGCGGCGATTGGCGACGAGGAGGCGGCTCGGCGAGGTGGTGACGGCGGCGTTCCGGCGAACTGGAGGTGCGCGGGAGGGAGAAGGCGCGAGCACCACCCTCACGGCGGCGTCGCGGACCCGGAAAGCGATGACGTCGACGGGATGGGGGCGGGAGGGCCGAGTTCACCGGAGAGGGTGGCGGCACGGTCGACCGGCGGCGGGGAAAACGGGTTTTCCCGACGAGCCGTGCTGCAAAGGCGGAAGTGGAGGGGTTTAGACGGGTGCGCAACAAGATTGTGCGTCTTCCGGCGCGTGGGATTGGAGCGAGGCTCACCGGAGTGGTCGGATTTCACGACGATGTCGAGGGAGCTCATTCTCCGGCGATGGCTGCAATGCCGCTCCAACCGCGCACCCCTGGCGCAGAGGGGGGAAGGGAGCGGTTGGACTAGCTCGAGGACTCCCTGTCGCAGCTCCTTGCAGCGGTAGAGGCCGGCACGAGGACTCGACGGCGAAGCTCGAACGAAAGGGCAGCAATGGCGGGGTGGCGGCTAGGGTTTGGGTGACGGGAGTGAGGAAAGAGAGAGAGAGAGAGAGCTTGGACCGGGAGGGACGCATCTTGACGCCGTTTCGCGAGCGAGGACGGGCCCGGGCACCGCGCGACGGCGCCGTACACCGGCGGCCACGCGGCGGTCGTCTTCCGACGGAAACACAGAGAGAGAGGAGGATGACAGGTGGGCCCGGAAGCATCTTAGAATTTTCGGATTTATTCAAAAACAGAAATTTCCCCAAACTTTGGTGCACAATTCGAGCTAGCAAACGAAGTCCACAATTAGCAAACTTGATACCGTTGGAAAGATCTCGAAGAGATCTATCGTCTGGCCAACATGCACAGCAGAACTCCCAGCAGATTTCAAAATATAGCTGGTCAAATATGGTTACTTTTTCATCTTTGGGGATTTATTTGGGCAGTCAAAAGAATTTCTAAAATAACTAAAAATTCTCCAAAATTCTCTTTTGATATGAGCTATCCAGAGGTATTTTTGGTTGGGTAGGTTGTTATTGAAAACTTTGAGTTCCTTCACAAGGATCAAATTGACCCAAATATGATGAAACTTGAATTTCATGCTGCCAGGTTTGTCGAAATAAAGGGAACGTTCCAGACATCCAAAAATTATGAGAAATTCAGAGATCATAGGATAAATATCCAGCTCTAACTTCTCTTTTGGGTCCAGGTTGGTTTGAGCAACAGAAATTGAATTAAAATTCGAGTAACAGTGGAATTTGCATGAAATTCTCTGAATTTTTAGAGACACTTCCAGAATTTGAAAAATTATGGAAAAATCTTCCAAAATTCCAAACTAGGATGCTCTTGCTGCAAAAATTACCAGTTTAGCAAGTTGATAATGAAATGTTTAACTTGCTTCACAAGCATTGATTTGACATTATTTGAATTTTGAAATTTTGAATTTGACTCGATTTGCTTTTTGTTTCTGTTCACTTTTGCAAAGATGAAGCCCTGTGATCTTCAGTGACACGAGGTGTCACAGCTGTAATATTTTGACACGACAATAAAGTTGAAAACTGTGGTTCAACATGGTGTTGATCTGTTCCTGAGAGAAGTCTTGTTGACTATTTTCCATTGAGCTTATTGTTCTTTTTTTTTTCCAAAGAGTGCCTTTAGTCAGATGGCAGTGATTAAGGTAGTAACTGATCATTTAGCTGTCGTGTTTAGGTAAGACGTTCATTTCGCAGTGTTGTAGAGGTAGTCGGCATGTGGTGACAAGCCCTGTCTGATCTTAGTATTCCTCTATGTTTGCGTATGTCATAGGCTCTTGATCCGTTCACAAATGGATGCACGGGTCAGCTGCCGGCCAAAGAAAGAAAGTTGATACCCCATAGTGAAGTGCTACAATGGAGTTATTCTTCTGCTTGAAGATTATGTCTAACCTATAGCTCTAAGCATTTGTAGGACCAGTTCTAGGAGTGAATTATTTGCCGTAACATAGGAAGTGTCAACATGCACATAGTCAACAAAGCCCCGAAGTATACGATCCGAATTGACCATGATTATCCTTGAAAGTGTTGGAATGTCCCTTGGTAACCAGAGAACCTAAAGTGGCGGACCGGAGTGCTATACAATAGCATGTGCATATCAACTCAAAAGTAGGATCACTCCACCATCCCTATATAAAGATGTCCATTAAAAGAGAACTTGCACGCTTGGTTGATGTCTGAAAGTTACTTTGGTTCGGATGGCACCTTGGAACACCGAGATGACTTGTTGATCTAGTATGTTCGGTATGGAGGCCATTTTGGCGCAATAACGGCGTATGAAATCATGCAGGGATTCATCTGGCTTCTGCCGCATCTTTGCCAGATCGATGTGATTGCCCGGTCGACTGCAGGTTGCTTGAAAGTTGGCTATGTACTGCCCTGTTAAGTCTCCTCAAGACTCAATCCACTCTTCTGGTAAAGAGGTGAGCCAAAAACGAGATGATGCATCTAAGCATACAGAGAGGTAATTGGCCATAACAATGGTGTCACCGCCAGCCGAGTTGATGGCGGTGTGCAAACCTGTAGCCAGTCAGTCGGATCAGATTTGCCATCATACTTCTCAATGCCTACTGATTTGAAACCAGTCGGCCGTCTGCAGTTGCGAAGTTCTGGGACAAAAGCTCTGATATCGGAGAATCCACCGTCGTCGTCAATGTTGGAGCTTCTTCTGGGTCTGCGTGGGTGCATATCATCCTCGTGCTGGCGGTACCGGTCATCGAATTCCTCGTCCTCGCCCTAGTCATAATCGCATCTGCGATCTGGACTGTCGCGGTGGTTCTGAGGCCGACGTCTGTCGTAGCGGTCACCATGGTGGTGATCGTGGTACTCGCCTGACCGTCTTTGCTCATCCTTATACTGCAGGCGTTCACTTTCTATTCTTCCGCGTCTTTGTGTTGGTTCAAGGTTCCACACAAATCTACGGTGGGATCTCTTCTCAAGGTTTCTTCAATCGGTGGCTACGCGGGTTTTGTACCGGGGTTTCGTCGTTCGACTAATCTGCATCGATGTCGAGTGACTTCTGGATGTGCTGGTCATGGATGGCTGCGGCAGTTAGCATGGTTAAGACCTTTTCATGGCGAGCGTTTGATATGCTTCTTCGGCCATCAAGGACGTCCAAGTCAAGTTGGAGGCCCAAGTCAAGTCGGTTTCGAGTCCGATTCGGAGTTCAGGAGCAGTCTGAACTAAAATGGTCACCCAGATCGCATACGGTATCCGTTTGGACGTTCTACATATGCATGGAAAGATAATTTGATCACCTTTCCAATGGCACTGGTTGCATGTCCAATTGCATCCGAAGTCATAGGAATCGGCGAAACAAGTAGAAGTCCAGAAACTGTCCCGATGCTGTTGCCACCGTTTTTGGCCTTTGGACCTTGTATCTCGTGTGAGCCATAAGGGGAGCATCCAGGGGTCCCTTGCACGACCCTAAATTCTTTATAAACAGCCACCATTGCACCATTAGGGTTTGAGTTTTGCTTAGATCAATTTCTGTCCTGAACAGTGTCACCGTTCTTCGGTTTGTGAGACCCCAACTTGAGTACTTAATCATTCAGCTGCAATTTGGCTGCATTCTCTTTGTTCTTGCTTGTGTTCTTCGATTCGCAGGTGAGGATTAGTCTTCTTGGCGAGGTCAATCGTGCTTGCACGGTTGATAACCTGAGGAGACGTGGTGCTGCGACTGCGGGGTTTCGAATCGTGTTGTTCGGAAGCCGGATCGAGTTGTGTCAAGTCTCCACCAAATCGTCGTCTACCCTGAACCTTTCGGAAGATCGGGACACCCCGTTCCCATCACCATGTCGCCGCTTCCTTCTTCCTCAAGAAATTCCCAATTCTTTTTCCTGCAACAGTGCAATACGCAAAACATGATAATATCTTGGGACAATTGGTTTTACTTACTTCTCAAAATTTCCCTCCTTGAAAAATTTCATGTAGCTTCCTTATTGTACCCTATGGATTTTTCATCAAATCAGGTTTCCACCTAAAACACTCTTTGGGGCGTGGGCCATGGTGCCAATCGGCATAGGCTCTGCACCGATTAGTACCTGCCAGATTCCTATTTTTTTCTTTTCTTCCCTACACTGTTAATTAACAAACAAAACTAAAAAGAAAAACTACAGAAATGTAACAGATAGCGCAGAGGTGGCACACAAAAATTAAACAGACACTTGGACTAACAAAATTTATTCCCGGAGCATTATTGTGATTACAAGCAAGTGATTTGAACACCGGGTTGCTCTCCCGGCCAGCACTATTTCACTAATAAACAGGTTGCCCTCCCGAAAGCACTAATACAAAAAGACTCAATCTATGACTCGCTTCCCGAATTTGGGTTGCCTCCCAAAACTGCTCTTAGTTTTTGGAGGTCATAAAGCTTGACCTCCCCGTTTTAGTCACTCCTTAGCGTCGCTATAAGGGGAACGTGACTTCGACACTACAAGGTTCTCTATTCATTCCTCCTTCAGTTTGTAGAACCTTTCTTTACTTTCCCTCCAATCACCGTCGATTTCTTTGTGATATGAAGACATATATCACTCAATTGTGGAAACCATGCATATCCATTAAAGGAGGAGGACCATGTTCCTTGATCTCATTTCCCTTCTTCAGACTGAGAGGTCAATCTCCTCAGTGTGCCGATCGGCACCTTCTGTGTGTCAGTCGGTATCATTTGCAGTGTTTCAAATGACACCCTCTTCGTCGGAGGTCAAAGATGTTCGTCGGAGAGATCGCAGGAGAAAACCTTCGATTACTTTCAGCTTCGTTGACGGTTTTGGGTGGGTTTCTGTTGGCGCGAGATACGCGCACCTTTTATGACCGCAAGCGCACGGGTCAGTTGTAGCTTTTCCTCGGAATATTCCAAGGTTTATCAATCCGTGGAACAAGTGGGACGCTTATTTAGCTAAACGTTTGTTACTAACAAAAGGTGAATTGTTGAGAGAAAGGTTGTTTAAAGAACTAATTAAAAGAAACTAATGAAAGAAAGAAATTACGGCTAAGCAAGAATTAAGACGAACTTCCCACGGTCTAGGTTCACTTGCATGCAAAGACCAGGGCTGTTACTAAGGTAGACAAAAGCTGTTTGCTGCGATCCTGTCACGACGGCGGCTAATAAGGCAATCATCTAACAAAAGCAGCATTGCAATACTGTCATCCAAAATACTAAGATAAACAATAAGTAAGCATTGCAATGGCAAGATCCCCACAAACCGGGGGAAAAGAACAGAGAATCACCTCATGATATGAGTAGGTTTCGCCATGGGAAACACCTTAGATTGGCCTATCCCACTTCCTGGTAAATTTGGGGCAAATCGGACGCCGGAGTCGGTCGTGCCGGTCGGCACGGATTCGTGCCGATCAGCGCGCGACGACTTTTCGCCGGAACGCCACGATCTTCGCTCGGGATGAAGCTCTCTGTTGTCTAACCCTAATTCCGCAGCAAAAGTGTCGAAATCCGAACCCCCTTTGCGTGTAGAATAGGGTCTTCTCTTTATAGGGGCGAAACCAGCCTTCCTGGGCCTTTTTGGGCCGTTTTGGGCCTCGTGCCGATCAGCACAATCAGGTGCCGGTCGGCATGAGAGACTTGACAGCGTAGCACATTTTGCGGGGCCCATATCTCCTAGCTCCGAAGTCCAAATAGGGTCATCCATATGTGTTCCGGAAAGCTCTCGACGAGATCTACAACTTTGTAAGTCAAACTTTTCTCATTCAGGATCGTCTTGAACTCCAAAACTGTGTTGCAATGTAGTGCCCTCTCTAAAGTGAGTGAATAATCCAAGCTTCATGTTGGTGCTTCGTGAAATCGAGCTTTTATGTCATGTTTTCATCTGATTATACATCATAGCACTCAAAACACAACATACTTCGAAATGGGGTTAAAGTTAGGGTGCCAAGTGGATCAAATGATCAATAAACGCACTAAAATGATAGTAAAAAGATAGGTAAAAGGTGGTCATATCAAGCACCAACAGTTTCTTCTGAAAGAAAAGGGGTTCATGGAGCATCCATCAGTGGGTTATCTTGA
This sequence comes from Eragrostis nindensis, assembly GCA_012490785.1. NCBI lineage: Eukaryota > Viridiplantae > Streptophyta > Magnoliopsida > Poales > Poaceae > Eragrostis > Eragrostis nindensis. The sequence continues at coordinate 341,716 of JAAXCT010000392.1, forward strand.
GCTGGGATGGAGGGGAATCAGCGGCGGAAAGAGCCGGAAGCGGCGGCAATGGCGGGCAGAGTTCGTCTTTGGGGAGGGAAAAACGAGGGAGGAAGAGCGCAGAGCGGCCGAGGGAGGAGTGGAGGGGAGGTAGATGCATCGGTTTTGTGCATCCTGAGGGCCCTCGCACGTGGACACGGCGGCAGGGAGGTGGCGCCATGCATGGCTGCCTCGGGCGCCTGCGAGAGAGAACCGAGAGAGCGTGAGGGACAAGAGAGTAGTGGTGGCTCCCATGGATTTTTCAATTTTCTGATTTTCCTCCTCTCTCTTCTAAAATCTAATTAAAATAATTATTGGCCTCCAAACATTATGAGATTTTGCATGGGACTGGAGTGACATGTGGAGGGTCGGTGTCAAGGCCAAGTGGCCAGAATCTTTCAAATTTGAATTGAAAAATATTCAAAGATATTTGAATTTCAAACATGGATGATTTAATTTGGAAACTTTCCCGAAGGACAATAATTCTCAAGTTTTGGCTAGATTTTTATTTTTCCCTTTACTACAACATATATTTTTGGTGACACCAAATTCTGTTGAAACATTTGAACTTCCTTTATAAACTATCCTCAATTTGGATCCAATTTAAATTCAAATTAATTTAAAGTGACTCCAAAATTGAAAATTGGAATCTAATTACCCAGGGTGTCAGAAATGGCCACCAGTAGAGAGAGGGAAGAAGGAGTGCAAATTCATTGAGGGCGTCATGAACCAATTTCGTATTAATCAATTTTTCCCCAAATACATAACTACATGTGGGACCCACCTTTTATTAATATCGGGCACCGATTACCGCACGTTTGAACGATATTGTTGTTACCATTTTTAATAACGGCCGCTGAAGAGCCGTTATTGTTGTTGCTATTTTTAATGACGGCACGTGGTGACATCGTAACATGCCTGTTATTGAAAATACCATTTTTAATAATGGCATGTGACATCAGCAGTGTTTGTTTTTAATGTGACGCCTCCATTTTTAATAACTCTGGCTTCGCTGATGTCATACGTGCCCGTTATTGCAGTGGTCAGCAATAACGTTGCCACTTGATGACATCGGCAATCACGCACTGCAATAACGTTTTTTGGTGTATCCATTATTACTGAAAAATGGGTAGTGCAATTACAAGAGACGTGTGTAGTAGTGAAGGTATCATTCCGCCTTTGGCAGAAAACACAACCGTCAGATAGCGACTTAGGAGTGACTCTCTAGAATGCAAAACTCTTTGGGGGTGCGTAAAACACTAGACAAACCGATGCATGTCTTGATAGCATGATCTAGTTCTTAAGCTTAATTTAGCTAAATAGAGGTAACCTTCTGCTCATGGTTTTAAGATTTGTTAATTCAACTATCCTCCTCTTACGCTATGTGAGCAGTGAGCATCAATTCGTGTCTTCTTCGACATACAATTACTGCACTACTTGATCACGTTTATAACAAATCACGGTTCATAATTATTAAATGATGTGGAACCAGTTGTTCTCTCAAGCACAGGTGGATCCTAAATCAATTAGATAAATAAAATTGAGAAAAGCCATGGAGACAATATAATAATCAGCAGAAGTTTGGCAGGTCTTATTGCATAAATTTAAAATATTGTACGATATTTAATTTTACATCAGTTATGCCTTTTAAAGCATCCCAAATGAAAAGCAAACTGTATAATAAAAATACCATATATGCAAGAGCACAAGTTGATGAGATCAAACAATGTCAAGGATCTCAGACTTGAACGTTGGGCCGACCAGGAACTTGAGCCTCAAAACTGGCCACTCACCAACCAGCTTAGTAATAATGGGCAAAGAAAATGACACAATGCAAATTGCAACCGCCAACCACAATAGACGAGGTGCCAAAACTGTGTATAATCCAGTTGCGAATGCTGTGGTGGTTGCCATGTATGCAAACCACATGAGCTTCTTAGTAAAAGACCTGTAGTATAGCAAGAACTCGAGATCCTCCCACCTGCCTATGATGCATATGAAGGCAACAGAAAGTGAAGAACACATGGCTAAAGTGTCGGAAATCAAGAATGCCTGAAATGCAAGCTGCCTAGCCATAATAGGAAGCCCCTCGCTTCTAGGATTGCTACTATATCCTCCTGGCAAAGTAAAAGCAGCTGCGAAGGTAATTGTCGCGATGAGGGATGGCTACTAATGATGTGTTGCTTGTGTATGTTTGAGCCAGCGACCTTATATCGCTCCTTGATTTTTCAGTTACGTCATCTTTTACTGCCCTATAAAGGTTATAAATTTCACCTTCATCCTTTGGGTCAGCTTTCAACATAAGCATGTAGACTTCATTCTGCATTGGAATATTACAAATCAAATGACATCATTAAGATTAGGACTGGATATCATAGTAATATGATTCTTAGCATATGTGCATTTATTGTTATATTCAACTTAGAATTCTGTAAATTACTATGTGAAACAGCAGAGAATTCAAAGTGTCCAACAAACTGAGCATTTGTTGCGAGTCCAGTTCCACCATACGTATAACCACAGCTAATCGAAACTTCCCTAGAGGCTTCCATTCCTCCTCCCAGGGATGAGAGACAGAAGACAACGGGAATAAGAGTGAAGACAGTAAATTTTAACAGTAAAGCTTATATTCTTCTAATTAGTTTGACCTATTTGTAGCCAATTGTCTTGAAGTAGAATGACGGAAGGGGCAATATTAAGATCTATATATTGGGACTTTTTAACTATTGAAAGTAAGTACATTTTACTGTTCTTAAAAGTAATGTAAAAACTGTAACGGTACATTTCTACGCTGAAATACTAATGTAGTTATTCATTAGTGATGAAACAAATGTTTTATTTATTATGTCAGTCATCCAAAATAAACAAGTTAATTGGAGTGTTATACTCCTTCATTGCCTATCATTTATAATATATAGTGATAACAATGCAGACAGCATGCTTGCATACGTACCCAGTTTAAAGTTTTTGCGTACTCGACAGCTTCAGATGGTACCCAGACTGGCGGGTTACCCTGATCGTTGAGTATTGTGACGTCTCTCTCCTGATGACGCAGCAAAGCAGCCACAATCTTGGGTTTGCACAGTCGAATTGCAAGATGGAGAGCCGTATCTCCATCATTGTCTCGCATGTTAATGAGATTACGAGCTGCTTTGATTGCAAGACAAATTCAACGAAATCTTCGTGACCATTTTCTACAGCTCTGTGGAGACAAGTCGTGCCATTACTGTTTAGATAGGGAGCATCTGGACAATGTTTGAGAAGCTCTTGGGCAACATCGACGTGGCCGCGATATGCGGCAGTACAAAGAAGACAGACACCATCTGTGGATACTGCATACCCCAAAGAGAAGTCATGCTCTAGCAGTACTGTTAGGACACCAATCTTTTTCTCAAGTGCAGCAAAGTCCAATGGAGACATCTGTGAGTTGTTTTCCTCTGTCGCTAATGCAGGGCGTGTCTCAACAAGCTTTTTTGCGATTTCTACAAAAATCAAGACAACAATATTGTTAGTGTTGGGACATAATGCACAATAAAAAGAAAAATAGAACACGATTTCCAGGTGAAAAACTGGCGGAAAACATCCTTCTTCAATGTGTGGTGAGAGTTACAAAATGCATGGAATCTAATGATCATTTAGAATTCAGATCATATTCAATAGTTAGCAAGTAAACAAACGTGGAATTCCACTGATGTCGTAGGAATTAATTTTGTTGTAGGTCTCACCTTGATTACCATTCCTGACAGCAGCATGTAGAGCATTGTATCCCGAGGTTCCACCGTGAGCCGAATCAGGAATGCCCAACAGTTTTTCGAATATATCAGTGAAGTCTCTCATCACCGCAATGAACATAGGCGACTCATCGTATTTGTTCACGGCTTTGGACAAGGCAGGCTCTGCCTCTATAAGCTCAAGTGCCAGCTTCCTGTGCCCGCTGCGGATAGCATGGTGCAGTACGTTGCAGCCGTGCTTGTCTTGCTTCATGATTGTCTCTCTCAGGTCGTGATCGAGGCAGTACCTGAGAAAAAACGAAGCTAAAGACACTTGGCCACTCATCACAGTCGTAAGCAAAGGCGTCTCGCCATCGGTGTTGGCACTTTTAATGAGGGACTGATTCAGCTCCAGGATATATTTGCAGAATCTCTGGTGGCCTTGGGCGGAGGCTATGTGGAGGCAGGTGTTCCCCTGCTGAGTCGTTCCAAGCAGCAAGCCCATGTCCTGCTGAGCCAGATGCATCATCTTAGTAGCATCGCCGGTTGTGGCCGCGTGCAGAAGATGTCTATCCATCAGCGTTGTTCCTCCAGAAGGTGTGGTAGCTGTGACCTCAGAAATCTATTACAGATGAAAACAACGATACCCTTTGTTAGAAACTATGGGTGTTGGTTGCTTAATTTTATATCAATTTAACGCTATTCTACACATTAGGTGCTGAGTTTTATTCTACACCCAGCACTTTTTACTGAATAAAACAGACTAGAAATTAATTAATGTAGCTATTCCGAGCTCAGTAGTACATGCTCAGAAGTCAATGCTTTCGGTAAATTGAGTTGGGTGTAGAATAACTGTGACACCTAAGGAGTACTATGTTGTATGTGTCTGGTCCAAAATTTCACTTTGTTGTTAATGAGTCCAATGTGGATCACAGTTCTTATATGACGCATTAGGAGTAGGAAAAGAATCATTCAAAGTCTAATTTGATCATTGATTTATTTTAGCAAAAAGCTCATTTACTCCCTGAGACAATTCAATTTGTCCATTTTACGCCCTAATCAGAATATTGACTCAATTTACTACCCAAAACATCTATTTTAACTATTGATTTTTCTTTTTGTTTCTCGACAGAAAAGTTGAATTCAAAACTGAAATCTGAAAGATGAAATTTTGCATAGGTTACAAGTAATTAACTATATATACATACACATAATATTGAAAAAATATGTTCTTATTCTTTTAACATATATTGTTGCGTCACCTATTATGATGAAAATTTTGAGATTCAAATTTAACTTATACATCAAGAAATAAATTATACAAACGTCACTAGGGGTTTATTGCACCAGCATAAATTGTTCGGGGTAGTGAATTGAGCTATGATTTTGTTTAGGGTCTAAAACGGATAAAAAATATGTTGTCAAGAGAGTAAAATGAACTTGTTCTGTTATTTTATAATATACTTTAAGTGCCTTTACCTAAAACATTTTAGGTGTGTAGCATACTCAGGAAACATACGTATACGTACCCATATTGGATCATCTCCGTCGGTAGAAAGCTGGCTTGCAGTTTTACCGTCGTTGTTAAGCAGAGTGACATCTATCCCTTGGTGACGCTGTAAAAGAGAGGCTATCCGTAAATTGCGATTTTGGACTGCAATATGCAGAGGAGTTTGTCCTTGCTGATCTTGGATGTTAACAAGTCGCCGTAAGTGTTGTGACTCCAGAACAAATGCTACGAACTTTGCGTGACCATTGGACACAGCTTCGTGAAGGCACGTCCATCCGGTCTTGTCGCTGTATGGAACATCTGGGCAACGGGTAAGCAGCTCTCGAGCAACATCAACATGGCCACATGATGCTGCAGAATTTAGCAGAGGCAAACCATTTCTCGAGACCAGATAGCCTAGAGACCGGTCATGTTCCAACAGTACTTTATCACATTATCTTTCCTTCACGTGAAGCTTGGTGTATCGGAGTATTATCTCTAATAATTTCTTCTTTGGCCAACCCAGGACGAGCCTCCATGATCCTTCTAGCTATATCTGAATGAAAAAAGGCATGAAAAATGACCACCCAAAACGTCATTGCTAAGTATCTTACTATTCCAAAATAGGAAGCTCCTTTTAGAAGCTTCCCATTTATCCTCATGAGAAACAAATAAAAAGATGGATAAATCCTAAAAGAACCGAGAATATAATGTCATCAATCTTGGCCGTCAGGTATGTAACACTCAACTCAGCGGTTATAAAATTAGTCTAAAAGGAACCCCAACATTGATATCTAATTTAAGCACAGCTGTCATTTATGCTGTGATAAACATTAATCTAAAATAAGCCTGCAAAATTTGCGTGTCTTCCATCATTAAAAACATTTTGTAGACACTTGTGTCTTCAAAATAAGGTACATGGATCATTATAAAACCATGTCCAAAACTATATATAGCATGTTAAATTATCTATTGCTACCATTGTTAAAATATATAATAAATATACATACATAATGTATCTTGAGTTATAGGATATACATATATAATGTGTGTCATGTGGAGATTAACGGTAGAAGGGACAATATTACCTTGTTAAACACATAGCTGAAAGTAATAGTTTGCTTAAACACCTACCAAACACATAAGGAGGTGGAATGCAGAGTGAAAACTTATTGTAAATTTGAGCAACAAATATAAAGAGTAAATGCTAATAATGTCCTTAATCTGATAAGGATAATATGTATTTATATGAGTATACCAGGTTAAAATAGCTGTCCAATTGAGAGAGCCAGCTAATTTTGATTGTTTTAGCTATGGGCATTCTTTACACAAACTCCTAATAGTTGTCTCTTAAATTAGCCCATACAAGAGTATGGTTGATATACTAGTAAAATAATAATTGTATTAGGGAATATCACACTACCGGGAGAGTATTTAATTTCATGAGCCCGACTAATGTTCTAGTTATCTCCTACACTATGTGGTATATAGTTTCTTTGATTATCTAATTCGAGATGGTCACGTAATAACCAAGAATGAACCAACGTACAGAAAGATGTAAAGGGCAACAACATTATCCATTATATAAAAGGCAGCACTTCAACCCTGCAGGTCTCACCTGGATTGCCTATTGTCACAGCAGCATGCAGAACATTTTGCATCGAGGCCCCCGCGTGAGCAAAATTTAGAACCTGCAACAGTTTCTCAGAAACATCTACCAAATTTTTCATTACCGAGATGAACAAGGGTGACTCGTTGTTGTTGTTCACAGCTTGCGACAAGGCGGGCTCTGTGGCAATGAGCTCCAGCGCGAGTTCTACATGGCCACTGCGGAGGGCGTGGTGCAGCGCGTTGCATCCTCTCTTGTCTTTCAGCAGAACTGCGTCGCTCAGCAGCTGACGACGACAGAACATTAGTAAAGCAAGAGCTAAAGAGACGTGGCCACATTTCACGGCTATGATGAGGGGCGTCTCCTCATCGTTGTTGACGGCAGCAACGAGAGAGTGCTTCAGCGACAGGACATCCTTGCAGAATTCCTCATGGCCGTGGGCGGAGGCTATGTGGAGGCAGGTGTTACCCTGCTCTGTTGTTCCATGCAGGACGGCCAGGTCTTGCAGAACCAGTTGCTTCATTGACGAGGTATCACCAGATGTTGCTGCTTCTAACAGACACATGTCCATCGCAGATGATCCAGATGATCCTGTATCTGCTGCGCCAGCTGCAATCTGTTGCAAATGAAAAACGATACTCTTTTGAAAATAATAGGTGCATAAATTGTGCCCTTTTATTCTAATTTTATACTTAATAGGGCAGCAAATCTCAGTACCTGAGGTTGAGGCTCATTCAATTTCATTATCATGCAAAGAAACCAATGCTAAAATATTACCATTCTAACACATATATCTGTTGAATTCATTGCGAGTGATTTAGGTGCCAATGTTTCATCTAACAACTACGAAGTCCGCTAGCAACTACTTAGCACCTAGGAAAACTTTTTCGGCGAAATTTCAACAATATATCCGAAATATCGCATTTATTGGTGAGGTCCGATATAATTTTTGTCGCCAAAATTTTATCTTTTACTATGTTTATGTAAAAAAAAAACGTTTGTAATATATGCAACTATGATAACTTATAGATTAAAGACTACTTCTTGTCAAATATTGCCAAAACTTATAAAAAGTTAAAAGTTTAATCACCGAAATCACCGAACTTTTGTGATTACCGGTGACCCCCGATATTTTTTATGTACCGAAATTTTTTCCTAGCTTAGCACTAAATACTGCTATGCTCACAGAATTTGAAATATTATTGTGGAATGTAATAAAATATGAAGTATTTAATTTGAACACCCTGAACTCGGGTTTTTCCAACTGAATGATCATTCCAAGAAAACAACATACCCAGATTGAATCCTTGTCGTCCTTCGCGGCAGCAGGTAATGCCTGGCTTGCCGTTTGACCACGGTTGTTAAGCAGTGAGATGTCGATGCCTTGGTGAACCAGTAAAGCAGAAATTATCCCCAAATTCGGCTTTTGGGCTGCAACATGTAGAGGAGTTCGTCCGTTACATTTCATGTTAACGAGCGCCGGTAGTTGTTTTGACCCCAGCAAAAATTGCACAAATTCGAGGCGACCACATTGTACAGCCGCGTGAAGGCATGTCCAGCCTGTTGCGTCGCAATATGGTGTATCTGGACAATGTTTAAGAAGCTCTTGAGCAATTCCAACATGGCCTGCAGCTGCGGCAGTACTAAGGGGAGGGCTGTTGCTGCTGGAGTGTAGATACCCTAAAGATCGATCATGTTCCAACAGTACAGCTAGTACATCAGTCTTGCCCATTTGCAAAGCTTTGCGCATTGGTGTGACCTTATCCGTATTCTCTTCTCTGGCCAACCAAGGACGTGCCTTCATAATCTTCGAACCATCTCTGCAAGGAAATAAAGACATAAAAAAGAGGAATGATTAGTTACACTTGTTTCTCAACAACTATTTCTCTAGTTAATCATATGTTCAACATGCTCTGCTGCGTATTCGAGAAAAAAAAATGTTCAAAATGCTTTTGGGCCCCAGGCCTCACCTGGATTGCCTTTTATCACGGCAGCATGTAGAGCATTTTGACTGCTGGGTCCTCCAATAGCCGAATCAGAAATCTCCAAGAGTTTCCCAAGGACATCTGTGAAATCGGTCACCGCTGCAATGAACATGGGCGACTCGTCATTTTTGTTCACAGCTCGCGACAAAGCGGGCTCTGTGGCAATCAGCTCCAGCGCCAGCTCTTCGTGGCCGCCGTGGATCGCGTGATGCAGTGTGTTGCATCCTTTGTTATCTTTCTGAAGGACAGTGTCACCCAGCTGCTCACAGTGGCAGAACATTAGTAAAGCAAGGGCTAAAGAAATGTGGCCACATTTAACAGCTGTGATGAGGGGCGTCTCATCGTCGTTGTTGACGGCAGTGGCGAGAGACTGCTTCAGCACTAGGACATCCTTGCAGAATGCCTCATAGCCGCGGGCGGCAGATATGTGGAGGCAGGTGTTGCCGGCCGGAGTTCTACCGAGGAGCACATCTGGATCCTGTGAAGCCATATCATGCATTGACCTTGAATCGCCAGATGTGGCTGCTTTCAGGAGATGTGGGTCCATTGGCTGTGGTGGCACTGCCGGTAATGTACTGCTAGCCGTATTATCTGTATGTTTCCCTCCTTCCGGTAATGTGCTGCTAGCCGTATTATCCGTATGTTCCCCTCCTTCCAGTGGACTGGCGCTTGCTGTACGACCAACATTATCGGTAGGATTCCCTGCTTCCGGTGCACCATTTCTGTCTGTGTTTTCGGAGTCTGCTGGAGGCTTCGATATGGCATCATCATCATTTTTCTCTGCTTCCAGGACACAGTTGCTCATAGCTGGTCCGGTCAACGAATTTGTTGTAGATGCACTGGCAGCAACATTAACCTACCACAGGGGAAATTGCCTATCAGAACTTTCGGGCCGTGTATATAGTCAGAACAAGTTAAAAGGCAATAAAAAACAATATCATTATTTCTTCACCCCAGCAGAGGAGCTATTACACAAATGATTCCCAAAAGCTTGACCATCAGACAGATGTTCATAAGATTCAGTCATCGAATGCGAACCATGAGGTTATACTATCGAATATATGGGCGAGAAGTAGAGATGTGAAGTCAACAGTATAAAATACAATTTAGACCACTGACAACACAACGTACTTGGCACCTCGAGAACCAGGGCCAGAAGGACCTTACCTCCATCAGGGACGGACCTATTGGGATACCCTAGGCTAGTAAAATATAAGTACATATAGGCCATTATTGCTATAAAAAGAATAATTTGTTTACTACAATCCAACTAGTTATCAACCAAAGTTATTTCAATACATGGTGTGTTCTGTTCCTGAGAGAAGTAAGTCTTGTTGACTATTTTCCATTGAGCTTATTATTCTTTTTTTTTTCCAAAGAGTGCCTTTAGTCAGATGGCAGTGATTAAGGTAGTAACTGATCATTTAGCTGTCTTGTTTAGGTAAGACGTTCATTTTTGCAGTGTTGTAGAGGTAGTCGGCATGTGGTGACAGCCCTGTCTGATCTTAGTATTCCTCTATGTTTGCGTATGTCATAGCCTCTTGATCCGTTCACAAATGGATGCACGGGTCAGATGACGGCCAAGGAAAGAAAGTAGATACCCCATAGTGAAGTGCTACAATGGAATTATCCTCTGCTTGAAGATTATCTTTAACCTATAGCACTAAGCATTTGTAGGACCAGTTCTAGGAGTGAATTATTTGCCGTAACATAGGAAGTGTCAACATGCACATAGTCAACAAAGCCCCAAAGTATACGATCCGAATTGACCATGATTATCCATGAAAGTGTTGGAATGTCCCTTGGGAACCAGAGAACCTATAGTGGCGGACCGGAGTGCTATACAATAGCACGTGCATATCGACTCAAAAGTAGGATCAGTCCACCATCCCTATATAAAGATGTCCATTGAAAGTTACTTTGGTTCGGATGGCACCTTGGAACGCCGAGATGACTTGTTGATCTGGTATGTTTGGTATGGAGGCCTTTTTGCGCAATAACGGCGTATGAAATCATGCAGGGATTCATCTGGCTTCTGCCGCATCTTTGCCAGATCGATGTGATTGCCCGGTCGACTGCAGGTTGCTTGAAAGTTGGCTATGAACTGCTGTGTTAAGTCTCCTCAGGACTCAATCGACTCTTCTGGTAAAGTGGTGAGCCAAAAACGAGATGATGCATCTCATACAAAGAGGTAATTGGCCATAACAATGGTGTCACCGCCAGCCGAGTTGATGGCGGTGGTGCCAACCTTTAGCCAGTCAGTCGATCAGATTTGCCATCATACTTCTCAATGCCTACTGGTTTGAAACCAGTCGGCCGTCTATAGTTGCGAAGTTTTGGGACAAAAGCTCTGATATCGGAGAATCCACCGTCGTCGTCAATGTCAGAGCTTCTTCTGGGTCTAGGTGGTGGAGAGATGGATCTGCGGCGTCTACGTGGGTGCACATCATCCTCGTGCCGGCGGTGCCGGTCATCGAATTCCTCGTCCTCGCCACGGTCATAATCGCGTCTGTGATCTGGACTGTTGCGGTGGTTCTGAGGCCGACGTCTGTCGTAGCGGTCATCGTGGCGGTGATCGTGGTACTCGCCTGACCGTCTTTGCTCATCCTCATGCTGCAGGCGTTCACTTTCTATTCTTTCACGGCGTCTACGGTCGATGGACCGGCACGCGTCTTTGTGTTGGTTCAAGGTTCTGCGCAAATCTACGACGAGATCTCTGCTCAAGGTTGCTTCAATCGGTCTGCTACGCGGGTTTTGTACCGGGGTTTCGTCGTTCGATTGATCTGCGTCGAGTCGAGTGACATCTGGACGTGCTGGTCCTAGATGGCTGCGGCAGTTAGCATGGTTACGACCTTTTTCATGGCGGGCGATTGATATGCTTCTTCGTCCATCAGGTTATCCAGGATTGTTCTGGCCCCCATGATGTTATGTTGGGGGGTAGTATAAACTATTTCCCCATTGAGCTCTACTTCCAAGCTTCCTGGGTCGAGGGTGACTGTTGCCTTGCTACGCCGACTACGGGCGCCTCCTCAAGAGCCTCGAACGCGGTGTCGTGGGGTGGTGACGGTATTTTCCGCCATCTCAGGATCTTCATCACTCTCATGCCCTCCTTCGGATACCCTATCGGTTTGTTCATCTCATTCGGAGGTGCGAATGGGATCTCCTTCTAGTAACTCACTAACGTCTGCCATGAAGACGTGCAACGGGGATTCGAGTGATTCCTCCTTGGATGGGAGGTCTTCCTCGAAGCTGCCATATAGGCAATCCAGATCTGTAGATCGCGCCATAAGCTTGGTTGCGGCTGGATTAGGGTCATTCATGGGTTGGATGGGAATCACGTCGTCAGGTGATGCTGACGACGGTCTTAGGGCGCTGATTGGCTTGTTCTGCTCGATCGGATCTGTAGGTCGAAGCATGAAGTCACGGGGACTTGGCACGATTCTTCCGGCGCTAGATCAAGCAAGCCGGCGTTGTTGGTGATGAAGTTGAGTCCTCCGAAGCGAATCTTGAAGCCGGGAATGGCGCTGAAGGGTTGGCTTGATGGCCATCGAGGTTGACGGAGGATCTTAGCGCAACCCCTTCCTGGCGCGCCAACTGTCTAGACTTATTCTCGGCAATATATTTATATGACTACGCACGGACCAAGAATTCGATGGTGCACACAAGACGATTTATATAGGTTCGGGCCCCTCTCGATGAGAGTAAAAACTCTATATCCTGTATGATGTGTATTATGATGATTGTGGATGTGTTTGAGGGGGTCCCTGCCCCGCCTTATAATCAGGGTTACATGAAGAGTCCTAGTTGGTTACAACAGATCCTACTAATATGGAAATCTTATCTCTAAGCTTCCTTGTTGATCAAATCCCTGTATGGTAACTATCTCGCCTTGCGGGTTACTTCTGATCCCAGGTTAGTCGTCCTAGTCCGGCATACTAACAGGCCGCGCTATGGATACCCATATGGTAAGTATCCCATAGAACTGGTGCTCGACTTTGACGTAGGCTTCACACATAGACGCGATTGAGCAGCTAGCGCATCTGCCCATGTCGTTCTCCTGTATGCATGAGATGTCTTCGATGAAATGAACAGAAGGATGCTTATCTACCAGTCCACCACTACTACAGAGCAAGTCTTTAGTGACGAGGCCAAAAACACCTAGTGGCGGATATTCCTTGAATCCACCACTACAGTGTGAGAGCTGACATCAGCATAAAATCCGCCACTGGAAATCAACTGCAGTGGCGAATTCTGCTGACGTCAGCTGACCGCTACTGGAAAATAGCCGGCCCATTTGGCCCACTCATCCGGCCCGTTTGCACTGGATCAACAGCCAGTATAAAAAATGTGAACCCTAGCTAGACCTAGTCTCAGTCCTCTTCCAGCCTCCACAACGCGTGCACTCCTCCTCCCTTCTCTCCTTCCTTCGCCTTTCCTGTCTTCTCTCATTCCTTGGCCGCTCTCGGCCGACGCGCTTCTTCTCCTCTCCCTCTGTCCCCGCAGGTCCTGCCCCTCTTCTCCCTCTCTTCCCCATGAGCACCTTCCCTCTCCTCCTCCCTTTCCAGCAGCTCCACCCCGTCACTCACTTCTGCCACGAGTCCAGTGCAGATTGGATCCGGCGACCACGAGGCCGGGGCGGCTTGGATCCGCCGACCACGAGACCGGGGCGACTTGGATCCGGCGGGCCAATAGGGTGATGTGCGACGTCTCGGGCGGCTACAAGGCGGGCGCGATGTGGCGCGGCTCCGGCGGCCTAGGCCAAGGTGCGGAAAGGTGGCCGCGGATCCGGCGGCCATGAGGCCGGGCAGCGCAGTTCCGGCGGCTACGAGGCCGGCGCCCGGCGGCTCCGGCGGATGGTTCAGGAATGCGCGGCGGCGGTGACGACAACAGCTAGGGTTTCGCAATGCTGGGCTGCGGCTACAGGGTTGGCAGGGCAATGGACAAGGCCGGGCTTGGTCTCCTTTTTTTCATTTTTTAGAGGTGTTTCCCGTGGCGGATCTCTACAGCCGCCACTGGCATTTGGTCTTTCCAGTGACACAGACGTGGTGGTGAAATTCAAATCCGCCACTGCAGGCCATCTAAATCTGCCACTAAAGGGCTCTTGTGGAGTAGTGCGCACCGCTATGATCCTGACACTGCCGGCGTCCATCACACAACCCCTGTGTCTTCCGTGTTCATAGAGTCAACCCAGGGAAGCAGCAGCGGGGCAGCAAAGGCTTCGCAGCGCTCTGCCTGTACTCTTCATGGTATGCCAAATAAGCTCTAGCCTCCTGCGGAATACAGGTTCTGGTCACTCCGTTTTTCTGGCCTTTTGCTGACCCTGGATTATTAGGGGTGACAACGGATCCAAAGTTTTGATTTTAGATAAAGGAAGCTTTTATTTCGAGGTGAAATAACGTTCCGGCCTCTGCACAGCCAAGATGCATCTAGCCTTTACATGTCAAACACCGAGGTGAGCTGCTACAAAACAGCCTGAAAACACCTAAACACAAAGAGGATCTATCATCTAGCTCCGCACTTCCAAATCCTATGGTGTCGATCACTATTGTTGCAGCCATATTTCATCCTCAAAAGAACAATCTTCTCTTCGAGAAATATTTGTAGCCGCTTAAACAACTCTGAATCATACCTCCAAACTCCGTCAGACAAGATCGTGCGGAGGTGTAGCACCTCCTCGCGCACATGCGCGACACTTTCGTTGCACCCTTTATCATCATACACAAGGATGTATCATGCGAAGATAAAACATCTTCCCGCGCACCGCGCGACGCTTTCGCTGCACTGAGTGACTTCCTTGCCGATGAATTGAAGCCTTGCCTGTAAACTTGTGCCCTCAATCACCGGAGTAACAATGGCAGCAAGTTAGCCAATCTGACAAAGAACAATGACTGTGGCTATATTGGCCTCTCCCGAATAAGCGAGATCTAGCCACCACAGCATCGACCCCGCAAGTTCGCCAAACCAGCTGCTTCCTCTTTATCATATTTTCGACCACCAATTGATTCGTGCATAAACAGATTGATAGAACAATTCGACCCATAGCAACAGCAGCATATCTCGAGGCCAGAGAAATTAAGCGGCGCATCCATCTTCTCCACACTTGCAAGTGCGTTGCCTCCATCACGTAGCAGCCTTGATTTTTGCATTGCATCTACCTTGAAGGAATGGTGTCCTTGGTGAAGTTGAATGCCTTACTGCTACACGAGCCGTCAGCATCACCATCGCAATAGTGCCGCGCCACCGTCCTGCCGGAAGATCAATGGCCACCATGTGATTGCCCGATCTCGACAGCACGCAGCCCAGGCCATGTCCGCCTCCACAGCGACTGCGATTCAGATTGGCGTCCCGATCAGCGCCGCCGCCGCACGGAAGGGCCGACGCCGACGCCACCATCAACGACACTCGACCTCGACGGCTCAATCCACCTTGATGACCCAGCTGCTGCACTCCACCCGATGCGCCACCATGGCACGTCAGCCGCCCTCTTTCAGATGGCGATGCAGTGAAATCCCGCCGCTGCCATCCCGGCCGCTGCCTGGGTTGTCCCGGCAAGCCAGCTCCGGCGGCGGCCGGATGGGCGATGAGGGGAGAGGGACGAGTGGCGGCGGATCGACTCGCCGCCCGAGCCGCCTAAGTGGCGGCGGCGGGGGCTAGGGTTTGACTTAGCAAAGTTGACTATATCAGATCTGATAAGAATTAAGTTTAATTATTTTTGGACTTAAATTGAAAAAGATTGAAACAGATCCTTAAACGGCTCATTGGCTCACCGTCCATTATCGCCCTACACCGGATTGAACGTACAGGACCACAACCCGCGATCTGATACACTAGCGCACACCTGAGCCAATGCAGCATCATATCCCACGACGAGGCCGAGTCAGCACCTTTATAAACGGACGGGCCTATAAGAACAGGGCTAATAATACAGGCCACTGCTGGCTCTATACACATGCTTGGTCACTTGTATAATGTGTTGTTTCGAGCCATCCACAAGAACAACTAGTGTAATGTGTTGTTTCTATCCAACCTTAGAATAATTATATTATTACTTAACCTGTGCTTGGTCACTTACTCACTTGTACATTGGCTGGGAGTGGCCAGCCTTCTCTTGTGAGCTGCTTTCGCCAGCCGCAGCAGACCACAAAACAATCGCCTACTATAGTCTGTTTTTTATTTCTCTGTCCTCCACGTCGGAGTTACGACAATTTACGCTGGTCTACTGGTTGTATTATTGGATTCTTCTTCACAAAATAGTGCAGGAGGGAAATGTGATGATGTAAAGTATCATTGGGCTATATCCTACGCCCGACAGGTGTTACTTGCCATTAATTTATTAATGTACCTCGGCCTGAATAACTCATCAGTTTCGTCTGCATAGATACGCTGAGTTAACTTAAAATGTTTACTTAACATGCAATGAGAGGGGGCCCTAGAGTGCAATATAGGGCACGGACATAGGAAACCCAAGAGGCTCATACAAATTACAAAATATTCTATCAGTTTTTTTTGAGAATTCTTGTCTATTGAATATGGTTTGAAAAAAATGTATAAATGAGGATATAAAACTAAAAAACTTTTTCTATAATCAAGCTTTTAGAAATTTGATCGGCAGCCTCTAAGTATTTAGTATGAAGACAATGGGAAAGGATGTATGGATTATGGTTAAAAAGTCCTTTAATGACATGATATATGTTTTGAATGTTTATATCTATTAGAATAAAAATGAAAGTAAAAGCTATGTTTTATAGTCCGTACTGTCCAAAACATCGAGAGTAATGAAACAGGAGTACTAGTAGACCGAGCCAGGGTAGCTTTGAACCCGTTTAGGGTTCATTTTTTTTTAAAAAAAGAAAGAAATGTCCTGGACAGCACAAATTGAATGCTAGGTATGTACACTAGTATATAAATATACGTACCGCCACTCCTCGTCTTCGCCTTCTGAAATCAACTACTCTTCGGTTTCTTGCACTCCCTTGCCCGTGAAGGTGGATGCCACGTCTTTGATCCACAGATGTCGACAAGTACTGGTCTTTGGCCATTATAGCAGCAGTTCAACTGAACCTAGGTACACCCCAAACATGTCATCGATCTCAACAAACACCACGGCTATCTGAAAGAAGAGTTCCCTAAGCAGTTGCCACATCCAAACTGGGCCCATTGTCAAAGATAAGACTCGGCAGTCACTTTGGGATGTAGGCTTTACTGCCTACCGATATGCAATCTAATAAAGGAAACTCATGTGGAACTACCATTTCAACAAACACTTTACTGACAACCAACATGTTACCACAAGGAGCCCCCTTTGTCTCAACAAGGAGCCGCAAATATAATCTGAGCTTTTCCTCAAAAAATATAATCTGAGCTGACTATGGAAATAGAACTAGGTGGTAGCGAAAATCCCTATTTTACTACTCAAACCTTTACAAGCTAATTTATTTCTCTCTATTTTCTTAAGAAAACGTTGGAAATGTTATCTACTTGAGATTTGATATGCACCTTGCCCCTCTCCTTTCAAAGAAAATGAGGGAAATTGAGAGACTCAAGGACTGACAATCGAAACTGAATTCTGGGTGCGTACCTGGTTGGCAAACAGGATTCAAAGGTCCTGACCTGATGCAAACTACAACTCTAACAAAGGAGGCGCTTTGTGCCGTGTCAAGGACATATGGTTGGCACTCTGGTGATTATATACAAACCAAGCAAAAAAATTCTAAATGTATAGATCAGATCTGATCTTTTATTTGTAGCCACTATTCGAGGTCAAGTCAATAAAAACAAAGTGAGGCTAAACAAGACCTTCACAAGACTGGATCTGACATCAAATTCTTATTCATCGTAAAATAATAGCGAATCCTGCACACTGCTCAACTCTGAGCTGGCACCATTATTTTGATAGAGGCATCATCCAGAAAATACGGGCTTTGAAATCTTGCACAGCCTTAGGCTAATCCCGGAGGGAGTTTCATTTTGTTGTTTCCAAAACTGCCACATAAGCAATAAGTCTTTTGTTTGACGGATGAAACAACTCATACAACGCATGATTTCATTTTGTTGTTTTCAGAAAACACATTCAAGACACAAGTTATGTTGGAAACAGTTTAGACATGGTTTCATCTGGATAAAACCAATTTCTTTTCTTTTCTCATTAACTCATTGCCACATCATCAAAAATGGTGACATGACACTCTATTTAATGAAAAATGAAACATCCATTGTGAGTAGCCTTTTACCTGTCATTAATGCGAGGCAATCACAGTCACTAGATGCAATCCAAAACATCAGTTTCCTAGGGCATCCACAACGCTGTTGAATGCGTTGTCTTTTTAGCCCACCTCACCGTTTTTATCTACGTTTCACAATTAAATGAGGAAATAGAGGATGGCCGCATCTCATCAGAGGACGCGGCTCATCCTCCCAAACAATATTGACGCCCACGACGGCTTCACCCAAACTCCTGTGGCTGGACTCGATTTGGCACCGAATCCTTGGTCAGCTTCCGTGCTACTCACGTCCCGTCGGCTGCCCGCCGGTTCCCCTTCCCGGTGGAGAGGTTCCTAGTTGCAGCCACATATAGAGATCCTACGACTGCACTGGCCACGGAGGCATGGACCATGGAGACTTGGGGTGGATAAGAGCCTAGGAAAACTTTTTCGGCGAAATTTTACCGATATATATCCGAAATATCTTATTTATCGGTGGGGTCCGATATAATTTTTATCACCAAAATTTTATCTTTCACTATGTTTATTTAACGTAAAATACGTTTGTTATGTGTGCCACTATGATAACTTCTAGATTAAAGACTAATTCTTGTCAAATCTTGCAAAATTTTTGAAAAAGTAATTCATTTTAATCACCAAAATTACCGATATTTCCGGAATTTCGTGTTTATCGGTGATCCCCGATATTTTCTATGTACCGAAATTTTTTTCCTAGATAAGAGCCAAGAACTAGGTGATAGCATGAGCATGAGCGGGGCCAGATCTGGGGGCGGGCAAGCGGAGCTGCCCGGAGGCTGAAACTTAGGGGCCCTAGCCAAGTATAAACTATGCTTATAATGTTCACACTCTCAGTTTCAGTTGAATCTGGAAGAGGTATTTTCAGGCTCCGTTGACAGTTCAAGCATGGGTACTTAATTAGACATCCAAATGTTATTTATACTTTATGCAAATGTAGTCAAAGTTAAGAAAATTTGAAACCATAGCGACAACTATTTTGAGACGGAGGGAGTATATAAATAGACAGACTAATAGTCTATGCAGTGTACAACTTGTCTGTTTTATTGTCTGTATTATAGTTGGAAGTGTTCAAAGACAACAACTGTCTGTAGTAATGTGCATGCCTTAAACGACTAGATTGGATCTGGTTTCACATTCGAAGTCACTACTGGCTGCTGGCCGGTGTTAAGTCAACTATGACCCAGTCTACGTAACACCATTGTCTTAAAAAACTAGTACTACATCGCAAGACTAATGTGACGCTAATAATGGTGAATCTTGCACGCAGCTGAGTGCTGGTCTCCAGAAAATACGGGCATTGAAATCTTAAATAACTTGACCCGGAGAGATCAAGTCTCGGTAAATGGACAAGGCTTTCCACCCCGAATAGCAACTTCACCAGCAGGCATTGCAGACAGATGGGGCGCTGGAGTCTTGATCCGAAACCATTAAAGATTCTTTTGAAGATTTCTAGAGAACTCACTCAATTGTTTGTGTTACATGATAAAATATCAAAATAACATGAGGAACATGTAACCTTTTTAGTAAAATATAGTTTGGTGCCAGCTGCATTCACTTAATGTTACCAAAAACTGCTTCACATTTGTCAATAATCAAAACAAGATCGGCTCAGCACTTGAGCCGACACATTTTAGATGTTCAATTGGATATTAACTTCAACCCACACAAGTTTTTAAAAATCTGTGGGTTGCAAAAACAACCGGCACATAGAGTTCAAAGTGTTGCGTCATAGTTTCACTACTACAAATCGGCTCTGTAGTGGCGGACGCCTTTTTTAGCTCAGCAGCGGCCTTTATAGGGGCCGCCACTAAGGGTAGGTACAGGTCGAAGACCGCAACTACCTGTTTAAAAATAGTAGCGGGCAGCATTTGCCCGCAACTACGTCTGCCCCGCCCGCGGCTATGTTAAAGAAACATAGTAGCGGGCTCGGGGGCCGCTACTAAATTACAAAGAACAGTTGCGGTTAGCTGCGGGCCTGACAGATAGGAATGCAACTGCGAACCGCCCCCATCTATAAATAGAGGGGCGGTGCGGCGCAGCAGTGCAACACACCCGCGTGCCGCACCGCCTCATCTAGGGCTAGGGTTAGCACCGCCGCCGACCTGCTCCGCCGGCTCCGGTTTCCTCCACCTCCACCACCACCACCACCTCCTCCTCCTCCTCCTCCTCCTCCACGGCGATGGCCAGCAAGAAGGCCAGGCGCCTCGCGCGGCGCGGTCGCGGGCGCCGGCGGTCCTGGCGCGGCAAGAAGTCTCCGTCGAGCCGCCCCCCTCCTCCTCCTCCGTCCCCCGTCGGCCTCCGCCGCCGTCCCCCGCTACCGCCGCGCCACCATCCGCGCGGATCAGGCGAGCCCTGCCGCCAGATCCACGCTATGGGGGAGGACGACGGTGGCTCGTCGGGCAGCGGCGCGTCGGCGGCGTTGGCGGCGCCAGCAGGGGGCTCGGCAGCACCGGACGTGCGCGAGCTCCACACGCGGGCTCCGCCTCCTCCGCCGGCTCTGGCGCTGGCTGCCGCCGCCTGACCGGCCGGCCGCAAAGGCGGCGCGGCGGGCGGGGGACGGCGGAAGGGCGGACGGGGGCGGCTGCGGCGCCCGGAAGGGCGGTCCGGAAGGCGGCGGCCTGAAGGGCGGTCCGGAAGGGCGGCGGCTGGATGGGCGGCGCGTCTAGGGCAGGTCCAGCACCGGCCGGATGCTGGGACCTGCCCTTATTTTGTGGCGTTTTGTAGGGCATCAGCGGCGGCCCTTAGACCGCAGCTGACGCGTTTTTTAGTTTAAGTAGTAGCTAGGGTTGCAGCGGCCCCCGGACCGCGACTAACTATGTAATTAAGTAGTGACAGAGCCCTAGTGGCGTTTATCGTGTCCGCCACTGAGGCCGACTTTGGCCCGCCGCAATAGAGCATTATTGTAGTAGTGTTTGTTTCCAGTTGAACAATATTTCTTACTTAACTCATCAACATGCGGACATGTTGGAATTTGGTCCCATTTATAGCCCATTTATGTGAAATTCCAAATGCAAGTGGCTGATGATTTTGTACCACCTTGCTAGTTCACAGTGGTGCACACCAATAGAAATGGGCCAGCTTAATGCCCATGGTAGAAATAATAAAAAAATGCGAGAGAAAGTGAGCAGGCTGTATGTACATGCAGACGTATCCGTGGTTTTTCGCGCGCCTTCTGAACCATTTTTGCCACTTTAATCTCTCAGAAAATCTTAACCGTTTAATCAAGAGGATAAATACATGGTTAAATACCATTATCTCATGATTAAATGTCGCCAACTATTGGCTGCCAATTAGTGGGAGCATTAGTGTTGGAATGACTCTTTGATAGCAGTCATACCTGTATAAGGCCTGGAGATGTCCAGGTGTTCACCCAATGAAATTTTTGTCCATCTTCTTCCTTTTGGAGAGCTGTGTTGTTGTGTAGAGCTATTGAATTTGGTTGGCCCTGTTTCTTGGCGTGCACTAGGAAAAAGGGTGAGTGGTATCTTCGAAACGTTGCCATCATGAAGCCTGCAGAGTGTTGACTCCAAAAAGTGCCTGACTCCCCGCAACCACAACACTGCTGACCCGGAAGATCTGCTTAGCTTCGGTTCGGGATCAAAATCATGACCTCGTGCGCGGCGAACGATTCTGGGGCTTGCCAGTCGATAAAAGTTAATTAAATCTATAGATTGCCAACTACTTTCGCTGAGGACACGTTAACTAAGCGATGCGACATGGGACACGTCAACCGTATCACACAATTGGCAACCACAAACGTAATCGGCTTAGATTAATCACGGGGAACAAGCTAATCAGGTCTAGCTCTTAACGATTACTTCACTAAAGACACGTCAACTCCAGCAAAGTAACACGGTACACGTCAACTGTACTACACAATTGTTAAGAACAGTAAAGATCGGCTCGAAACCCTAACCGTGACTTGAATGATTAGGAGATAACCAAGTTACAGCCCTAGCATCAACCACAATGACAAGATGGGACACATCAACGACCTTGAAAAGAATTGGACAAGTCTACTACTCCAAGCAATTGATATTTGAAACATTAACATAGTTAACCCTAATCACCGGATAACTAGCAGTTGCCCTAACCCGAGCATGGACATGTCGACATGATAAGATCAAAGTACTTGCCTTGACAAGAATCCAAGCCGACGACGGAGCCCCGAGAGCACAAGCGGCGACAAAGAATCATGTCAAAAGAGTAAATTGTGGCGATGCGCCGAAAGTTGTTTGGAGTGTTGGTTGTCCTTCACAGCCTATGGCCTATATTAATAGCCCCAACCCCTAATCCGATCACAAGCCGATCGGTCTCCTATTTTATCTCCAACTCCCTATTGATTTATTCCCTGCCACCGTGTCAGTCGTGGCCCCACCACTTCCACCTTGACTCCCACACGCGTGCGTCTCGGTGTTCGCTTCTCTCCCGCGCCATCTTTGACCCATCGTCGCTGACAGTGGGGCCATCGGTCAAAACCGGTGTCAACAACGAGGGACGGCAAAAAGGTTTCTGGCAGTACATCGGCGCGACCGCTAGAGGCTGTTCGTTATGATCTGCGCTGCCACAAGGGCGATCACCTTTGTCTACGTCGACGGTCTACTTTGACTACTGTTTGTGCTAATTTTAGCACCGACCAAGCTAATGTGAGTCCATGTTTTCTCATGTAATGTTTGTTGCGTTCTTGGACCTGTTATTAGTGTTAGTTCGCATCTTAGTTTTGAATGTCAATGAATTTTGCCTCAAATTAAATTTTGGATTTGGATTGATTCCCAATTTTCCAACACGGCCATTATACTTCTACTAGGACTAGGAAGATAAGTCACATCATGTCTATATGTGATTATAGTAGCCAATGGGGCTTGCTATTTTTCAGTCGACTGAAAGTTGGTGCAACTTTCAGTCGATTCGGGTTTCGGGTTTCAGGTTTGCCATTTTTAAGACCCGTTAAGAGATAAATGTGCAAAGAAATGACAAATACATTTTTTTCTATAGAAATACATAAGACAAATATTTTTAATGCATCTTATACAAATTACATAACCCTACAAATTTTTTCAAACTCCAAATCAAAGCAAATCTAATCAAATCCATTCAAACCCGATTAGCCCCGATCTGCACCCGCTCCGCTCCGCTGGTGCATGACTGCGCGCGCCCGCGCACCCGGCCACCCGCTCCCTCCGCTCCCACCACGCTCGGCGCACCACGTGCCCCTGCCCCGCCACCTCCGCGCGCGGGACGCGCTGAGCGCGGCGACTGAAGCATTCTCGCTTTTTTTTCTTTTTTTTTGAAGGGAACTAGAAAAATGGCGCGCCATTTGGCGCTCCAATGCCTGTTTTTTTTTACCGAAGTCAGTAGGGGAAACCCCAACCTATTTTTTTAACTTTTTTTATTCCAGCCTGGTTATTCGCTCCCTCGAGGAGTTGAACCTAGGTCTGCTAGATGCTACTCAGGTGCTCTAACCACTAGGCTAGAGACCCTTTATGCTCCAATGCCTGGTGCAAGTATTTAAGTTTAGTTTCGTTTAATAAAGTTAATTATTTTAAGTTTGTTAACATACTGGATAGAAATTTGAATGTGGATGCTGACAAATGATTGGTGGTTAGGTAGTTTAATCGTACTTACTATGAATACCAAATTCCGAGTTATTTTATACTCTAAAGGATAAAAGTCAATGTTTAGTGATCCCATCGACTTGGCAGCCTATGTACACGTTCTTTTACAACCAATATCATGCGCGCACATCAAAAGTCGTTAAGTAAAACAGCATTGGAGGCTTGGAATACCGTCGACTGCACACACCAGGTGCCATTGCATGCATGAGTCTTTTGTGAGCAGAATGGATAGGATGAGATATAACATAAAGGTTTGTTACAGTACAATACTATGTTAACAGATTTATTTGGAAACCCTCTTGTATAGAGGTATGTTAAGAGGTGTTCCTCAAATCTGTTTCTACAAAATCACTGTTTGTCCTCTTGATCTATAGAGCAAAAGCATAGTTTGTCCTGTTTTATAGAGCAAAAGCATAGCTTGTCCTCTAGATTTATAGAGTACGATTCTACCACATATATATGTATATTTACAAGCAGCGTGTTTCTGCAAAAGTCAGTTTGCAAAAGAGGACTAATGCCAAAAGATAGCTTCAAAAGTTAGCTATTATTAGGTTTCGGCAGTAATGATCCAATACGATGATGAATTTGACCATTAATTCTGAATACATAAGGTGCAGAACCTTGGTTTATAGATTTATCTATATTAGCACCCATAGATGTAAAAGCAAATAAACTATTATATTGCTTATCTTTTGTAAGAAGTGTTTGGAACGTTTATCACCATCAAAATTAACTAATTCTGCGAGAAATTGTGGAGGATCTTTAAAAGGGGGATTCTTATTTTTGCTCCTTTACAACATGAGTTATATATACAATATATTGGATTGTCTGGTAGTAGAATAGTGTTTCGTTCTTTCTTCATACCAGAATAAAGCATTGCAATATTTACACGTATATTTCGGAGGAACATAATATGAGCGTCCACTATATGATTGCTTTAGATATTGGATATATTCAGGTGAGAAATATACCATACCATTAACATTGCTTAGATATGCAAACTTCTTTTGTAAATTTAAACTTTGGTGCCTTAACTTTTTCCATCTATTATTATCATTTAGATGTTCAAAGTTATCATTCTTACAGCAAGTAGCTCTTAAATCAAAGCTTGTTCTATTACGTTTTTTATTCCCAGAAATTGTCATTGTTGCCCTTTCTAGTCTGTTAAGATGCGAAAATAGTGAAGAGTGTAAAAAGAACAAAGTCAGTAACATAGGTGGTGGAAAATAATTTATTAAATATCATACTGCATCGTACAACCAGTGAGAAAATGTGGCAAATTCAAAAGAACTTTTGATGGTTGAGCAACTAATATTACGTGCTAGCATGCAAAATATATGACTTCTTTGTTTTTTTTAGAACGACCGACTTCTTTGTATATTAAAAAAATCTTATGTATATTTCGAACTGAAGAAATAATGATAATAATGAGTGGCATACCTTTGCTTATTGACTTTTTCCTTGCTTGCCTTGTTGAAATGATTAGTTACCTGCAGAGAAAGATGGCGCGGCCGTTGTCGCGCCTAATGACTCGTAAGTAAGAACTGGAGCAAGACTTTGCATGAAAAGAAAGTACCCTTTTTACAGCAAAATAGCAGCACATTAAGTGAGAACTTCAGTTAGTACTTGCGAGTAATATCATTGTTTCTGTAAGAAATGGCGTGATTAGAGCATTTACGTAATTATCCCGGTTATCATTTTTGTTTGAAATACGGCAAAATTCATGTAAATTTAATTGAAATTATTACCAAAAATTAACAGGCAAATAAAAAGGTTATTTAAATTTATTTAGAATTCACTTGGTTGGAAATTTTATACTCCCATATTTAAGGAAACCACTTAATAAGTAATTATAAAATTCCAAAAATTTAATGGAATTTAAAACATAACATGCAATTGTTGAATTGGAAATTGAGATAATGTATAAATGAGCGTAAATAAGGGCTATAAAACATGATATAAAAATTGCTCAGACATAAAGTATAAGGAATACTTAGAATAAGTATGTTAGTACAAATAAATACGATTTGCCATTGGTGTCCTTACATATGATAAATTGTTTTGTTTTATTTCAGTACAGATATAACATCATGTTTCAGTATATATTATGACATAATTAATGTTAAACACTGCGTTTAAAATATAAAACCACACTGTTAATTTAAGAAATAAAGATTACGTAATTAAATGGAACTGTAAGGTGTTTTTCGAAATGGGGCTTGAACAAAGTGCCCAGCAATGCGGGCCAAGCAACTTGGGCTGTGACCCAGATGGCTGGGCCTGGCACCCGAGGCTGACGTGGCAAGATGGGGCGTGTATAAAGGTAAGTTACATAAGCAAAAGATAAAATGCTGAGTAATATAATAGTATGAACAAATAGTGTTCACAAAATCATTGAACTAATTGACAATTAAGTTCAGGACATAGAGATTTAACAGCACAAATCTGTAACCCAACTTTGAATATAGCTGCTTCTGCATATCAAAGAAATATTTCAAAGTTAACTAAAGATATGAACTTCAGGAAATTTTGCAAAAAGCAGTTTTTGAGTTCAGAGTCAGAGACAGCTTGCCATATGTGCAGAATTATAGTTGTTTGCGACACGATGAAACAAAAGATTGAATACTTTTGAGGAGCATATGTTCCTTGTCATTGAGTATTGACAAGTGTGGACACATGCAAATAACATGGCAGTTGTTGTGAATAAATCGATACTTTTGAGGAGCACAGCTTTTTCGGTCCTTCCACATATGAGAGAAAGTATCTCTATTTATCAGGGGAACAGGCAATAGAGTATGACAGGTTCTAATTTCACAACCATTTCAAAAAGAGGATAATGAAAATAACTCATGGGCTGTTTGAGAATCGATAGCAGACCCCAACAAATGCACAATGAACATTCCTCAAAAACAAAAAAAGACAATGAATACTTAACCAACCAAGCAAAAAGTAAGGATATCAAATTAGTGTCAGGTCATTGCGTATTTGGAACTTCTCACTGAACTTAATTCCGCTGACAATGATTATGGAAAGCAACAGGACCGTTGATAGTTCTCAGTTGCAGCTGCGTTTGATCCTACAGAAAAGCAATGGATAAATATGATCCTTGTCAAAATGGACTTAAACTGCCTTTTCAGATCGATGCAATGTTAAGGTCTGCACTCTGCAGCAGCAGAGCCATGGCGTACTTCAGCATCATGTGGAAGCACTCAATCATCTCCAGCAGTAGCGGCTGCGCAGGACGGCCAAAATCAGTGGATAAGTGGAGATGAAGGGAAATCGAATAAAACAGACCATGTGAATCAACTTGCAGATGGATTGAGGCGAGTAGTTAGCTGTGCAAAGGACGTGAGATCCTAGATCCAAGAACATGAAGGCGGAGGAGGGAGCGAACCATACGTGAAGGGTATTTGTTGTCAGAGGGCACCGCCGCGAGGGGCACGTCGACGACTTCGCGGCTCCTCAGTCCTCATCGATCGTGCACTGCGTTTGGGAGCCCATGCCGCTAAGATGCGGAGGGCCCCGTTTGGGCGGCGGCAATGGCCACATCTGGTGCCGATGACGGCGGCCGTCGACTGCGTCCGGGGGCCGGGGACGGCACGCGCGGGTCGTCTCGGCGGCTCCCCATGGTCGGAGGTCGCCGGACCTGGCCGCCGCGTGTCGGAGGTTGGGATGGCGACGGCGAGGTGGACGCGTTGGAGGTGGAGCCCGGCACCGCATTGGAGTAGAGCTTGGCGGATCAAAGAGATGAAGATATCAGAATTATGTTGAGACACTATATGACACGTTCTTTGGAAATGGAGAACTTTTTATTATGAGAGGCAGAATTCAGTTCAATGTATGAAAATACCATATCACAAAAATAGCCAGGGGTAACATTTTGTAATGGGGTAAAAGAAATGTTATATAGTAGTAGAACTATAATGGACAGAGTAAACTCCATAGCTTTGTCTATGAAAGATACCAATTTGGCAGGTACCATATATATTTCTAAGTAAACCAGCTTGGTAATTAGATGTTGCTACATGGTCCAGTAACACAAATGCAGTGAAAGAGCCTAAACAGTTCCTAGCACTTAACAGCTCATGGTATTGGCACAATCATGCAGCAAAATACATTAATATCATTAGAATATATGCAAATACAGTCTGATATTGGTGGATTGACCAGCATGGTGTATGCTTTAGTTATTCAGATTGGGGCACATAAAGGAGCTAGCGGCCATGGTCAAGCGGGAGGACGATGCCCGGTTCAAACTCAAGAAAATGCTTGGATTGCCATGACAGTAGTGGAGCTAATGTTACCAGCACGCCATAAAAATGAGGTTGAAGACGCTGAGCTACTGTGAAGGCAACATATTGCTTAATGTGCATTTTGTCAAACGTGTGGTGAGCACAGTAGGTATGGTGAAAATTTGTGTGGTAGCAGAGGAGGCTTGTGATAATGTCGGCTTCCTACGACGTCCTAGGCGTGTGCTAGCTGGGCGAGGTAATGCGGGAGGTGTTTAACGGGGAGGTTAGTGGAGGGCCGTATAGCTGATTAGAAGCCGACCAGCCAGGCCATGACATGGTTGCGTGAAGCGATGGCACATGTTGCGTCTCCGTCTTTCTGCTCGGGAAAGTGTTGGTGTGGTTGCCGTCGCGAGACCTCATGGATACTGTCGCACTCAGCGCCGGCAAATACGCAGGCCATGCTGCTGGGTCTCGCCGGCCACACCGAGAGAGAGAGAGAGAGAGACCGTAGATTGATCTGGAGAGTAGCCTCACCATTTTTGCAAGAACAGATCAATCACACACTTGCAGAATATTATGCAGATGAAGCTAGATATTTACCTCAGACTCACGTGTGCTTCGTCGAGCTTGATGAGGCGACGTTCTTTTCTCTAGACAGAGACGGACTTGCTGGGTCCTTTTTGAACGGTGACTGATTTTTATACCGGACAGTTGTTAGCTGAAGCCTGGAGAAGTTGAAGACTCCGGAATCTCCTGACCCTTACCGCGACGCAAGGAGACGAAGAGTCCAGGAGCTTGACCGAATGCCTATTTGCCTTAAACGGTCACGATTTACCGTTTCACTCATCCAATGGCTGATTAGGTAAGTGGTGACGTGGAATGACGTGAGCACAAGAAATTACAACCAAGTCCTCTTGGCTACTGTGGCACCAACGCCGGGGAACCTTACGCCGCTGCCGCAGAAGCCAAAGCAAGAAGATGTAGACCAGGCGGAGCTTCAGCACTAGAACATCAATCGAAATCGCCTCCATCCTTGCTAGGACCTGACGATGTGAACGGACATCATCCGTCAAACCATCGCAGCGAAGATGGCAGAAGGGCCTCAGGGTGCTTGCCGATTGCCGCACCGGCGGTCCACCCGTGGACGCCTCAGCATGAGCACTAACCAAAGAGGTAGAAGGGGACCAAGCCGTAGATCTTGAATGGGCATCACCAGGCTTGTCTGATTGGGGCCAACCCGGATAAATAAGGGGATCAGCATATAGCGATCAACCCGATTCCGGAGCCCATGGCGTCGATCCATGGCCACAGCACTAGCAGCACACCGCCTAGCACCACACCTCTGCAGTACCGTCACCAGAGAAGTGGAGAAGAAGAAGGGGGGAGCGATACACCCATCAGGGAGGAATCTGATGGGGAAGATAAAAGGCATCACGCCTACCTCCACTTGGGACACCATAGAGGAGCTTCAGGCCGGAGCTGAACAAGAACAAATCACCACCTCGACGGCAGCGATGGACGGCAGACCAAAGAAACTCCAAACTACAAGCAGAACAAACAAAGAAACACCAAACTAAAGCTACTACAACCTAGATCTAGACTATAGCTGTACATATGATGGGTCCCTCATCCTAATCCATGCCGCCGGCAAGCCGGAGACGGAAGGGGAGGGGCCGATCTGGCTGGAGATTGGAAACCGAGGAAGGAACTGTTGGGGAGCTCTCTGGAAGGAAGAAGAGAAAAGAAGCCGTCGATACCACAATAACAAAAAGGCCCTGTAGGGGCGGCCCAAAACAGCCTGTAGGGGCGGTTGAGGCGAGCCGCCGCTGTGCAAGTGTCGCTACAGATGGATGTCTGTAGCGGCGGTTCCGAAAACCCGCCCCTACTGAGGGGTCTGTAAGGGCGGGTGACATTTTGGTCCGCCCCTACAGAGGGACGCTGTACAGGCGGATGACATTGTCACCCGCCGCTACTATTGTTTTTCAGAAATAAAAAAAAAATGGAGCAGCTCCAGCTCAGAATTCTTATCAGTACAGAATCATTGTAAATTCATTCCAAAGAAAGCATCCAGTCGTATAGCAAGTTCATGATAACAAACGCACAATCCCATAAATAAGTGCTAAGATACAGATGCACTTTGGACTGTGTCTCAGCACGAACTCGAATCATTAGCACACACTGACGAACTTTAACTAGTGTAAATCAACCGCTACAAGAGAACTCGTACAGATTGGGAAAACACGCAGAAATTGTACAAATCAACCGCTACAAACTCGTACAGATTGGAAAAACGCACAAACTTAGTAGATGAAGTTGGGGCGCCAGCCACTCGATGAACAACAGCTTCAGCTCGTACCAGGCTGCATCGACTCATTCACCATCTTGGTTCATGAAGCTTCATGGTCCTGCAACATTCAGACAAATCACCGCCACCCTCACCTTCAGACAACAAGCAGGAGATGGATTAGGCAACCTCCGCCACCCTCACCTTCCATGGTGGAGCAGCCCCAGGGCGCCGCCGTGGAGGAGCCGAGAAAGTTAAAGAGAATAGCGGCGGGGTCGTCGAGGTCGTCGAGGGAGGGGTCCGCCGCCGCGACCGAGGACGTCGTCCTTGATCCGCCGGGCGCACGAGGATGTCGCCGTCTTCGAGCCGCAGATCTGACCGCCGTCGCCGCCGTGGAAGTAGAGGCCGTCAAGGGGAGTAGGGGCGGGTCCGCCGTGGGTGGACGCCGGATCCGAGGAGGTGTCGCCGACGAGGAGGCCGGATCCGCCGGGTGCTCGCGAGGAGGCCTGCGCCGCCGTGCTCGCGAGGAGGCCCCGCCGCCGTGCTCGCGAGGTGGCCCCGCCGCCGTGGAGGCCAGATCCGCCGGGTGCTCGTGAGGAGGCCCCTCCGCCGTGCTCGTGAGGTGGCCCCGCCGCCGTGGAGGCCAGATCCGCCGGGTGCTCGCGAGGAGGTCCCGCCGCCGTGCTCGCGAGGTGGCCCCGCCGCCGTGGAGGCCGGATCCGCCAGATGCTCGCGACGAGAGGGAGAGAGGAGAGTGGAGGGGGCGGCGCACTCCGCCGGAGATGGAGAGAGGAAAGTGGAGGGGCGGCGCACCTCGGTGGAGAGGGAGAGAGGAGAGAGGAGGGGGTGGCTGGAGTGAGGGAGAATGAGAAGGGGCGGCGGGTTAGGGTTACGTTTTTATACGAGGCGGTGGATGATGTGGGCTGGGCCGGCAGAAATTACTCGATAGGGGCGGGCGACAAATTGGACCGCCGCTATAGAAGAATCTGTAGGGGCGGCTCACATTTTGGGCCGCCTCTACAGTTTGCTTCTTTTGTAGCGGCGGTTTGTGATGTCAGTCGCCGCTATAGATGTTCTGTAGCGACGGTTCATATTTCCAGCCGCCTCTACAGAGGTTCAGTAGCGACGGACCGTTTCATTTTTCCCTTCTACAAGCCTGTAGGGGCGGATTTCTTTCAAGTCCGCCGCTATTCTCTTTAACCTTGCGTCGCTACAGGTCACTTTTGTTATAGTGTACGTTTGGTGGGGGCTCCTCAGTCGCTTTCAGTCGCTTGACAGATAGAATACATGCCAAAATATAAATATGGATGAAGTCCACATAACCCCCCCGTACTGACCTTTGGTTCATTTTACACATAGGGATGACTAGAACCAACAATTATTTAAAACTATTCCCTAAACTCAAATTTAGAAAGTCATTAACAAAAATCAGTCTCCAACGGTTATGTAAATGGACTTCAAAAATTTTCGCAGTCCTAATAAACGAGCTATTTGTTGCCATATTTAGCAACCGGATTAGCACACCCAA
Source organism: Eragrostis nindensis (assembly GCA_012490785.1). NCBI lineage: Eukaryota > Viridiplantae > Streptophyta > Magnoliopsida > Poales > Poaceae > Eragrostis > Eragrostis nindensis. The sequence continues at coordinate 373,425 of JAAXCT010000392.1, forward strand.
TCTCTTTGTTGTCACAATTTTTTTTCAGACAAAACATTTCTTTCATTAAATTGGGTCATTACAATCATGTTGTAAACAACGTCTGAGGAAACTAGGCGGCTGAACTTGCCACAAAGAATAAGGACTGGATAGGGATGCAGACTTAGCACAACGATGTTCAGCTGTATTCACCGAACACCTAACATGTGTCAACAAAGTGAAGGACAAGAATGATGAGGAATTTCTTCAATGTCTTCCAGGACCGTTGCAATCTCCGATCTTTGTTGTTTGCGGCCATCCACAATGAGACAAGCAGGAGAGAGTGTTTTGACGATGATGTGCTCCCTGGTATGAGAGCAAATAAAACACATTGCATCTCTGCAAGCGGCTGAACTTGCCACTAAAATTGGGAACTGGTGAAGAAGGTTAGTTTTTTTACTCCCAACAGAAATTAGTCCGGGATAACTTGACAAATCACCTTTCGAGCCCCACTTAATAACTCTTGGACGAACTATCCTCCAGTCGCTCAGTTCCTAAATCGTAACCTCTTAATAACTCTTGGCGGGTCAGCAGGGAATGGCAGAGGCGGTGGGTCAGCAGGGAACGGCAGTGTGCCAGTGGCAGGGATTAACATACCGTCGAAAACTGGACTGGTTTTCCTGAAAACCAGTGAAACCAGCCCGGTCTGGTAGCACCGACTGACCGGTTTGCCGGTTAAACAAAATTTGAATTTCTTAAAATTTGAAACATTTTGATACAAAAATTTGTAAAAAAAAATACTCGACAAAAAACTAAGAATTATGGTGAAATCAATTTCCAAAATGAACCAAGTTTGCCATGCAAAAAAAAAATGATGGAAGGAACAATATTTATATAAAGAAAAAATATATACTTGTTCCCTCTTTCAATTAATCCAGTTAATTATTTACTTGCTAATTATGTGCATACACAGTGGTGGGCAGGAACAGCGGCGGCAGGAACAGTGGCGGGCAGGAACAGCGGCGGGCACATGGTCGGCTGCAGCCTGCGTGTCGGTGGGACGATGGCAGAGGCGCACCGGCGGCGGGTCGGTGGGGGAACCACAGAGGCATGTCGACAGGGGAACCACAGTGGCGGGATCATGGCGGTCGGTGGGAACAGTAGAGGCATGGGTGATGTGGTAGGTTCAGGTTTCAGCTCTGAGAAATTGTATTGTCAGGAGATTCAGTGCAAAGAAATTGTTGAGTAATTTCAATCCAAAGCTGATGTTCGTTTTTGTTGATGTACGAAATTCATTGTAAATTGAGGTACGATCAGGTAAACTATAAAACGAGTGACTTGTATGAGGTTACCATTAGGAAGGACTGGAGGATGGTTCGGCCAGGAGTTAGTTAAGTCGGGCCCACGTTCTTTTCCTCGTTGGACAGGTGACTTGTTAAGCTACATGGACAATCCCGGTCTAATTCCTGGACACAGCAGCAAAGCGGGATACATGGAGCAAGGGCAATGAACAAGCAAAATAGAGCTGGAAGGTTTGGGGTGCTAGGTTAGTTCATCAAATTCTGCACTACAATCTCTACATATGAAAAATGTACAAAAGTTTTTCTTTTGTCAAGACATGAATTTGCAAACTATTAGCACTTTAGTTAAGATGGAGAGGTAAACCTTGCATCTGCATGAAGCACGATTTCACCCTGTTTGCGCTATTTGTACTGTAATTGAGATGCCATCTGCATTACATAGAAGCATTTTCCCTTATTTTGCAGAATTCCAGGCACTACGGGATAACAGATAGTTGCCGAGTGTTGACCGTTTAACCCTTTTGCCGAGTGCCCAGGAGATAACACTCGGCAAAAAACAAGCACTCGACAACAAGGCATATTCGCCGAGTGTTGGCAAAAAACACTCGGCAAACAATAAGTGACACTCAGCAAAAACCCGGCACTCGGCAAAGTTTGCCACGTGGCCACCCCGCGGTCCGGCCGTCAAAGACTGACGCCAGCCGTTAGATCGTTGCCAAGTGTCTGGTCCAGACACTCGGCAAAGGGCCCTCTTTGCCGAGTGTTTTATCCATCACTCGGCAAAGAAGGACCTTTGTCGAGTGTTTTCCTTGGACACTCAGCAAACATACTTTTTTCCCCTCTCCTGCCCTCTAAAATTTTTGTGCTCTTCAAGTACACTATGTGGTACTGTTTAAAATTTGGTGTATTTCTCCTTTTTTTTTGCTATTTTTAAGTAGTTTATTTTGTTTTAAAGGTATTTTCTAGTATTAGCCAAATTTGAAGAGCCCATATTATTTGTAGACATCATAAAATATCTCCAACTTCAACAATCCCCCCCACTCTCGCTTGCTGGTGAAGTTCCTATTCGGGGTGGAAGCCATGTCCATTAATCGAGCCCATATTATTTGCAGACATCATAAAATATCTCCAACTTCAATAAGACCCCCCCCCCCCCCCCCCCCCCCCCCCCCCCCCCCCCTTTACTCTCGCTTGCTGGTGAAGTTGCTATTCGGGGTGGAAAGCCATGTCCATTAATCGAGACTAGATCTCTCCGGGTCGCGTTATTTATAATTTAAATGGCCTTTCCGGAGGCCAGCACTCAGCTGCGTGCAAGATTCGCTATTATCTTCCCAGTTAGGAATAATAAGGATTTGCATCACATTAGTCTCGGGAGGAGTTTTTTTAAGACAATGGTGGTAGACTGGGTGATAGTTGACTTAACCCCGTCCTGTAGTGACTTCGAATATCAAACCAAATCCAGTCGAGATGTTTACGAAACTGATGCGTTGTTTCCCATATAATGGCCGGGATTGCCTCCCAATTAATGCCCGGTAGTACTATTCAAGATTGTAATGCCTGTATTTTCTGGAAGGTGAACCTATCACAATGGCACCAGCTCAGTGTGGCATCGAGCAGCGTGCAATGTTCGCTATTATTTTCAAATGAATAAGTATTGATGCCAGATCCAGTCTTGCAAACTTCATTTCTAAAAAGAACGGTAAACAGTGTCTTGTTAGCATCTCCACTTTTTGTTGACTTGACCTGGGCAAGTGGCTCCAAATATAAGATTAGATCCGATCTATTCATTTAGAAAACATGTGCTTGGTTTGCATATAATCACCTAGATGGCCAACCATTTGTCCTTGACACGGCTCAAAGCGCCACCTTAATTAGAGTTGCAGCTTGCATCAGGTCAGGACCTTGAATGTGGTTTGCCGACCAGGTATGCACCCAAAGTTTTGTTTCGGTTGTTAGTCCTTCAGTCTCTGAATTTCTGTGATTCTGTTGAAAGGAGATTGGTGCTTTCGACTCGAGGTTTTGATCTTTTTTTTCTAGTTCCCATGGGTGCACAGTACCTACTTAAAATCTTATGTAGATACCATGTCCAATGTTTTACTAAAAGGATGTAGAGAAAGAAATAAATTAGCCTCCTACACTACTACATTAGATATTCTACCCATACATATTATTTGCAAGGGCAACTCAGATTATGTTTGCACCTATTTGACAAAGGGGGCTCCTTGTGGTTACTAGTAGCATATGGAATTAGCTGACTTCATTTTCCATAGGTGGTTTCATTTCCACATGCGGTTTTTCTTAAGCAATCTTCTTTGGTATTTCCACCTTTGTTGAGATAGAGGGTGCTCCTTGTGTTTACTAGTAGCATACGATAGAATGGTATTTCTACTAGCAGGTTTTTATTTATTAGATTAATTGTTCGTCAGTAGTAAAGCATGCATCATAATGAACTTTTTTCCTTGTATGAACGATTGGACAACTTAATGAACTTTATTGGATTTTAAGGTGATACGTAATAACTACTCTGGGTCTTCATGGTAATAAAAGAATTGCCCATATAAATTTTTATCTTTGAAAAGGTAAAAGTATATGCTGCTGAGTACTGTCGTCTTTGACAGTACGAGAATAGAAAGAGAAGAATCTTTGGAACTTATTACTGATGCCTGTTGGGTGCTGTTGACTGTGTTGCTGTCGGATGGTATCGTTTAATTGTTTTTTTCCTCACTATTGCTTATTTTGACGTATGCTATAAGCATTAGTATTGCAAAAAACAAAGCATATTTGCTTACAAGCAAAAAGAATACATAGTATTTTACAAAACGAACCTAGCTCGTAAGGACAGACCAGCTGCTTATGGGATGTAGACGATCTTATTTTGAATTGTGATGTTTATATTTGAATTCTTCATTTAGTAAGCCGTGGTGCATTTTGAGGATGATGACATGTTTGAAATGTAGTAAGAACAGTTGAACTGCTACGGTAATGGCAAGAGGCCAGTCAACATCTGAGGATCAAAGACGTCGCATCCACCTTCACCGGCAAGAAAGTACAACAAATCGAAGAGTAGTCGATTTAAGAACACGACGAGGAGTGGCGGTATGCATATTTAAATACTTATGTACATTCCTAGCCCTCCATTTGTTCTTCCAAGAACACAAGATTTAAACTTTAAAAGGGCAAAGGCACAAAGCCTCTCTGTAATCTTATCATATATTCTATCTGTCTATAGCTAGTTCTGGGTTTGTTCTAAGTACAACTTTTTGAACTTTGTCCATCCATTTCAAAATTTCTTTAAATATTGACAATGGAATAACTCTAATATAAAAATTAGAATATGAAACACAGTACCTTAATGTAAAACTCTTACTTATGCAATGATTATAATTTTATTACATGACTTGGTCAAAATTATAAAAGTTTGACTTAGGACAAACTCAGTACTAGCTATATTCTGAGATGGGAGAAGTACTAGTACCCTAGTTTCATAATTTTTTTTTTGTTTTGGACTTCGTGGTCTCTAAAACTCGACCTGCGGGGAGGTATGACGGCCCCCCGGGCATTTTGTTAAGAAGAAGACCTTCTCACGCAGGTCGAGAAAATCCCTGAACCCCTCCCCATCCATACACAGGGACTCAGCTGGCCGTGTGAGCTGTGGCGCGAGTCTTTACCTATGCTTTGGACTGGGGAGGGCGAGGAGATTTTTTTTTCACCAACACTGCAGCCACGCTACAGTGCTATGCGGCAGCCGGGAGTCGAACTCCGACCGGGCGGCAGCCACTCCGGCGCCTTGCCATCAGGCCACCGGCCCGTCCGCTTCGTGGTCTCTAAAACATATCTTCGACTATGATTTTTTATTATTTCTACTATATATACACAGTCAAAAAATATATATCATGTTAGTAAAGTACTATTTACGCATGAACCATACATGTTGTCTCAGTGTCTTCCAACTAAATATTTTAGAGGCCACTGATAATCAAAGTTCTAAAAGCATGACCTTAGCCTGGTCCGAAATGCCAACAATTATGCAATCGAAGCAGTAGACATTGATTGGTCCAAAGTATGCCTTCCCTTTCCGTAAGTTATATATCCTCATTTTTATACAAAAGTATTTTAAAACGAATAAACGTTTTATTCCAGAAAAAATATCCTTCAACAAAACTGTTAGAAGATTTTGTACTAGCCCATTGGGCCTTTCTAGGTCCGTGCCCCAGGCGCGCCCTTGGGCTGACGCTTTACCGAGCCTTGTGATGCCACCGTTGTCATAGAGTCCGTCTGGCCTGGCTCTCTGTATCCCTCTCACAGAAACGATACCTGATGCATGGCAAATGTTTTCTATCGGCTAGGTGGTGGAGGTTGTGAGGATATGCATTACTAGTCACCCAGGTTTGAGGCCCACAACCTTGAATTTGGGTGCCTATTTCTGGTCGTTATTTTAGGTTAATGGAGCGCAGCTATGCAGACTGCACGTTTTTTTTTTTTTGAAAGAATCTATGGCGACTCCATGGTATATTGCCCCATCTTTATTGCATTTGGTAACAAGACATAATATATGTTACAAAAAAAATTACATATTAGTATATTCAAAGGAGAAACAGAAAAAAGAACACACACAACTCTCGAAATACTCCCTCCATATCTAAAATAAGATTTGTTAGGACAGGAATTCGGATACCAATAAACAATTAATTAGAAGAAATTTTCCTTCTATGCTTTTATTAAATGGGAACGTATCTGGTGGAAACCAACCTCTCCGTGCAAATTATGGAAACTTCAATCTGGGCCACACGATGTTGATCCAAGGGTGCGCTCAGGGGAGGTGGGAGGGGTGATTTGCAAAGCTCAGAGGAGATGGGAGGGGTGATTTGCAAAGCTCAGAGGTTTGAGCACGTCGACGGCGGCTCAGCGGCAAGGTCGGCGGCGTGGTTGACGGCAGCACGCGCGGGCAGGGGCGGGTGCAACGGCTTGAGAGCTGAGCGAATAGGGGAAAACGCCTTCTATTACTTGAACAGATCAGATTACATTGTCTAGTATATATAGGAGACTCGACTTGACCCCTACTCCAAATCCTAACCAAAACCAGACTCCTAACCGAATACACTCTACGTTTTTATCTATTACAAGGACTCCAAATCTGATCTATTCCTATTAATTCTAACTTTCTATCTTTATGTTCTAGCCACTTTGGAAAGGGCCATTCGACCCCACACCAGGTCGGCTCCCCCTATGCGTCGCGGCTGGGGTGGGCGCGGCGGCCTCCCTGGCTGGGCCGACTAGCCTGGGCCGCTCCAGCCCATAATATCTCTCGGCTCCTCGAAGTCCAGCGCATCCTCGCGCTGGGGTAGACACCCGGGTCCGAAGAAAGCTGAGATCGACACGCTTTGATGAAGGACGGTTGTCGTCAAGCTGCCTTGGACTATGTCGCTGATGAGGTTCTGCCGGGTGCGGCCACTGTCGAAGATGAAGTAGTAGAGGAGGGATCCAATGCCTCATGCTGCCCTGAAGTGGAGCGACGAAGGGAACTAGCACCACGACATACAAGCTGGCGCGTCGATGAAGCTCCGTGGGATGCCGAAGGGTAAGACCACTGAGTCGGGCACGACGGGTGGAGCATGGTAGTCGGGGTGTACTACCGCACTCTCCTGGACGACGACGAAGCCATCCACGGTCACCCGAATGCGTCGCGTGGCCTCGGATGAGCAACGATGAGGTCGATGTGGTGGCCGAAGAGTGTCCCGTATCCTGACGAAGTGAGCTGAGGTAGAGTCGCCATGTTGGCCATCTGTAAAGCAACTCAACGCACGCAGAGGAGATCATGGCTGGCTAAGTCGATGAAGCGGACGTCCACCCTATCTAGTGCGCCCTGTGGCATCTCGTGTAGAAGCAGAATTCCTGCTGGCAGAGCAGGTGGAGATTTTGATAATCCGCGAAGTCCTAGAGCAACTTGGCAAAAGGAGGTGTCCCCGTTATGTCGTAGCAGCTCGGCGAAGAGGCGATGGAGATGCGGGAACGAAGAAGATGAGGCCGTCCCTAGTACTCCATGGACGTGACATGCCGCCGTGTTCAATGTGGGTCAAGAGCCCCCTGCCGTCATGGTCGATGATGATGTCGTTGCGTAGTGTGTCGTAGAGCTCCCGGTTATGGGTAAGGAAGTCCAAGATATCGGTGCAGCGTGGAGCGCCCATGATAGCAATGGACGGGACAAGTTCCTTCCCCCAGAGTATGTCGGCGTTGGGTCCATAAGGTTGATGCAGGGTGGAGTTGGTGCCGACGAAGAAGACGTGCTGGCCCTCATAGAAGAAAGGCATGGCGAGGGCGGCAAAGTCCATCATGATTTGCCCTAAGGAGGACAACCATGGGGTGCCGAGGACGATGTCGACATTGTCTGGCAAATCAGCTGTGTGGACGTCGACGATGAAGCGGGTGTTGTCGATGTAGAGCTGAAGGCCGCGGCAGGAGCTGCGGCAGGTCACCCATTCTCCAGAGGCCAGAGTAAGACCCAGTAAGGCACGATGTAGGCATAGCTACATGTCGTTGGCGACGGAGAGGTCGACGAAGTTTTGTGTGGTGCCAGTGTCGACGAGGATGCGCAGCTCGAAGTCGAAGACGCGCACGGCGAGGCTAAGTGTGCGGCAGCCCTCCCCAAGGAGAGCTGTGAGGAAGGCCTCCTCCCCGAAGTCCATGAGGTCGTCCAGGAGCTCTATGTAGAACAAGTGCTTGCACTTGTGGCCCCTGGTGAATGGCTCATCGCAGTTGAAGCAGAGGTTGAGTCGGCGACGTTCAACCATCTCATCAACAGTCAGCTGCTTGAAGACGCGGCCGGGCGGAGCAATGGCGGCCACTACTGAAGAATGGTGCCTGTAGGGGTCACAACCGACCCTGGAGTAGCCGGCACGGCTAGAGTAGATGTTGGACGAGGAGTTGGGACAGAGGTACGTGGGCAGTGGTGTTAGTACGAGATGAGATAGCTGAGCTCTTGGGCACCTGAGACACATTAGCAACCAGCACTGCATCACGACGTTCGTAGGCATGGGCAAGGCTCATTGCCTCCTCCATGTCCACGGCTTGGGAAGCTCCACCTCTGTCTTGAGAAGTTCCAGCAGTCTGGCAGTATAGATGTTGATCTGCTGCTGCTACTGTAGATCTCCAACGCGAGCCACCAGGGAGAGGAAGCTCTCCGTGTAGTCGTCCACCGTAGATGTCTTCCTCAGCAGGGCCAGCTCTCCCAGTGGGTTGGCGCATGCAGGGGGGCCAAACCTCTCGTTGACCAAACTAGAGAAAAGCCCTCAATCGATAACGCCCTTGTCCTTGCTCAGGCGCATGTACACTGCTGTGTGGCTCCTACGAGGCATACCACACCTTTTCCTCAGATGGGATCTGCTGTCTGACGAAGAATTGCTCGCAGCGGTTAAGCCATGACAATGAATCCTCCTTGCCATCAAAGGTGGGGAAGGAGAGCTTGTGGTAGCGCGATACGTCAAGGGATGCGTCAGGGGGGGGGGGGGGGGGTTGGGATTGCACCCTGGCCTCCTTGATCAGTTCGGTGACGAATTCCTCTGAAGGTGACGACGACGAGGAGGCATAGCAGTCCATGACGGCCTTCCTGGCCACCTGCATGGCTTCCTCGCGGCGTTTGGCCTCCGTGGCAGCTCGACGCTTCTCCTGCGCCTGCTCCTGCTCCTGCTCCAAGCCAAGCCAAGCTTGTCGAAGGCCCTGGTGTTGGTGTCGATCAGCTCCCAGACTGCCTTGTAGTTCATGTCGGTGTCATTCTTGAAGTCCTTGAAGAACTTCGTCCAGAAGCTCTTGAGATCCTCGATCTCGTCTGGAAGTTGAGACATGGTGGCGGCATGGATCCGAGGAACAGATGGCTCTGGATACCAGATGTAGTTGTAAGGATCGTGTGACCGAGGGGGAGGGGGGTGAATCGGTCCACTCTAGAATCTATTTCCAAACACTAACACCCAAGCAACTCCTAGCGAGTAGTTCTAATAGCAAGGTAAAGCACACTAAGGAGTATCCTTAACCTATATAGCTAGTGGATATAGATAACACAAGCACACCACACTAGCAACCTAGCACAAGAAATATATAGCGAAAGACTTAAGCTAAGTAAGGCAAGGCAACTAGATAACTAGAGACAAGACAACCTATGATACTAGGCACACTAAGTAGAGTCCTTAGAGCTACTAGATAGGCTACAACAAGTAAGCACACGAGCAAATCAAACAAGCAAACCTAGAGAAGCTAGTAGGTACTAAGGTAAACACACAAGCAAGATAAGGGCACAACTCAAGTACTACAAGCAATCATATATAGTGCGATAAGTAAATGCAAGTAGTAAAGGAGAAGGGATAGAGAATGCTCATGATGTTTTCCTGTGGTCTCGGAAGGATGGCGCCTTCCCCTACTCCACGTTGGGTCACTCCCGTCGGAGTCTCGACCCCGTCCCTCCGCTCGATGGCGATCCCTCCTAAAGCACACTTCACCCTCCGAGTGAAGTCGCGGGCACGTCCCGCCGGGCTCTCTCCCGGGTACTCTTCTGGAGGTAAGGCTCCGCACTTGAGCGTGCCAAAGGGCGCTCCACTAGCGATGCTTCTTTCGCACGGGAAGCTCCAAGACCGTGTACAAACTTGTACCGGCTTCCACAATCTCCTTGGACAGCTCAACACCGACGCCTAACCGGTCTAGGCCTCGTCATAGACCAAGAGTAACAGCTCTTGATGACTCTCTCAAGCTCACACTAGCCTAGAGATCAAAGGATGCAACTTGTTACTCTCTCAAGCACTAGGATCACTCCAAATCCCTCTCAAGTGCTTCACACTTCTTCCCCTTGGCTTCTTGGCAGCACCTCCCCTCTTTCCTGGGTCCAAGAGCACCTCAAAGAGGCAAACAACCGACTATATATTCTTTCCTGGGTCCAAGAGCACCTCAAAGAGGCAAACAACCGGCTATATATAGGCCACCAACCTCAAACTAGCCGTTGTCCAAAAGTGCCCAGTCTGCGTGATGACCGTCATATTGACCGTACCGTCCGGTCCTCAAAGGACCGTACCGTCCGGTCTTCACCAGACCGGCGTCCAGGGAGTGCTGTGCCACTTCTCAAAGTAGACCGTACCATACGGTCCCTAGGATCGTACCGTCTGGTCTCCACTTCAGCCAACAGAAACTTCTCCTTCTCTGTTGCTGCTGCCTGTAAGACCGTACCATACGGTCCCTTGACCGTACCGTCTGGTCAATGGTCCGGTCTTCATTCTTCGACTTCCAGAAACTTCAGCTTCTCTGTCTGGATCTTCAATAGAGACCGTACCGTCCGGTCCCTAGGACCGTACCATACGATCAATGCTACGGTCTCCATTTCCCCACTTCTAGAAACTTCAGCTTTTCTGTCTGGATTCCCGCTGTAGACCGTATGGTACGGTCTCCTTGACCGTACCGTCCGGTCTCTTCTGTCTTCACAGCTTCGATCTTCTTCTTGATCCTTGCTTCCAAACTTAATCTTCTTGGTTCCTTCAATCCTCTTCTGCCACCCTCGCCCCTGAGAGACTCACCATGCATCAAATGATCTCTATAACTAGTGTGCACTAAGAGAACCACCTCGAACCCTCTTGACAGTCTAGTTTTTCCTATGGACTCAAGCTAACATCTAACCAAGCAACACTCGCTTAGATCTAGCATGTCCTTAGCCTTGATCCATATCTTTTTCGCGACTCCATCAAGTCCGTTCTTGTGTCGATGAAGGCAACCAATCATCCTTTTCATTAAGTTCATGGTGTGTTGGTGTTCACCACCAACGGACGGAGCTTTCTTTATATGTGACCTATAAGATCTCACAAAGAGTGTTAGTCACATTCATGGTTCTCATCCAATCACCAAAACATTCATACCTTGGGGTTTTCGTAGCTCCAATGGTCATGAAGCTTACAGTAGTGAACCTAAAGTCACCCCCTAGGGCAGCCCTAGGCTGTGGCTAGAGAGAAGAGAGGGAGGGGGAGGCGTGCGCACGGCTAGGGTTTGAGCGCGGCGGCAGCGAGGTCGACGGCGTGGTTGGCGGCGGTGCGAACGGGCAGGGGCGGGTGCGGCGGCTTGAGCTGAGCGAATAGGGAAAAACCCTTCTATTACTTTAATAGATCAGATTACATTGTCTAGTATATACAGGGAGACTCGACTTGGCCCCTATTCCAAATCCTAACAAAAACCAGACTCCTAACCGAATACAACTCTATCTTCCTATCTATTACAAGGACTTCAAATCTGATCTATTCCTATTAATTCTAACTTTCTATCTTTATCTTCTAGCCACTTCGGAAAGGGCCAGCGGCCGGCCCCACACCAGGTCGGGTCCCCCCTTGAGCCGCGGCTGGGGTGGCAGCGGCGGCCTCCCGCCTCCCTGGTTGGGCCCGCCTGGCTCTGCTGGGCCGGCTGGCCTGGGCCGCTCCAGCCCATAATAGTTTGTCAGTGGTCTTTATTGTATTTGGTACTGTCAACTTCACATCTCTACTTCTCGCCCATATATTCGATAGTATAACCTCAAGGTTCGGATTCGATGACTGAATGTTATGAACATCTGTCTGAAGGTGAAGCTTTTGGGAATCATTTGTGTAATAGTTCCTCTGCTGGGGTAAAGAAATAATGATATTGTTTTTTATTACCTTTTAACTTGTTCTGACTATATACACGGCCCGAAAGTTCTGATAGGGAATTTCCCCTGTGGTAGGTTAATGTTGCTGCCAGTGCAGCTACAACAAATTCGTTGACAGGACCAGCTATGAGCAACTGTGTCCTGGAAGCAGAGAAAAATGATGATGATGCCATATCGAAGCCACCAGCAGAATCAGGAAAGACGGACAGAAATGGTGCACCGGAAGCAGGGAATCCTAAGGATAATGTTGGTCGTACAGCAAGCGCCAGTCCAATGGAAGGAGGGGAACATACGGATAATACGGCTAGCAGCACATTACCGGAAGGAGGGAAACATACAGATAATACGGCTAGCAGTACATTGCCGGCAGTGCCACCACAGCCAATGGACCCACGTCTCCTGAAAGCAGCCACATCTGGCGATTCAAGGTCAATACATGACATGGCTTCACAGGGTCCAGGTATGCTTCTCGGTAGAACTCCGGCTGGCAACACCTGCCTCCATATATCTGCCGCCCGCGGCTATGAGGCATTCTGCAGGGATGTCCTAGTGCTGAAGCAGTCTCTCGTCACTGCCGTCAACAACGACGATGAGACGCCCCTCATCACAGCCGTGAAATGTGGCCACATTTCTTTAGCCCTTGTTCTACTGATGTTCTGCCGCTGTGAGCAGCTAGGTGACGCCATCCTGCAGAAAGACAACAAAGGATGCAATGCACTGCATTACGCCATCCACGGCGGCCACCAAGAGCTGGCGCTGGAGCTGATTGCCACAGAGCCAGCTTTGTCGCGAGCGTTGAACAAAAATGACGAGTCGCCCATGTTCATTGCAGCGGTGACCGATTTCACAGATGTCCTTGGGAAACTCTTGGAGATTTCTGATTCGGCTAATGGAGGACCCAGCAGCCAAAATGCTCTACATGCTGCCGTGATAAAAGGCAATCCAGGTGAGGCCTGTGGGCCCAAAAAGCATGTTGAACATATGGGTAACTAGAGATATAATTTTTGAGAAATCAACTGTAACTAATCGTTCCTCTTTTCTCTTTATTTCGAAGCAGAGATCATCCGAAGGATTATGAAGGCACGTCCTTGGTTGGCCAGAGAAGAAAATAAGGATAAGGTTACTCCAATGTGCAAAGCCGTACAAATAGGCAAGACTGATATAATAACTGAGCTGTTGGAACATGATCAAACTCTAGGGTATCTACTCCACGGCAGCAACAATATTCCACTCCTTTGCACTGCCGCAGCTGCGGGCCATGTTGGAATTGCTCGAGAGCTTCTTAAACATTGTCCAGATGCACCATATTGTGACCAAACAGGCTGGACATGCCTTCACGCGGCTGTACAATACGGTCACACTGAATTTGTGCATTTTTTGCTGGGGACAAAACAACTACCCGCGCTCGTTAACATGAAATGTAACGGACGAACTGCTCTGCATGTCGCAGCCCAAAAGCCCAATTTGGGGATAATTTCTGCTTTACTTGGTCACCAAGGCATCGACATCTCAGTGCTTAACAACCGCGGTCAAACAGCAAGCCATGCAATACCTGCTGGGGCCAAGGACGACAAGGATACAATCTGGGTATGTTGTTTTCTTGATATGATCATCAGGTGGAAAAGCCCTAGGTCAGGATGTGCATATACTTCGTATTTTATTAGGTAGAAACTTCATTTTTGATGTCATTTGTACTAGCTAGATTATACAAATAACCATTCAGTCTAAACCAAAGCAAACACTGATTAATACATTCCACAGTTATATTTCACATTCAGTGTCCATCGGAATGAAGTGCTGAAGTTGCTGGCTGACTTCATACATGTTAGATGAACATTGGCACCTAAATCATTCACTATGTATTCAATAGATTTGATTTAGAATAGAAATATTTTAGCAATGCTTTCTTTTGATAATAATGAAATTAATTAAATGGATGTCATACTGAAATTCCCACCTCAGTTAAGAATATAGATGGCAAGAAAGGGGCACAACATGCATGTATAGTTTTGAAAAATGTATCGTTTGTCGTTCGTAACAGATATCAGATGGCGCAGCTACCACAGGATCATCTGGATCAACAGGGATGGACATGCGTCTCCTGGAAGCAGCCACATCTGGTGATTCCTCGTCAATGAAGGAATTGGCTCTGCAAGACCCCGGCGTCCTGCTTGGAACGACTCCGCAGGGGAACTCCTGCCTCCACATAGCATCCGCCTACGGCCACGAGGCATTTTTCAAGGATGTCCTAGTGCTGAATCAGTCTCTCGTCACTGTCGTCAACAATGACGATGAGACCCCCCTCATCACAGCCGTGAAATGTGGCCACGTTTCTTTAGCTCTTGCCTTACTAACGTTCTGCCCTCGTCAACTGATGAGCAATGCAGTCCTTCCGAAGGACAGGAAAGGATGCAACGCACTGCACTATGCCATCCGCAGCGGCCATGTAAAGCTTGCGCTGGAGCTCATTGCCACAGAGCCTGCCTTGTCGCAAGCTGTGAACAACAACAACGAGTCACCCCTGTTCATCTCGCTGATGAAAAATTTGGTAGACGTTTCTGAGAAACTGTTACAGGTTCCAAATTTTGCTCATGCAGGAGCCTCGAGACAAAATGTCCTGCATGCTGCAGTGACAAAAGGCAATTCAGGTAAGACCTGCACGGTTGAAATTTTGCTTTTTAGATAATGGGTAATATTCTTGCCTTTTAGATCATTCTGTTCCTAGGTTCACCATTGATTATTACGTAACCATCTCGTTATTAAATCATTAATGGAGACTCAAGAAATTGTACATATCTACTACATTACATGCGAAAGGTTATCTGCCCTAGTGGTTAGAGCATGTGAGCAGCATGTATCAACGTTCGACTCCCTACGAAAGCGAATTAAATAGATCTTGAATGAAGAAAATTAAAAAGAAAAATAGGCTGGGCCTTCCCGTACTGAGGATTTAGTTGTAAAAAAAATCAACAACATAACCTAGGAGACAAGTAATGTATCTGTAAGCCTCATGAAATTCAAATTATTCAAGTAGTGCAAGAATCCCTAATACAATTATTAGTTTACTAGTCAATCAACATACTATTTTAGCATGCAATTTACAGAAACAATTTCCCATTCCCAACAATAAAAATATTTAGTTTTTCTTCACTTTTATCAGATACATATATACTGCCCATATCAGATTTGGATAGACGTTAGTTTGCAATTACTCTTTATATTTTATAAATACACCTCCATACGTGTTTGATACTGGCTAGTTAGACTCTTAGTTCAGCTATATTGTTAACTTGGAAATATTGTCGCTTGCTACTTTCATGTCTATATGGCCTTTATGCTGAAAACATTATGTATGTATATCTGAACATAGTATTTTCAGTTTTAACAATGGTAAAGATAGATAATTTAATGCCATATATATAGTGTAGGATGATTTTTATAATGGTATATATATGTACATTATCTTCAAGCAGATAGAAGTTTTACTACAGAAAATATTTTATAATGGACAATGTGGGTCATCCAGAATTCCAGATGCATATTTTAGCCGTTATTTTAGATAATTTTGAATAATGGAATAACTGGGTAACCTAATGAAGTGAGGGGTTACTTTACACTATTTTTATAATGACGATAGAGGTGGGTAATTTTCTGGATTATGTAGTATATATGATGACAAGGATGATACAAGAGTCTATGCGATTGGTGGCATGATATTTCTTTGTTTATGTGAGAATTTCTATTATTTATCTTTTTCTAAGTACTTCTCACGAGGATTAATACGAATGCTTTGAAAGGAGCCTCCTTTTCTTACTAACAGTAAGATACTAAACAATATCGTTCGTAGTAGTGAATTTTTTGTACTCTTTTTTCATACAGATATGGTTAGGAGGATCATGGAGGCTCGTCCTGGCTTGGCAAAAGAAGAAATTATTAGGGATAATACTCCGATGCATCAAGCTTCACATGAAGGAAAGATAAATGTGCTAAAAGTACTGCTGGAACATGACCGGTCTCTAGGGTACCTGGTCTCCAGAAATGGTGTGCCTCTGCTGAATTCTGCGGCATCATGTGGCCATGTTGATGTTGCTCGAGAGCTGCTTATCCGTTGCCCAGATGTTCCATACAGCGACAAGACCGGATGGACGTGCCTTCACGAAGCTGTGTCCAATGGTCACGCAGAGTTCGTAGCATTTGTTCTGGAGTCACAACACCTACGGCGACTTGTTAACATGCAAGATCAGCAGGGACAAACTCCTCTGCATATCGCCGTCAAAAATGGCAGTTCACGGATCGCTTCTCTTTTACTGCATCACCCAAGCATAGACATCACACTGCTTAACAACGACGGTAAAACCGCAAGCCAGCTGGAGCCTTCTGCCGATGAGGACAGTACAACAATCTGGGTACGTACGTATACTTCCTGATTATGCTGGACAACAAAAATGCTTTTGATCAAGGCAATACATTAGAAAATAATTTCATGATCAAATTACACTTTGAAAGATTCTCTTTAATCCTAATATGTCATATAAAAAGTCGGTTCCACAATTGGATCCGTTAAAACCAAGATTAGATTATCAAACTCTTTATCTCTTTTAGCATCGATGGGCTGACATAACATATAGGGAGATCAGGAACCTCGGCTGTCGCCTCTGATCATGCAGTCACACGGTGCAGTCGACTCGCCCACCATCATATATATCTGACCGAACCAATTCATCGGCTCCGGAAGTAGGTCCAGCCAAACAATTGTATGGTTCTTACTAGCTTCTAGATACTCCGCGACGGTCTTCCGGACAGCAGTGCAGAACTACAGATGAAGCTTGCTTACGGTGGCAGAGCCAACCTTCAGACTGACCACAACTGAACAAACCCAACAGAGCTTGTACAAGTTGACTTGATGTCGTGGCTTGTGGCTTGTGAACAAATTATTGTTCAAGATGACTTAACCGGCCAACTAACATCCATCTTGAGGATTCCAAGGAGAAAGAAGCCTTGTTCGGTGCTCCGAGCTCATTCCTGGTTCCTTGCTCTGTGATGTATCAAGTGAACCATTTTGCAAGCTGTAGGATTTGTTTGGGCAGATCGAACGGCACACAGGAGAGGGGGGGGGGGGGGGGGGGGGGGGGGGGGGGTATGTATTTGTGTCCTATTATATACTCCCCTTTGTCCCAAAATAATTGACGGTTTAGGACTTTATTAGGATCATTGAACATTCTCTGAATCTGAACAAATTCAGATTCAGAGAATGTACCATGAATCTGGACATAGAAAACATAGTCCAGAATGATAAATAAACTGGGACGGACGGTACCTACTAGGTGTTAAAGTTACTCTAGACCCAACTCAACTTACAGAAAACAAATTTCAGGAATAAATATAATTCTTAACTACTCAGCACATACTACTGAGAGTAATAGCTACCGACAAATTACTCAAAATGAAATTCAGTAATTTTCGTCTATTTTATCCAATAAAAAGTGGTTGGTGCAGAATAAAACTCAACGCCTAAGGTGTAGAATAGCCTTAAATATATGTAAAATTATGTGACCAACACCCATAGTTTCTAACAAAAGGTATCATTGTTTACATCTGTAATAGATTTCTGAGGTCACAGCTACCACACATTCTCGAGGAACAACGTTGATGGATAGACATCTTCTGCACGCGGCCACAACCGGCGATGCTACTAAGATGATGCATCTCGCTCAGCAGGACATGGGCGTGCTCCTTGGAACGACTCAGCAGGGGAACACCTGCCTCCACATAGCCTCCGCCCAAGGCCACCAGAGATTCTGCAAATATATCCTGGAGCTGAATCAGTCCCTCATCAAAAGTGCCAACAACAACGGCGAGACGCCTTTGCTTACGACTGTGATAACTGGCCAAGTGTCTTTAGCTTCGTTTTTTCTCAGGCATTGTCTCGATCACGAACTGAGCGAGACAATTAAGAAGCAAGACAAGCACGGCTGCAACGTGCTGCACCATGCTATCCGCAGAGGACACAGCATGCTGGCACTCAGAACTAATAGACGCTGAGCCTGCCTTGTCCGAAGCTGTGAACAAATATGATGAGTCGCCCATGTTCATTGCTGTGATGAGAGACTTCACTGATATATTCGAGAAACTGTTGAAGGTTTCTGATTCGGCTCATGGAGGAAGCTCGGGATGCAATGCTCTGCATGCTGCCGTCCGAAATGGTAATAAAGGTGAGACCTATAATATAACTAATCCTTATGGTATCAGTGGTTGTCCACGTTTTTGTACTCTCGTTAATCCCTATATTGGAGAACTATGAATATGATATGATTATAGCTCGTCATTATATACATGCATTCTGTAACACTCGTCATGTAGTTAAGATGTGTGTGTGTGTGTGTGGGGGGGGGGGGGGGGGGGGGGGGGTGGGGGGTGTTTGGTTATGTTTTCTGTTTCTTTCAGGTTTCCCACCTAAGAGTCATGTTTTGTGTTTCACTTTCCTATACGACTGACTGCATCTGTTTCGTTCAGTTGACGTGTGCGTGTGGGAAAGTGCGGGGCGCGCGCGCAGCGTGGGAACACGCGGGAAGCACGGGTGCGGGGCTAAATGGGTCTGAAAATTTTGATTTCATTTGTAGTTTGAAATAATTTGTAGGGTTATGTATTTTGTATAAAATGCATGATAAAAATTTGTCTTATGTATTTCCATAGGAAAAAATATATTTTGTCATTTGTTTGGACTATTTAATCTCTTAACGGGTCTGAAAAGTAGCAAACCCGAAACCCGGATGACTGAAAGTTGCTTCAACTTTCTGTCAACTGAAAAATAGCAAGCCCCTTTGTGTTTGATCTTGTTCCTTAACATTTTGTGCTGAACTAACAAACATTTATTTCTTGGATTTGTTAGAAATCGTAAAAAGCTTGTTGAGGCACGCCCTACATTGGCGACAGAAGAAAACAACATACACCTGACTCCATTGGACATGGCTGCAACTCATAACAAGGTTGGCGTGCTAACAGAAATATTACAACATGACTTATCTTTAGGGTATGCAGTATCCATCGATGGTTTCCCAATCCTTAGTAGTGCCGCATATCGCGGCCACGTTGATGTTGCCCGAGAACTTCTCAAGCATTGTCCAGATGCCCCATATTTAAACGCTCAAGGCATGACTTGTCTCCACACTGCTGTAAACTATGGTCAGGAAGAATTTGTAGACTTTGTCATGCAGTCAAAGCAGCTCCGAAAACTCATTAACATGAGAGACGCGGATGGCGATACTGCTCTTCATTATGCAATTCGTAAGTGCAAACCGAAGAGTGTTGCTGCGTTGCTGCATCATCAAGACAGAGACCTCACAATACTCAATAATGCGGGTAACCCGCCAGTCTGGGTACCATCGGAAGCCGTTGAGCATGCAAAAACTTTAAACTGGGTACGTATGCAGGCATGTTCTTTTCATTCTTATTGTTATATATAGTAAATGCTAGACAGTGCTATAGCATACACTCCTATGGTGTTTATTTCGGACATTGACACAGTGTATAAAAGAAGGACATGCCTGGTGCAGTGGTTAAATCACCCCACTTGTGCCAAGAGGTCATGGGTTCAATGCAACCTCTTTCCAATTTATTGCAGGGGTAAGGCTTGCCTCATATAATCCTTCCCCAGAACCCCACTTTGCGTGGGAGCTTACAGCACTGGGTCTGTCCTTTATTGACAGTGTATAAAACATAAGTTTGATCACCATTGTCTACATTTGTATTTTGAGAGTAGAAATATGCCGTTACAGTGTTGCCATTACTTTTAACAAAACTAAAATGTACTTACTTTGATAGTTTGATCTATAAAACACAAGCTAATTTTACTAGCTGCAGTGCCTTGTAGCCCTTCCTGCGTTTAATTCAAAACAGTTGTCAACAGATAGGTGAAACAACTCAGGATAGAAACGTTGCTACTGGTTACTATCTTCTCTCTTATACCCGTTGTCTTCAGTCTGTCTATCTCTGGGAGGACCAGTGGATGCTTCTAGGACAGATTTTTGTAGCGTGGTTAATGGCTATGCCGAGTGGAACGGAAATCACAATACACTTCAGATTGTTTGCTGTTTTCATAGTAACTAAAAACATTCTGCGCTGCACCCAACTCACAGCAGCTCAATTGGTTAGTGCCTCAAGTAGTGAGGCCACCCACCTGTCGTGCAGGAAAAATATTCCCTCGTTGGCAACATGAAATATAGTGGTGATAATACCGAGTTGGATATCAGGTATCCCGAGTCATGAGCTAGTTTGAGTTCTCATACCAGTGGTTAGTTGCAGTAGTCATCAATGCAACACAGTCAACAGCGTCCAACAAAAGTATTTGCACGGACCTATAAGGGTAATGTCGGGGGGGGGGGGGGGGGGGGGGTGGTGTTCTCGTCTGGAGAAGGATGTGCTTCTCTATCAAAAAAAAGTAGTGGAGACGGTCTTACAACCACACCGGTCGAGTTTTTTTTTTATTACTACGGAGCATAAATAAAATAAACGCACAGATCATATTACTTTGATGTCTAGTTCTAACATTTTAATGATGCCCTTTGTTTTGTAACATTTTATAATGCAGAATGAAGTCTACATGCTTATGTTGAATGCTGACCCAAAGGACGAAGGTGAAATTTATAATCTTTATAAGGCTGTCAAAGATGACGTAACTGAAAAATCAAGGAGTGATATAAGGTCATTGACACAAACATACACAAGCAACACATCTTTAGTGGCCATCCTCATCGCGACAATCACCTTCGCCGCTGCTTTTACCTTGCCCGGAGGATATAGTACCGATTCGGGAAGCGAGGGGCTGCCTATTATGGCTAGGCAGCTTGCATTTCAGGCATTCTTGATCTCTGACACCTTAGCACTGTGTTCCTCACTTTCTGTTGCCTTCATATGCATCATAGCAAGGTGGGAGGATCTCGAGTTCTTGCTATACTATAGATCCTTTACTAAGAAGCTTATGTGGTTTGCATACATGGCAACCACCACAGCATTCGCAACTGGTTTATACACAGTTTTGGCCCCTCGTCTCTTGTGGCTGGCCATTGCAATTTGTGTTGTGTCATTTTTGTTACCCATTTTCACTAAGCTGGTTGGTGAATGGCCAGTCTTGAGGCTCAAGATTCTGATTGGCCGAACTTTCAAGTCCGAGATCCTAGATATTGTTTGAGCTCACCAACTTGTGCTGTTGCATATATCGTTTTTTACATTGTTTTATTTTAATATCGGATGCTTTTTAAAAGCATAATTGATGTAAAAATTAAACATTATCATAGACTATTTTAAATTTATGTAATAATACACGCCAAATTTATGGTGATAATTAGTTTTTTCCTTGCTGTCTTTGAACTATTTTTGGCTTGTTGATTTAGGACCAGTGGTGCTAGCAGAACAACTAGTTCTGCTGAATCCAATGTTTAAAAGTTTCCTAAAACATCTCAGCATTTTTTTAGCTTTTTGGGAGCCGATCTTGCGTCTCTTTCAATGACTCAGGAGATCGATTCCCTGCTCCTCCAAGGTTGGTCACAGGATGACCACAACGGGACAAATTCGCACTAAATTGCTCTTGTCCTCGATGAGTGTCAGTCAAATCCCTCACACATCATCTATTCAGATGTAAATAAAGAGTTTTTTTAAGAAAAGGGAATATATTCAATATTGCAGCCTCTGCATCGACAAATGCAAATGCTTTTCAAACGTACCATTATTACAAGTTCCGAATGCAAAGAAAAAGTGTATCAGCAATTTTGAAATTGTCCAACATTTCAGCTCTATAACTGAATTCTATATATGCAGGAATTACTGAATCATAAAGGCCAAATCTGGGGAACAATAATATAGTAATACACAGCTCATCTGCTCAGCCGACACAAGAGTCCAAACACGGCAAATCGAAACAAGGTAGGGATTGTGCCGTCAATCTACGTACCTGATGCCGATAGTCCCAGAACGGGTGAACAAAGAAACGGTTTTGTCGTGGCCATTCCAACCAGCGAGCCAATATATCGGTGGCCAGAGGCAGACGCATAGACACTGTCGAGATGTCCAGAGCAGTCAATCTTGATAGGGAGGTGTGGGGCAGCCAAAGCTCTCGGGGATGGTTCCGTCGAGGGCCAGCTTGTCGAACTGTGTTGAACTATTTTGCCCCACGCATAAACTCATAATTAATGAACTACCGTGCTCTAACTTGTGCTCTAACTTGCAGGGCCTAACCGATGTGTCCATGAGTGTGGAGTTGAGACAAGTTGCCGGTGGCTTTGCCTATAAGGTCAAGTCATTCAACGGTTATGATGTCAATGGATATCGGCTTCATACAAGATGCTATGAGGAGAGTCGTCCAAATCGAACAACCACAAATAGCCGAGTTTTTACATCGGGTCTTGATGGGGTGGAGTATTATGGAAGACTTGAAGAGATATACAAACTCTCATTTTATGGTTGTAAACCACTTAATCCTGTCATTTTCGAATACCATTGGTTTGATCCGGATGCTGTGAGACAATACCGCAGTGTTGGCATTGTCAAAATTCAAACATCATCTGTCTTACCAGGAGACGATGTCTATATCGTGGCCCAACAGGCCATGCAAACTTATTATGTCTCATACCCGTGCCAAACCGACCCTCGTGTCCCTGGTTGGGATGCTGTGTTCAAGATATCACCGCACGGCAAACTACCTATCCCAAACAATGTAGATTACAACATAGACCCAAACACTAAAGAAGGAGAGTTCTTTCAAGGGGCCTAGAAGGAAGCTTTGAGATAGACTTAACCGAAGCGGTCCGAATGGAAGTAGACAATGAAACGGTTGTTGACGCGGATGATGGACTTGAGGTTCAGAATGTGAAGGACTTAGAATTACTTGAGCGATTACGGCTAGGAAATGATAGTGATGATGACAATCCTCCTTTCGAGCATGAGAATGATTATATCGACATATGTGACAGTGACGATGAGACTGATGATCCAACTAATCTCGACAGTGATGATTATTTCTAATACATGTATGATCTGCACTAATTCATTTATTTTTAATAATACTATATTATTTTGAATTATTTTATGTTGCTGATTGGTTTACTATTTTTAATTTCAGGTGCTTCAACAAAGATGGTGGGCGGTACCAGACCCTTGGCGTCTTTTTACAAGGCGAGCAAGAAGAAAGGGTCCACTGCAGCCGAGTCGTCTGGCCCTAGGCGAGGGAGGACTGGAGTCCCGGGTCGAGGGAGAGGGCGACCTACGTCGCCGTCGCCTTTACCTCCCTCATCCAATGACCACGACGAGCGCGAGGAGGAGTCTGAGGAGTCCAGGGAGGAGGTGCAGGGTGAGCAGATGCAGGCGGAGGAGGAGCAGGAGGACGAGGAGGCGGAGGAGGGAGAGGGTCCTTCTGTCTGGCAGAGAGGTCCCTCTACCCTCCCGAAGCATCCAATCCCGGTTGACCAGCGGCCGGTGATTGAGCCTTTTGGCACTTGGTAAGTTTTTACATGATATAAGTATTTTTTTCATATGATATATATGTTGTCAGTCACAATATCAACTAACAATTTGTCTTCATCACTTTTGCAGGACTTGCCACGTTGTGACCCCGGGCTCTCACAGCCGTAAGGTCAACGGCATCCTCGGCCTTCTGTGTAGGGAGCACTTCCCTGGCCTGGTCGAGTACGGCGGGAGACTGCAGCTGACGTACTCCTTCGAGCAGTACGTGCTAGCGCGTGATTTCGAGGATCGCAATGGCAGGATCTTCGCCAACAAGGCCGAGCGGGTGCTTGGGGAGTTGTTGGTAAGTATTCCTTCATATGCTCAACTCATCTCATTTTCTGAATATTCTTCAACTGATGATTCGATACATCACGTATATGCAGGGTTTCTACACGTATCGGGTCGGATGTGAAGCCAGGGCAGCTCAGGTGGCTCGTACTGCATGTCTCAAGCTTGTCAAGGACATGCACTACGACGCACATGTTCAGGCCATTGTCGACTACAATGCCACCCGGCATGTGAAGCTCAAGAAGAAGGATGCGCGAACCATGATGCTTAGTCGGGAAGAGTACATGCAGGTTAGTAATACTTGTGATTTTTCCTGAGTTAAGTACGTTATAGTTAGTTTTATTCTGTCTCATATCATTGATAACGTGTAGATGATTCCGTGGTGGTGCGCCGCGCATCCCCAGTGCTGGGCGGCGATAATGGACAGGTTGTAAGCTTCATGACCATTGGAGCTAGGGAAACCCCAAGGTATGAATGTTTTGGTGATAGGATGAGAACCATGAATGTGACTAACACTCTTTGTGAGATCTTATAGGTCACATATGAAGAAAGCTCCGTCCGTTGGTGGTGAACGCCAACACACCATGAACTTATTGACAAGGATGATTGGTTGCTTTCATCTACACAAGAACGGACTTGATGGAGTCGCGGAGAAGACATGGATCAAGGCTAAGGACATGCTAGATCCAAGCGGGTATTGCTTGATTAGATGTTAGCTTGAGTCCATAGGAAAAACCGGACTATCAAGAGGGTTCGAGGTGGTTCTCTTAGTACACACTAGTTATAGAGATCATTGGATGCATGGTGAGTCTCTCAGGGGCTAGGGTGGCAGAAGAGAGTTGAAGGAACCAAGAAGATCAAGTGTTGAAGAAGAAGATCAAGAAGAAGATCGAAGCTGCGAAGGCAGAGGAGACCGGACAGTACGGTCAATGAGACCGAACAATACGATCTACAGAAGAGTTCCAGACAGAAGAGCTTAAGTTTCTGGAAGTTGGAGAAATAGAGACCGGACAGTTGACCGGACAATACGGTCCTAGGGACCGGACAGTACGGTCTCTATTGGGGTGTTCCAGACAGAGAAGCTGAAGTTTCTGGAAGTTGAAGAATGGAGACCGGACAATTGACAGGATGGTACGGTCATGGAGACCGTACAATACGGTCTTACAGGAGAAGAGCAACAGAGAAGGAGAAGTTTCTGTTGGCTGAAGAAGAAGTGGAGACCGGACAATACGGTCCTAGGGACCGTACAATACGGTCTGGTTTGTGAAGATGGTCAGCACTCCCCGGACGCCAGTCTGGTAGAGACCGGACAATACGGTCAGATGGAGACCGGACAATACGGTCCTATTGTACGGTCCTTACGCAGACTGGGTACTTTTGGACAACGGCTAGTTTGAGGTTGGAGGCCTATATATAGTCGGTTGTTTACCTCTTTGAGGTGCTCTTGGACCCAGGAAAGAGGAGAGGTGCTGCCAAGAAGCCAAGAGGAAGAAGTGTGAAGCACTTGAGAGGGATTTGGAGTGATCCTAGTGCTTGAGAGAGTAGCAAGTTGCATCCTTTGATCTCTAGGCTAGTGTGGGCTTGAGAGAGTCATCTAGGGCTGTTACTCTTGGTCTATGGCAAGGCCTAGACCGGTTAGGCGTCGGTGTTGAGCTGTCCAAGGAGATTGTGGAAGTCGACACAAGTTTGTACACGGTCTTGGAGCTTCCCGTGCGAAAGAAGCATCACTAGTGGAGCGCCCTTTGGCACGCATCAAGTGCGGAGCCTTACCTCCGGAAGAGTACCCGGGATCGAGCCCGGCGGGACGTGCCCGCGACTTCACTCGGAGGGTGAAGTGTGCTCTAGGAGGGATCGCCATCGAGCGGAGGGACGGGGTCGAGACTCCGGCGGGAGTGACCCAACGTGGAGTAGGGGAAGGCGCCATCCTTCCGAGACCACGGGAAAACATCATGAGCATTCTCTATCCCTTCTCCTTTACTACTCGCATTTACTTATCGCACTTCATATGATTGCTTGTAGTACTTGAGTTGTGCTCTTATCTTGCTTGTGTGTTTACCTTGGTACCTACTAGCTTCACTAGGTTTGCTTGATTGCCTTGCTCGTGTGCTTACTTGTTATAGCCTATCTAATAGCTCTAAGGACTCTACTTAGTGTGCCTAGTATCTTGGTTGCCTTGTCTCTAGTTATCTTGTTACCTTGCCTTGCCTAGCTTAAGTCTTCCGCTATCTATCTATCTTGTGCTAGGTTGCTAGTGTGGTGTGATTGTGTTATCTATATGCACTAGCTATATAGGTTAAGGATACTCCTTAGTGTGCTTTACCTTGTTACTAGAACTACTCGCTAGGAGTTGCTTTGGTGTAAGTGTTTGGAAATAGATTCTAGAGTGCACCGATTCACCCCCCCTCTCGGTCACACGATCCTTACAAGTGGTATCAGAGCCAAGTGCTCATTATTAGGGCTTTACCGCCTTGAGTCGTGACCGGGATTGCGTGTGGGAAAATGGAGTCCACTCATGATGACGTTTCTAACACTTCCATCGCCTCTACCTTGATTGAGCCTTATGATTGTGTGCTTAATGACATTTCCTACTATGGTGTGCGTGATGAGTATGATGAGCTTGTTTTGAATGATAATGAGGATATCACTAACTTCGCATCTCGCTTGTATGTTCTTGCTAGGAAACTCATGTCACGAGGCTATCCATCTATTATGCACAAGCATGTTGTGAAGAAGCTTATCCGATCTCTACCACTCTCGCGTTTGGTATTCTTGCTTTTGCTCGAGTGGATGAGTTTGTGAACATGCCCTATGATGAGGTGGTTGCTATTCTCTCCTCTCTTGAGGAGGATATCAAGAAGGGCAAGGATATCTCTCATGCAAGTGAAGATCAACACATTGAAGCTCAACCTCTACCTCAAGCTCAATCATCATCTCGTGTTGGTGAAGGTTCTTCTTCTCGGGATCAAGAGGATGGATATATCAAGCTATGTGATGAGTTGGACCACATCTCAATGAAGCCGAATGAAGATCTTGTTGAGTTTGCTCTTCGGATGGATTCACTCATCAAGAGGATAAATGAGAACAAGCTTTGGATAGTCACTAAGGGTCAAGGTCTTAGAAGGTTTCTTGATGCTCTTCTAAAGGACAAGTATGGTGATCACATTGAGTTTGAGAGCTTTGAGCTTGAGTCATATTCAATTGAGCAAGTCATTGAGATCGTCACAAGAAGAAGGGCTCGCTCTTTGCTCTCTAACACATTCAAGACCCCAAGTGATGATGAGGAAGAAGAAGAAGATGATAGAGTTCCCGTCTTCTATTGTGATGATGACTATTCAAGTGCTAGTGATGATGAGCCGGAGCCTATCAAGGAATATCACATGAAGAGAGAAGTCTTGCCATCCCTCTTTGAAGAATACTACATCTTGTATGAGCCGGATCTTGCCGATCGGCCTCACTATCACCTCTTCGACATGTATGATGTGTTCTATAGGGAAGATGGAGAGTCTTGGCTTGATTGTTGGAAGAGACTTCTTGTGTTGGTGGCTAGAGTGAACTCTTTTGAAGGAGAAGACAAGATTAGTGATGAGCATGCTATTCACACGGTGATCTCTATGATACCATACAATAGGAAGGTCCACATTCTAAATGATCTCAATGATGATATTAGTGGTATGACTCTCAAGGACATGATCTTGATGGCACTATCCTATGAGAATCAAATCTACAACATTCTTGAGTACTTCAATGCTAGTGGAGATGTGGGAAGGTTCCAAGGTCTTCAACTTGGAACTCATGTCACACACATGGGTGTTGATCGGACCATGTGGAGACACAATGGAGTCACCAAGGCAATGATTGACGCCTTGGATGCATTGGACTTGGACTTTCTCAATGGAGTTCCTATGGCCTACATCAATAGCATCAAGAGCAAGCAAGAGGTAAATGATATGTCAATTGATTCTTTTGATACTAACCCTCCTCTTTGCTTGATGGCTACTTCCAAGGTGAACTACAAGATTGGTGGCAAACATTGGGTGTTGGATAGTGGGTGCACTCAACACATGACCGGTACTTCATCCATCTTCACCAACTTGGAAGAAAATGAAGATCATGACAAGGTCACATTTGGGGACAACTCCAAGCACAAGGTGAGAGGTCTTGGTAAGGTGGCTATCTCAAATGACCTCTCTATCTCTAATGTATTGCTTGTTGAGTCCCTAAACTTCAATCTTCTATCCGTTGCTCAAATATGTGATCTTGGCTTTTCTTGTAACTTTGATGCTAATGGGGTGGTTCTTCATAATGATGCTATGGGTCTCACTATCAAGGGCTTTCGTCATAATAATCTATATGTTGTTGATTTTGAGACTAACATTGTTGCCCCTAGCACTTGTCTCTTCACTAAGTCCGCTCTAGGTTGGCTATGGCATCGGAGGCTTGCTCACATTGGTATGGGTCAACTCAAGCGTGTAATGAAGAACAAGCTAGTGAGAGGAGTCAAGGATGTCACCTTTGAGAAGGACAAGCTATGTAGTGCATGCCAAACCGGAAAGCAAGTGGCTTCACCTCATCCATCCAAGAATTTCTTGTCAACTTCAAGACCTCTTGAGCTCTTACACATTGATCTCTTCGGGCCTACAACTTATGTGAGCATTGGCGGGAATCTCTATTGCTTGGTGGTAGTGGACGACTACTCAAGATATACTTGGGTATTCTTTCTTGAGAACAAGGCACAAGCAATTGGGATATTCAAGAAGTTTGCTAGAAGAGTGCAAAATGAGTATGGGCATCGCATCAAGAAGATTCGGAGTGATAATGGGACGGAGTTCAAAAACTCTATCATTGAAGACTATTGTGATGAGATTGGCATCAAGCATGAGTTCTCGGCTACATACACTCCTCAACAAAATGGTGTTGTTGAGAGGAAGAACAAGACACTTATCACTCTTGCTCGTGCTATGCTTGATGAGTACAACACTCCGGAGAAGTTTTGGGCGGAAGCTATCAACACCGCATGCTACACCTCCAACCGGATCTATCCTCACAAGTTGCTAAACAAGACCCCATATGAAGTGATTGTTGGGAGAAGACCGAATGTTGCCTACTTCCGGGTGTTTGGTTGCAAGTGCTACATCTACAAGAAGAGGGAAAGACTTGGCAAGTTCGAGAAGAGGACCGATGTGGGCATTCTTGTCGGTTACTCGGGCTCGGCTAAGGCTTATCGGGTTTACAACACCTCTACCGGCTTTGTTGAAGAAACCTATGATGTGCAATTTGATGAGTCTCACGGGTCTCAAGAAGACCCTCCTTCTTCTCATATTGTAGGTGATGAACCCGTGGAGGAAGCTTTGGAGAACATGCCCATTGGTGAAGTTATTCCTCGTGAAGACGGACCTCCGACACCTCCTCCAACAACTTCATCAAGCGGACCTTCTACGAGCACATCTCAAGTAAATCCAAGCTCTCCCTCAAGTGAACAACATCAAGCACCTTCAAGTGATCCGCAATCAGTCACTCCAAGCGAACCGCTACAAGCATCTTCGAGTCAAGCTACTCCAAGCGAACCGCAACAAGCATCTTCGAGTCAAGCTACTCCAAATGAACCGCAACAAGCGCCATCAAGTCTACCTCATGCATCTACGAGCCAAGCTTCACCGAGCAATCAAGAACAAGCACAATCTACTTCAACTCAAGATGATGGCTCGGGTTCACCTCTTCGACAACAAGACACTCACATCTCAAGGGAGCAAGCCGCAAGAGACGCGCAAGACACTTCGCCGGCCCCTCCTCCTCCTCGACAAGAACCTTCAAGGAAGCACAAACCCATTGCTAGGGATCATTCACGTGATCTCATCATTGGGAGTCCTTCTCAAGGGTTAAAGACTAGGAGAAGTCAATATAAACCTAATTATGTTGATGAAGCTAACATTGTTGAGAACTTCTCTTTTGTCTCTACCCTAGAGCCGAAGACGATCGAGGAACTCAACAACTTCAAGAGGAATGATGTTTGGAAGTTGGTGAAGCGGCCCAAGCGATCCAATGTCATTGGCGCTAAGTGGGTCTTCAAGAACAAGCAAGATGAGAAGGGAGCAATCGTGAGGAACAAGGCAAGACTTGTGGCGAAGGGCTACTCTCAAGTTGAAGGCGTCGATTTCGACGAGACTTTCGCCCCCGTCGCTCGTCTTGAGGCTATAAGAACACTTCTTGCTTATGCTTCTCATTTTGATTTTAAACTTCACCAAATGGATGTGAAAAGTGCATTTCTCAATGGACTAATCAATGAAGAAGTTTTTGTAGAGCAACCTCCCGGCTTCGAGGACCCCGAGCATCCGGACCATGTGTACAAGCTTAAGAAGGCTCTCTACGGACTCAAACAAGCACCAAGAGCATGGTATGAACGACTTCGAGATCATCTCATCACCAAGGGCTACAAGATCGGTAGTATCGACAACACTCTCTTTACTAAGCATATTGGTGATGATCTCTTTGTTTGTCAAATCTATGTTGATGATATCATCTATGGCTCCACTAACGAAATCTATAATGATGAGTTCCGTGCTCTTATGAAGAAAGAGTTTGAGATGTCCATGATAGGTGAACTTCATGTCTTCCTCGGTTTTCAAGTCAAGCAAATGAAGGAGGGCACGTTCATCTACCAAGAGAAGTACACTCGGGATCTTCTTAAGAGATTCGGCATGGAAGACTCCAAGTCCTACGACACACCTATGGCTACAAGTGTCCCTCTTGATGTGGATGTAAAAGGTATACCGGTGGATCCTAAACTCTATCGTTCTATGATTGGTTCACTTCTTTACCTTACCGCATCTAGACCGGATATCATGTTTAGTGTGTGTATTTGTGCACGTTATCAAGCTAACCCCAAGGAGTCCCATATGAGTGCCGTGAAAAGAATTCTTAGGTACATCAAGAGTACTCCTACAATGGGCCTATGGTATCCAAAAGGCTCGGACTTTGGACTTGTTGGCTATGCGGACTCGGACTTCGCCGGATGCAAAGTGAGTAGAAAGAGTACCTCCGGTGGATGCCAATTTCTTGGACAATCACTCATCTCATGGAGTTCCAAGAAACAAAATTGTGTGGCTATCTCTACGGCGGAGGCGGAATACTTGGCGGCCGGTGCTTGTTGTGCTCAACTCCTATACATGAAGCAAACCCTATTGGACTATGGATTATCTTATGGGCAAGTACCTCTCTATTGTGATAGCGAAAGTGCTATCAATATGGCTCTCAACAAGGGTGATCACGGCCATGCCAAGCACATTGAAGTCAAGCATCACTTCATTCGAGATCATGTGGCCAAGAAGGATATTGAATTGATTGGTGTTCGGACTCATGAACAATTGGCGGACATCTTCACCAAGCCACTTGACAAGAAGACCTTTTGTAAGCTCCGGGGAGAACTCAATGTTCTCGACCTCTCCGACTCCACTTGATATCCTTGAGCTTACATATGTATATATGTATATATACTTTGCTTGTTTTTGTTTGTGTTGTTGTTTTTGTGTGTTCTTCTTGTTTTGTAGGACCGACGACTAACCTTCTTGAGATAGCAATGAGCATGGGTTAAGCTTGGGATTGGTGGCACTTGGCTCCCGAGGCTTTGAAGAATGGCTCGTTGTGATCAAGCTCATGGAGGGCTCAAACTTGTTGTTGGTAACTTCGCTCTTAGCTTTCTCTTGTTTTACCCTTATAGCATCATGCATTGTACACTTATCATTGCATTTGCATCTTGCATCCTTGCATAAGTGTCTCGGCGCCGAGCACCCATCTAGGGGGAGTTGCTTATTCACAATATGAGTATATGACCTCCTATGATGAATTTATAGCAATGCTATATGAGCTTCATGCCCATTGAACCATGATTTTTGAGCTCCAAGGTTAAATCCACTTGCGCGGCTCAAAGTCTAAGGGTTCATACATTTCCATCATCATCAACTAACCCCTATGTACTTCAAGACAATATTCTTTTGAGAATGTGTGTAGGGAAAATTGTTGGGAGATGGAGAATCACGGATCAAGGGGGAGCTTCACGCAAAATCAAGTAACTCATTTTCCCACTTGTCCCATATATATTTACACTAACCTTTTCTCCCTTGGAAGATTTCTTTTGGGTGATAGATGCCAAAGGGGGAGAAGAGTTGGGCTTAATGATCGAGCAAGAATATGGGGGAGAAGAGTTTGAGCGGAGAAGAGTTGGGAAGAAGAGTTCGGGCCTATGAAGGGTCGTCGAAGATGTCACCTCAAGGGGGAGTGTGTACAAGAGAAGATCAAAGGATCAAGATGATCGATCTTCGCACAATCTTGAGGTGATAAAGAAGAAGCAATGCCGTCTCAAGGGGGAGTTTGTACGAATGAAGATCAAGTGATCAAGATGATCGATCTTCAGACAATCTTGAGTTGGTACACTTATCAAGGGGGAGCGGAATTCTACAAAGTAAGTATGAAGGTAAACCCCTTGCAACCTTTGCTTGTCATAGCTCCATGTGCTTTCTTTCACTTGTGATATGAGTTTTTGCTCTAACTTGTGACTTCTTTTGAGCTATGACTTGCCTCGACCTAATCAACAAGGTAACTATCTCTCTATCATATACTTGTTGTTTAGTGTCTTGATCGAGTTGCGTTTTTATCTTGGCTTTTGTCATTGCATTCTTTATCTTCTCGATCATTTTTATCATGGTTGTCATCCATCACCAAAAAGGGGGAGATTGTAAGCTTCATGACCATTGGAGCTAGGGAAACCCCAAGGTATGAATGTTTTGGTGATAGGATGAGAACCATGAATGTGACTAACACTCTTTGTGAGATCTTATAGGTCACATATGAAGAAAGCTCCGTCCGTTGGTGGTGAACGCCAACACACCATGAACTTATTGACAAGGATGATTGGTTGCCTTCATCTACACAAGAACGGACTTGATGGAGTCGCGGAGAAGACATGGATCAAGGCTAAGGACATGCTAGATCCAAGCGGGTGTTGCTTGATTAGATGTTAGCTTGAGTCCATAGGAAAAACCGGACTATCAAGAGGGTTCGAGGTGGTTCTCTTAGTACACACTAGTTATAGAGATCATTGGATGCATGGTGAGTCTCTCAGGGGCTAGGGTGGCAGAAGAGAGTTGAAGGAACCAAGAAGATCAAGTGTTGAAGAAGAAGATCAAGAAGAAGATCGAAGCTGCGAAGGCAGAGGAGACCGGACAGTACGGTCAAGGAGACCGTACAATACGATCTACAGAAGAGTTCCAGACAGAAGAGCTTAAGTTTCTGGAAGTTGGAGAAATAGAGACCGGACAGTTGACCGGACAGTACGGTCCTAGGGACCGGACAGTACGGTCTCTATTGGGGTGTTCCAGACAGAGAAGCTGAAGTTTCTGGAAGTTGAAGAATGGAGACCGGACAATTGACAGGATGGTACGGTCATGGAGACCGTACAATACGGTCTTACAGGAGAAGAGCAACAGAGAAGGAGAAGTTTCTGTTGGCTGAAGAAGAAGTGGAGACCGGACAATACGGTCCTAGGGACCGTACAATACGGTCTGGTTTGTGAAGATGGTCAGCACTCCCCGGACGCCAGTCTGGTAGAGACCGGACAATACGGTCAGATGGAGACCGGACAATACGGTCCTATTGTACGGTCCTTACGCAGACTGGGTACTTTTGGACAACGGCTAGTTTGAGGTTGGAGGCCTATATATAGTCGGTTGTTTACCTCTTTGAGGTGCTCTTGGACCCAGGAAAGAGGAGAGGTGCTGCCAAGAAGCCAAGAGGAAGAAGTGTGAAGCACTTGAGAGGGATTTGGAGTGATCCTAGTGCTTGAGAGAGTAGCAAGTTGCATCCTTTGATCTCTAGGCTAGTGTGGGCTTGAGAGAGTCATCTAGGGCTGTTACTCTTGGTCTATGGCGAGGCCTAGACCGGTTAGGCGTCGGTGTTGAGCTGTCCAAGGAGATTGTGGAAGTCGACACAAGTTTGTACACGGTCTTGGAGCTTCCCGTGCGAAAGAAGCATCACTAGTGGAGCGCCCTTTGGCACGCATCAAGTGCGGAGCCTTACCTCCGGAAGAGTACCCGGGATCGAGCCCGGCGGGACGTGCCCGCGACTTCACTCGGAGGGTGAAGTGTGCTCTAGGAGGGATCGCCATCGAGCGGAGGGACGGGGTCGAGACTCCGGCGGGAGTGACCCAACGTGGAGTAGGGGAAGGCGCCATCCTTCCGAGACCACGGGAAAACATCATGAGCATTCTCTATCCCTTCTCCTTTACTACTCGCATTTACTTATCGCACTTCATATGATTGCTTGTAGTACTTGAGTTGTGCTCTTATCTTGCTTGTGTATTTACCTTGGTACCTACTAGCTTCACTAGGCTTGCTTGATTGCCTTGCTCGTGTGCTTACTTGTTATAGCCTATCTAATAGCTCTAAGGACTCTACTTAGTGTGCCTAGTGTCTTGGTTGCCTTGTCTCTAGTTATCTTGTTACCTTGCCTTGCCTAGCTTAAGTCTTCCGCTATCTATCTATCTTGTGCTAGGTTGCTAGTGTGGTGTGATCGTGTTATCTATATGCACTAGCTATATAGGTTAAGGATACTCCTTAGTGTGCTTTACCTTGTTACTAGAACTACTCGCTAGGAGTTGCTTTGGTGTAAGTGTTTGGAAATAGATTCTAGAGTGCACCGATTCACCCCCCCCCCCCCTCTCGGTCACACGATCCTTACACAGGTGGTGCGACCCCGCCTGGGAGGAGGCGCACAACGCCTGGCGGGAGCGGCGCCTAATGATGCCAGGTGCGTCACACCACCATGGCAGCCTCAGCCATCCCGAGTACCGGGACCGATGGGTACGTGCAAGTCTTTATTTAATATAACACTCAATCCACCATTAATTTCTGATTACATTGCTTTCTTTTTCAGTCCGCATCTCTTCCTGGCGAGGTTGTCACGATGTTCGAGGCATTTGCCATGGCCTACAAGGGCCAGGTGACGTATGACGTCCGGTGCAATCCGGAGGACCCGCCCGAGGCGTACAGCAACTCGACCGTCCACAGCCGCTTCAGTGCCTACTCAGAGGTGGCAAAGGAGGTCCATGGGCCGGACTACAACCCGAGGGCGCTGACATAGACGGAGAGGTCACGATGAGGGTGGGAGGAGGCAAGAAGCATGGTCGGTATGCCGTCGGCGACAGCACCATCGACACGACCAGCACTCCCATGCTCTCCCAGCTTCGAGCACGGAGCACGAGCGTGACCCGAGTATACGGGCCAGTCTGACCACAGCAGAGACACTTCTGGTTAGTCCTCTTGTATTCATTATTATGTTTCATTTTTGTTTCATTCATTACTAGTGTATACTTAGTTTAGACAAATATTTCATGGGCTATTGTAGGCACAACTTGAAGATGAGAGGAAGAGAAGGAGGACCTGGAGGCGAGAATGATTCAGATACAGGCCGACAACAAGAGGCAGATCGATGAGGCCCAGTGGCAGAGTCAGTAGCTGATGCAGATGCAGATGCAGGCCCAGATGCAGCAGTTCTATGCCTACATGCAGACTATGTCACAGCAGGTGCCCAATCTGCCACCTCCTCCGCCGATGCAGTGGACTGCACCCCCTCCGCCCATTTCTCCGGTAAGTCACTTGACAACCTAATTTGAACTTAGACAAAAATAGCCAAACTTAGAAACTTAGACAAACATAGAAAACTTAGGAAACTTAGAGAACGATTACTTAGAAAGTTCGTTTCTAACATTGCAGACTCTTACGGATATGTTGCCGGCGTAACTTGTTCCCACCACCACCGTAGTGATTCTTGTACTTGTGGATATGTTCTTAGACTGTGGATGTTGTTTTCTTGTACTTCTCGATGATCTATCTATATTGTGGATGCATTGTGACTATTATGGATGCATTGTGACTATTATGGTACATTTGTGATATACATCTATTTATATTGCCTGTAATGATGATATATATGAATGCCTGTGATTTATATTGCCTGTAATGATGATCTATATGAATGTCTGTGATGTTTGTGATTCGGGAACGCTAAAAATAGAATAAAAAAGGTCCCTGTATGGTACCTGTATAGGGTCTTCGCCGAGTGTTAGTGCCAAGACACTCGGCGAAGATGTCACTCTTTGCCGAGTGTCTTGACCATGACACTCGGCGAAGAGGGTCGTCTTCGCCCAGTGCCAGGGCGCCTGGCACTCGGAGATGAGGGACGTGTTCGCCGAGTGCTAGGTGCCCGGGTACTCGGCGAAGAGGGACGTGTTCGCCGAGTGACCGGGCGAAGAGGGACATCTTCGCCGAGTGTTTAGACACTCGGTGAAGAGTCCATTAACCGTTAACTCCCAGACCGAGAACTTTTTGTCGCTGAGTGACAGGTGGCACTCGGTAAAGTCTGTGCCGAGTGCCCGAGGGAAGACACTCGGCAAAGACCACAGCACCGAGCCTTTGGCTACCGTGTGCTCTTGGCAAAGCCTTTGCCGAGTGTATTTTGATCTTCGCCGAGTGCCCCCGGCACACGGCAAAAGGGCGATTTCCTGTAGTGTCTTCGACCGTGCCCATTGTGCGACAAGCACAAAAGCCGTGGTGCCCAACCAACGGTTTGGCACTTGGTTAATTCACTCATATTTATGATCTACAAGCTAGTTTGTTTTCATGGAATTAGATCAATCGATGGTCTAGCCGGCATCCTTGCCATATGGCATATTGCAGCAAGCGCTCGCAATTAGTCATGAATCATGCTACTCAAAGCGGCACTGCAAATCTCAACATGCACACCTAAAGGGTTCTGAGCGAATACCACTGGTCGTTGAGCGAATACCACCGGTCCTTGACATTGCCCCTTCAAGCGGGAACCCCGATGTGCGACCTACTGCAACATACATGCTGGAACATGCAGTTTGATCAGGTTGGGGTCCCTAGCGCGCCTTTCGTCTTCGGTCAGTGCACCTGAAAACAGGGCAGCAAACCTTGGTCTAGATGTGCATGTCCAAGCCCTTTGGATGGATCGTTTTGAATGACATGTACTGTTAATGCATTTTGTATCTTTTTCATGGCTAGTATTACGCAAAAGAACCAGGAATCCTTGTTTTCAATCGACTGAAACAGGAAGAAATTTCAGTCGATGAACTACCAAAGAGCAGCAATGGCAGCTGGAGGTTTGGGGCTTAGGGCTGTCGGGTTGTTGAAGGAGGGGCTTCATTGCTTCCGGAGTTAGAAAGGGGTTCGGGGGTGGCAGGTTGGCCAGGCGGTCGTGGCGGTTCCAAAGGCAGCTGGAGGTTTGCGGCCGAACTATGTAGATGTGAAGCCGTTTCCAAAGGTTTACAGTTCTGTAGTGCGCTTCTTGATGTTCCAATTGGCTAACGATTTACAAATAAACTAGTTCCACTGAATAAAAAATGACCTTTCAAAAAATAAATTATCAAAAAATGACCTTTCAAATTTTTGCCATGTATATGACAGAATACAGTAAAACTTTAAATAGCATGCCCCTTTGTGTCATTTGTTTGCAGTATTTAATCTCTTAACGGGTCTGAAAAGTAGCAAACCCGAAACCCAGGTGACTGAAAGTTTCTTCAACTTTCTGTCAACTGAAAAATAGCAAGCTCCTTTGTGTTTGATCTTGTTCCTTAACATTTTGTGCTAATCTAACAAATATTTATTTCTTGGATTTGTTAGAAATAGTAAAAAAGCTTGTTGAGTCATGCCCTACATTGGCGACAGAAGAAAATAACATACACCTGACTCCATTGGACATGGCATCAATTCATAACAAGGTTGGTTGTGCTAAGAGAAATATTACAACATGACTTATCTTTAGGGCATGAAGTATCCATCGATGGTTTCCCAATCCTTAGTAGTGCCGCATATCTCGCGGCCACGTTGATGTTGCCGGAGAGCTTCTCAGCATTGTCCAGA
Source organism: Eragrostis nindensis (assembly GCA_012490785.1). NCBI lineage: Eukaryota > Viridiplantae > Streptophyta > Magnoliopsida > Poales > Poaceae > Eragrostis > Eragrostis nindensis. Next base: position 411,038 of record JAAXCT010000392.1, read on the forward strand.
TGCCCCATATTTAAACGCTCATGGCATGACTTGTCTCCACACTGCTGTAAACTATGGTCAGGAAGAATTTGTAGACTTTGTCATGCAGTCTAAGCAGCTCCGAAAACTCATTAACATGAGAGATGCGGATGGCGATACTGCTCTTCATTATGCAATTCGTAAGTGCAAACCGAAGATTGTTGCTGCGTTGCTGCATCATCAAGACAGAGACCTCACAATACTCAATAATGCGGGTAACCCACCAGTCTCGGTACCATCGGAAGCCGTTGAGCATGCAAAAACTTTAAACTGGGTACGTATGCAGGCATGTTCTTTTCATTCTTATTGTTATATATAGTAAATGCTAGACAGTGCTATAGCATACACTCCTATGGTGTTTATTTCGGGCATTGACACGGTGTATATAAGAAGGACATGCTTGGTGCAGTGGTTAAATCACCCCACTTGTGCCAAGCAGCGGATACCCCTGTTCTGCACTATATTTGGGGCATGGAAGCACTTCTCTTGTTTCAAGATCCCTTGAATATTGCCCTAACAGCACACAGTTGTATGGAGACATCAATGTCAACAAAAATTTGCAACCTTCAAAATCTCATTCTTTCATCACCTTCATAGAGATTAGAAAGCCTGCACCTTTCCATGATAAAACAGGGGTGTTGATACAAAAATTTATTAGGACAGGCATTGTAAGGAACAGAATGAGTTAGAACTGTTGTGGCGTAATAAAGTAATACAGATTTCAGAATGGCAAATGTCTAATAAGAAATAGTGATTAAGAAAGTTGTCCCAATGTATTTGTTAAGCTGCAGACTGCAACATCATCATTTTGAGGGCAAATCACAAGAGCTTCATTAAATCATGGCAGGGTAACAATCTTTGGTAATCACCCCTAACAGCCAATCTGGGGCGTAACCAAAGCTAGACCACATACTCTCACAAACATTAGGCATTTTCGCACAGCAATGCGCTGCTGAATTTGCCTCCCGATGTACAAATGAAATACTAAAGGATAATAAAGACCTGCCCAGCTCTTGGATTTCTTGCCATAAATCACCAATCGATGATCTTGCTAATTCACCATCTTCAAGGAGTTAGCTAGCACTTGATTGTCTAACTCCGAAACGACTCTGTTGCATCCATTGCCACGGCTAGCAACAGATGATTCCTCGCTGCTAGGGCTTCTGCAGTCAAGGTGTCAGCTAGGTGATGGTACTTCCTACCTTCAGCTGCAATCGTTTGTCCCGTGTCATTCCTCAGGATTGCCCCTGTCGCTCCGTCACCGGTAGCAGCATCGAAGGCTCCATCAGTATTCACTTTCACCCATCCTGTATCCGGCGGCTTCCAGACCTCAGTCTCCCGCTGTTTCTTCGGCTCGCGTTTATCATCGAGGCACATCAAATCATCTAACATCTTAGAAATATGCCTCACCGCTCCTCCAGGATCCCGCCGAGAAGAGCCATGCACTCTAGCATTCCGCCCAATCCAGAGCGACCAAACTCCACACACTATCACATTAGCATCAGAGGTGGAGGACCTTTGTCCCGAGATGATATCCCGTGCCCACGTCGTCGGATGCAGTGACGGTAGTTTAACACCCATGATCTCCCGTACCGCCTCCTAGAAGCGTCGCGCATATGAGCACTCTACTGTCACATGGTACATGCTCTCCGTTGGGTCACCACAATCTGCACAAAAACTTTCCTTCGAAACGTGCCTTCGCTTCAGCTCTGCTTTTGACGGCATGAAATTGTTTATAGCTCGCCACCAAAATATTCTTATCTTGGGACGAATCTTCATCTTCCATAGCACCTTCCACCAATATGCTTGGTCTGATGGTTTTGCTGTCCCGTCCCTCATGGCCAGTCGATTTTCCTGGTCTTGCTTCAGAACTTTGTACACCGACCGCACCGAATATATAGTTGCCATTCCGCTCAAAGGCCCAGGCTACTCTATCATCATCACAATTTGTTGCTGGCCGAACTTTGAGAATTTCCTCGGCATCTATAGCAATGAAGGATTCCTTGACAAAAGGTTCATTCCATATTCTAGAACCCGGAATAAACAGCTTGTTGACCAAGCTGACATTGGCGTTCTCCAATTGACACGGGGCTTCAAGGACCCAATCCCCGGAATCCAATTATCCTCCCATATGTATGTTCCTGCTCCTGCCCCAATCCGTTTAAGGACACCCCTAGACAGAACATCCCTGCCGTGTAGCATAGCTTTCCATGTGGCTGAACTTTTCTTCTTCCTCATAGCCGTCAAGAAGTCACCATTAGGGAAGTATTTCCCTTTTATAACTCGGGTACAAAGAGCCTCCGGCCTTGTCTTTTTTCTGAGCGGCAATTACCTCTTCGCGAATAGTAGAGTGCACGGCTAGATTGTGAATGGCTACTACAGGTGGGACATGGGTACTTGGCTCACATTCAGAGAGGATATTGCCCTCCTCTTGCAGAATCAGATTGTTGCAATGTACTTTACGACTTAATGCATCAGCTACGACGTTGGCCTTTCCTGGGTGATAATGAATTTCCAACTCGTAGTCCTTAATCAATTCAAGCCACCTTCTCTGACGCATGTTTAAGTCAGGCTATGTGAATATATACTTAATACTCTTGTGATCTGTATAGATATGTACCAGATTTTCAAGTAGATAATGCCTCCACATTTTTAGGGCTAGCACGACTGCGGCTAGCTCTAGATCATGGGTTGGATAATTTTCCTCATGTTTGCGCAATTGTCGGGATGCGTATGCAATAACACGGCCCTCTTGCATAAGCACACTTCCAAGCCCTGGACCTGACGCATCACAATACACATCAAAAGGCTTGGTGATATCCGGTTGAGCAAGCACGGGAGCAGTTGTCAAGAGTTTCTTTATCTTGCGGAATGCCTCTTCACAAGGCTCAGTCCACTCATATTTGACCTCTTTCTTTAGCAGCTTTGTGATAGGTTGTGCCAATTGTGAGAAACCCGGAATGAATCGTTGATAGTAACCGGCAAGACCTAAGAAACTGCGAACTTGATGTACCGACGTGGGTGCCTTCCAATTTAACACTTCTTGAACCTTTCCTGGGTCCACAGAGATTCCTTCGGCTGAGACCACGTGACCAAGGAATGGCACACGGTTCAACCAAAACTCGCACTTGCTGAATTTTGCATATAACTTATGGTCCCGTAATCTTTGCAACACAATCCGAAGGTGTTCAGCGTGTTCTTCTTCAGTCTTAGAATAGATCAAAATGTCATCAATGAAAACCATGACGAATTTATCCAACTCCTCCATGAACACCGAGTTCATCAGATACATAAAGTGAGCCGGAGCATTTGTCAATCCGAATGACATCACAAGATATTCATAAAGGCCATAACGGGTAGAGAAGGCAGTTTTTTGAATGTCCTCTTTTCTGATTTTAATCTGATGATGGCCCGATCGAAGATCTATCTTGGAGAAAACCTTTGCACCAGCCAGTTGATCAAATAATATGTCAATACGAGGCAGCGGGTACTTGTTCTTGATAGTGACGTCATTCAACGGTCGACTACAAGGCGTAGTGACATATCCTTCTTCTTCACAAATATGGGCGGGCAGGCCCAAGGTGATGAGCTTGGTCTAATGAATCCCTTTTCCAAAAGCTCATTTAACTGAATCTTTAGCTCGGCCAACTCATTGGGAGCCATCTTGTAGGGTGATCGGTAAATAGGTGAAGTTCCGGGTTTCAACTCAATTTTGAATTCAACTTCTCTATCCGGTGGCAATCCAGGGAGATCTTCAGGGAATACATCCACAAATTCACATACTACTGGCACTACAAGAAAAACCCCTCTGTAGATACGCTTTATTAATAGGTTAGATACACATATTGCGTCTCTATCAAGATGTAGAGACGTTTTCACAAAGCGTGTCTGAGGCGTCGTCGCACGGGCCGTGTTAGAGTTCAGTAGATACGATTTTTGAAAGCGTGCCTACAAAGGTTTCGATCCTCCTTAGAGACATTATTCCACGTATCTACATATATAGATATGTTTTCATAGATACAATTACAATACATATCTATTGAGTAGACACGTTTCATTGTGATGGATTCAAGTGTGTTAAAAAATGTAGATACGTTGTATGTCGTCTTTATAGATACGTGTCAAATAATGTAGACACCTTTGATTTATTCACGCCATTAGTAGGAGTTGAACCTGAGACCTCTTTGTTTCATGCAAGCTCATCTAACCATCTCCTCTCGCAAACAACTCTGAATAGATTTGGACATATATTCTTTTCTACTCATATGTTCTAATGTTTCAACGTCTCTAGAATCATTGATAGCGTGTCAACACCGTCTCTAGATGAGGCTACATACGATGAAAGCATGTTTAATATCGTATTATTTTTATACGTTCTTTATAACATATCAAGAAGCGTCTTTACATGAGTCTAGATATGATCAAAACGTGTCAAAATGTCATATCACTTTGAGACATTCTCAATAGCATGTCAAGAATCGTCTTTGAGGGGCTAATAATGGTTGAAAGCGTATCTAGTATCGTATCATTAAGAGATGTTATCAAAAACATGTCAAGAAGCGTGTTTACGATGCGTACTAACAGTTCAAAGCGTGTCTAATATTGTATCATTTTAAGATGTTATAAAAAGCATGTCAAAAAACATGTCTATTTTGTTACCCACGTTAAAGCGTATCTAATAACGTGTCAAATTGACACGCTCTCAATATCGTTGCAAAAAACGTCTTTAGGTGCTGATGTAGTGACGTTTATAAAAGCGCATCTAGAAAAGCGTGCTTAGAAGGCATTTTTCTTGTAGTGTGCATGGGATGTCCTCAATAGACACTTCTTCGAGATTATGGAGAACAACTGAGGATTTTCGGGCAAGGTTTAGGACTATAGAGTCGGCTCCATTTTCTGGTAGAGCATTATGATGTTTCATCCATTGGATTCCTAGGATAAAATTATTCCTTGTTGATCTAACATAATAAAGGAGGTGGGATAAATTTTTCGGTTCAGCTCTATAGGAGTTTTTGCTAAGATTTGACTTGCATAGATTAAACCACCAGGGGATCGTATGACATAAGGAGAATCTGCGGTGTCGGTGGTAAGCTGGTGTTTTACAATACATGCCTTGCTTACAAAGCTGTGGGAAGCACCAGAGTCAAACAAGATATCGACAGGGCGGTTATTCAGGGAGAACGTACCGGCGAGTACAGGCTCTCCCTCTAGGATATCCTCAAGCGAAATGTAGTTCACCCGCGCAGCGCGCGATGTGGGATCATGAGGTAGAGTTTGGTTTGCCGACAGCCTAGGAGCATTATTATTGGCGTCCCTCCCGGGATAGGGACATTCCCTAGCATGGTGACCGCGATGGCCACAGTTAAAACACCCTTGACTTCCATAATTTCTTGGCGGAGGCGGAGCACGTGGTTGTCCCGTAGCTGGTGGTGGAGGTAGAGCACCATACTGTGATGTTGGTGACCCTCTAAACCTCTGTCCTGTCAGAGAAGTGTACGCTAAATGAAACTTAGCCGGTGGTCCTGATGATGATGCACCAGTGGGAGTCTTTCTCTTGCGTTTTTCATTCTCCATCTCACGGTGAGTATCCTCTTGGATGATAGCAGCATTGATCAAGTCGTTATGTGTGCCAGTTTGCTGCCAATTAAGATCATTTCTGAGCTGCGGTTTTAGTCCGCGACGAAAAGCATCGCGCTTCTTATCCCCAGTGTCAGCATACGTACTAGCATATGGAGCTAAGTGATTGAACTTCTGGGAGTACTCCATAACGGACCTCCCTCCTTGTTTTAGTTCCAGGAACTCCTGAAACTTCCTTTCCATAAGTCCAGCGGAATGAAATGGGCTCGGAAAGCCATCTTGAACTCCTCCATTGGATTTGATGTCCATCGGGCTGTGAGGCTAAGTAATTAGCCCACCATGCACTTGCACCTCCCTTGAGTTGCTGTGCAGCGAAGAGAGTCTTCTGGACTGATGTGCATTGTAGAAGACCGAATTTAGATTCAATGTTACGGATCCAGTGGTCCGCGTCCAACGGCTCCTCACAGGATTCAAACTTCGGCGGTTGAGTGGATAGGAAATTCTGGTAAGTAGTGGCACGGGGTTGATCGTCGTGGCCACCGTCTTGAGCAGTGTTATGCACCAGTGTGCGAAGCAGATCAGAATTCTCTGCCCTTGACTCAAGCAGAGTTACCAGGATCTGTTCTAGCTCCGAAGGAGGCGGAGATGGAGGTGGGTCCTCTCCACTTATGCTTGATGGTCCTGGTTGAACATCGTACAGATCCTCCAACCGACGGGTGCGCACCATCCTGTAACATCATGGTACGTTAGTTCCTATTCCTTAACCATGGCACATCACTTGCAGGAATAATCATATCATGGGTTGTATATGAAAAATTCAGATTCGATCCAACACAATTTAAGCAATTATCCAAATTCCACTAAGCTCAAGGTTTGACCATTACACAATGCTTAACATGATAGAGTTAGTACAACTTTGGTACACAGAGCTACAATCCAAGATACATTTGACCCAACGTACTAGGACAAGTGAAATTACAATTTAACTATTACATCGATCCATCACTAGGGTTTACAGAAGAAGGCTCGTACGGAAATTCCCAAAATACTACCACTGATCGCGTCCAAGTCCAAAGGCCGTCTATGCTAGTCCTACTACATAACCCAGCATTCGTGACTACAGACTCATTACTGAGCTCCCTAAGCAGGGCCTAAGTCCTCAACGTCGGAGTCCCCGTCAATCCTGTCGAGGTGCTCGTCCGGTACTGGCGGTAACTGGGCCTGAGCCATATGCTCCTGTAACTGGGCAACCTGAGTCTCTAGCTCAACTCTAACTTCAGTCAACTCCAATACCCTTCCTCTAGCTTCCTGTAGATGAGTCTCCCAAGTTATGGCGGTGATCTTCTTGTTGAACAATCACCACATCTCTGTCATAGATCTGCTGTCGTAATGTAGTCACTTCGGCGCTCCTGGTATCCAATACAGCATTTAAGTCCTGGTTCCGCTGCTGGGCAGAACGAAGCTCATCTTCCAGGCGGCGCTGGTCCGCAGCCAAGTTCCTAACGGCCTGTGCCTGGAATCTCTGTAGCATGGCTGTCTCGTGTTGTACATACAACTGACCCGTAGAGAAGATAGTCAGCATGTGATGTCCTGCGTTGTAGTGAGGTGAGGTGGTGTCACCCACCCTCCGGATGCGTCGGCGCCATTCCGGGTTCGACTGGTCCCAAACAGGTATAGTCTCATATTGGGTACCAGCGGTGTACTCCATCCGACGCTGACAAAATCAATGATCATTGTGTGAGCTGCCCTTGACAGGCCATCACAGGCGTCAGATGCAGTGACTGTCCTCTCAGTCTCCACCCATGAGGAACGATGTGGGTGGGCCGCTATCGTGATCCTTGTCTCCGCGACGGACATCCGATCCCGTCGTATTTCCCGCAGGCGATAAACAGGTGGCGTGGCGTAACCGAAATAACGTAACATTTCCCACAAGAAAGTGGGGAGTCCAGGAAGATGGAGACCATCCGTGGTCACTGACCCGTCCTCCTGGAACTCACCAAAGCCGTAGAGGTCCATCTGAAAATTTAGGTCCACGGGTGAGTACACAACATTATGATTAAACTGTTAATTATGAAAGGGTAGGTTGGAACAATAGGTGAAAATAGTGAGCATAACACGTGTGGTGACCCTAATACAAAGCGTCAGGTTTCAGTTCATTTCTTAAGCTTTCCGGAGAGGGTTAGCGCACCTCAATCCAGTAACCGAGGCCAAAAACTATAAATTTCTAAAATTCTTTAACGAAACTGTCATCTCAGACTGGACAGAATAGCACAGTCGAGTTTGGAATGCAAAATGCAGCTCTTCCACTCGGTTTCAGCCCAGGGTCTCTAAACAAAGTTGTAGAGCTCTAAGTTCTCTTTCCAATGGGTACTAACCCAGCTCCAGGGGATTTAAATTGAATTTCCTACGAAATTTCAAAATCCAGGTGGTCATGCTGTTTGGACAGAAAACAGAGAGGTATAAAATTGAAAATTTGGGCAGCATAACGGCTGTTCTAGGGGCAGTGTGCAAAAGATAATTTGTAGAAAACTTCGAGATCTTTCCAACGGTTATAAGCTCGACTAGTCAGGTTTCCTAGATAATTTCCTTATGATTTTCTATGCTTAGGACAGAATCGGGCAGTTTCTGAAATTTTTGCACAACTATGACCTCCTTAGCGCATTGTATTCAAACTTCGTTCGTTTTCATTATGGGGACGTTATGAAAAAAAATATGCGAGAAAATAAAGTCAAGTTTTAGTTACTTAATGCGATGCCATGCTCATGATGCAACGATTTAGTTGATGCTATTCGTTCCTCACCAAAAAGAAAAGAAAGTCGCCAACTTAGTGGCTTGCGTTAAATGGTGACGACCCGTACTCATCACGTAAGTTAGTCTAGTTTGCGTACACACATACTAACGGCGTTAGCGTACCTGCAGAAGATTCATTTCAGAAACAATCATCAAATCAAAAGAATTACGAAAACAAGACAAGTTCTAAAGTAACGGTTCGTAGAATGAACCGCCTCGAGCCCATGCTTCTCTCGAGTAGCCAAGAGTCCATTTCACACTGTCGGACTTAAAAACACAAAAAAATCGTACGACCATTGAAACGGTCGTCTCGCCTCAACACCCCTCAGGCGAGTGAGTAATTGTCCTGTATACGTCTGCAGGATCAGACACCGATATCAAGCGTGTCGGCACAGCGCACATACCTTGGATGAAGCCGTAGTTGCAATAAGTAAACGATCATAACACAGGTTAGCTTTGTCACCAACTCTAACATCCTTATATTTGGGCATTTCTAACGTATCCTCACCGTTATAAGTCGTGTTGGTTTTCAAAATACGTCTTAGTTGTTGTATTATCCCGAGTCTGGCTCTGATACCCGCTGTGGTGACCGCACCAGCGTCACACCCACGGATCGTACTCCGAGGTCCTGATTAGGCAGAAACAAGATAATACAAATACCAAGACCACATTCGCAATTCAATTACAGAGTTCAAAGACTTATTGTTATTACATTGGAGTTCGATTGCAGCGGAAATTACAAATTTGAGTTCAAAATACAGCGGAAGCGATAAGATAAAACGTTAAAGCGTTCAAAATACATCTCTTCGGTAGAAGCACGTGATGGTCTTAAGCCCATACAAGCCATCGCCTAGCATCACTTCAACACATGTTTCTGCGGCGGTGGGCTAGACTCCCAGTGAGAGGTCCAGCCCTCTGGGCACTGCATGTCCCAGGGCATCACACCTACAGGCAAGTCGCATACCTGAAAACAACGGTGGCACAAGCCTGAGCAACTAAAGCTCAACAAGACTGACCCGACATAAAGGTTCTAACCAACTTCTAGGCATGCAAGGCTCAGAGCAGTGGTTTATTTGCCAATAAAAGACCAGCGACTAAGCATTTGATCCTTTGAGGGGATTAACTTATCAAGTTTCAATTTAACATTTAGTAAGCATGTGAAACTGAAATTAAAATACAAGTATAACATTACATCAAATAAGATAGCATAAGTAACAGAATAGTAACATCAGTTATCATCATCATGCTCTTCATCATCACTTTAAACACTAAGTAGCGACGCACCGAACAAGCGGACTCATTACTGCGAGAGACAGCGACTCGAATCGATATACACCAGCTGGGTTAACTCGAGAGACACGCTTTATGCATCATTTAAGAACACATAAAGCAACCGTTCACTAAGGCATGCGACTAGTCGGTCCGGGTCCAACCCTCCCAAGTGGTAGCCGCCCTTCAGTCTCATCGGGGGATCCGGACATACCACTCGTCTCGCGGTCCGTCGACCAAAGTGGCTGGTTGCCGTCCAAGCTAGCCTATGTCAAAGTTATGTAGGTTTACTAGTTCCCATATACTAGCATGCACTAGGTACGTTCAATGCTTGCCCGAGAGGGCCATCCACCCCGGTCCTCAACCGACACAGGCAAGGCTACACACCAAGATCATTCCTCGGTGCACCTATACTACCTAGGGCTTGCCCGCATCTCAAATTTCATCACTACATCACTTATCCTCCATGATAAGCGACCTATCAATTAATCAGTGTGTCTTCAGAGTTGGTGAAACAGTAAAATTTAAGAGTTTGATCATCGCACTTAACTCTAAGCATAGCGAGTTACTAACGGGGCAGCTAGCAACTAACTTAAACATTCAACAAGGGTCATTTGGAAACAATGCAAGTGGATTTCAAACAACTCCTATAGACTTGACCTAATGCACAATCAAGTGATTCTGGGCTCTAAGTTGTTGAAAACATAAAACTTGCAAAATATAGGAGAATGCACCGGGGCTTGCCTTGATGATTAAAAACTACTGGGTTAGCCTCCTCGTTGTTCACTTCGTGCCCGACCGAGGGATCCGGCTGAAAATTCTCGGCGGGTGCTTCTTCAACGGTTCCTACAATATGTCGTTATGTCAAAAGAGAGGAATGCAAGATTGCATAACGGAATGAAATGTAGATGCATGATTATGAAAAAGGACTCATGAAACTTTCCAAGTAAATAAGGTTTTGGTTCAGATTTGCTTATTAGGAAAAATCGGTTTTATCAAGGTAAAATGCCATGCTTGTCACTATTTAGTTAAATGATGAAAAGAGAGGCTCCTAAACCACTTAAGTTAAACATGTATTAAAATGTATCTAGAAAGCATAAAACTAACTATAGGGTCTGGTGGTTGAAAGTCAAGAATTTAATCATGAGTTTGAACTATATTACTTGTTATTAAGTAATTGCTTAGAAAGGATATTTAAGTGCTATATAACTTAGAATTTGCAAAAGCTTCTGACAATTAATCTGACATGCATAAATTTTGAAATTTTTACAGAAGCACCTACATGCCATGATGAACATTCATGCAAAAATTTAGGCCCATCTCATGCTAAATTATTTTATAGTGAAAAAATGCATAAAATGAGGCAATAATCTAAACAATTAACAGATGCAGGGGTAAAATGGCCAAATTAACTCAGAAGACAGAGAAGATTAAAAGGAACTTACAAACTAATTTTCAGCATTTTTACTGTTGTAGAAAGTCCTTTAGAAATTATTTAATCCTAAACCCTAGATTTCTCTCCTTAAGCCAAACAGAGGGTTCTTGTTAGAAAATGAGCATACTCCCTTTTAGAAAGTTGTAGATATACTTGCAAGGATTCCAAAAGCTATGGCTCAAGATTTTTGGTTGGGTGGAACTTGCTCTATGGGATTTTTAGTGTAAAACAAGGATTCTATTCCTTAATTTATTCTGGCAAAACATCCAGAAAATGATGCCACTCCTTTGCAAAACCTGTAGATCTAAGAGTGAGGATTCCAACAAATATTTTTGTGTCATTTTTATAGCTACCAAACTTTAGTTTTCGATTTTTGAATTTGGCCCAAAAATTGAAAGAAGCAAGGAGTGGTGGACGGCGAACGGCGCGGCGAACGGCAGTGTGGTGGCCGCGCGTGAGTGCGGACCGCGTCACAGGGGACGCCTCGAGGTGGCGAGCCAGGGCGGCAAGGTGGTTGGGCGCGGCACTTACCGACGAGCACGAATGCCGAGGTGGAAATAGATGGCGGAGCAGAGCGGATGGAGCGGCGGCGGACTTGGGCGTTCCAACGGAAAAACTGGAAAAGAAGAGGCGAGAACTTGTCAAAGGTGTGCGCAAGAGTGAAGGACACGCTCCGTCACGAGGAATCTGGAGACGGCTCACCGGCAGCTACGGAACGGGCGCAAATGTCGAGGTCGACCCGTTCGGAGCTCGCGAGAAAACGAATTATCTGGGCCGATTACTGAGCCATTGGGGGCGAGTTTTGGGCGGAGAAGAAGAGCAGAGAGAGGCGAGTCGATCGAGTCGGCTGATCTGTGGAGGGTGGCGGTGTATCGACGGCAGCGAGCTAGTGAACGGCGGTGACAATGGCGTGGCTGCGCTCGGCGAGAGAGAGAGCGAGAGTGCAGGGCGCGCGAGAGAGAGGAGGAGGCCTGTGTGTGCCTTTAAGACGTCGCCGTGCTCGTCTCGACCAGGTGGGGCTTCGCGCAGGGAACGGCGTCCATGTGGCCGGTGGCGTACGACGCCGCCGTGCTCACGGGCGCGGGCGCGTCGCGAGCGCGGGCACGGCCGCTGACAGGTCGACCCAACTCCCTTTCGAATTTTCAAACATTTAGTCGGTTTTCCAACTTCAAAAATGCATAAATATTACTTCCGCTACCCCAAAAATTAAGAAAAAAAATATGTTTGGAAAGAGCATAGGATGGAGATTCCAGTAGGCATGATGTTGATCAGAGTTGAGCCAAAAAGGAAATATGTAAATTCCCAAATAGGGTAAGAATTTAACTTTTCATGAATTTTTAGGGTATCTAAATATTTGAATTAAAGGCTAGGATTATGTGTAGAATTTTTATCTGGCAAAAACTACCACATATATTTTTAACAAGGGTGACTACTATGGAAACATTTTGACTTGTAGTTCAAACCTATGAGAAATTGTTTAAAAATTAAATTCAAACACTATGCATGTCAATAGAAACTTTATATTGGGGCTTCCTAGGGTCAGGGGATATTTGTAAAAATTTCTCCTAATTGTTTGGGCAGTGGGGGTGTCACATTCCCAGACATGCATCCATTCAGCGTAACCGCTGTCGGAACCCGCTTCGCAGACACCTACCAGCTCGTTGCCCGCAAAGCCTTGAAACTCTTGTGCCAGATCTACGAAGAACCCCTCAGCCGCAGCTTCATGACGTACTTTCCCTCAGCTGATCACAGTCGCCCCAGTTGGAAAGCCCGCATGGCCGGTCTGACCAGACCAGATATTCGTGAGCATGCCCCAATCCTTACTGCCACAGCCAAATACCTCGAGGTATTGGATGACCTGTGCGACCAGCAAGCCAAACGCCTTGAAGCACGCATTCGCCACGAGGAAGAATGCGAGGCACGCTACCTAGCCGTGCGCCTCATGCTTACTGAAGCCGAAGCCCGTGCCGCTAAGGCCGAAAGCAATGCATCGGCAGCCCTTGCCGTTTTGTCCAAATTTGCAACTCCCCGCCCAGACCTGAATACAACTCAGCCACCGGAGCCCCTGATGATGTTCTCAGTTGTTTGTCCCAAAGCACGGACCCCTACCGAGTTTTGTATCAGAAGTACCTTGGAAACCCACCTAGATCCAGCTCGTCTCAAGAAAAGATCTAGGATGCCTAGTGTACCCCTTGTACCGCATCAAGAGAATCCGCAGTGATTGTGTTCGGATTTGCCCTTCCTTTTGTGCGCAAAAGTCTTGCCTTGACCAGCCAGCTAATCCTCTGCACCTCCCCCAGCACAAGTCCTACTTATTCCACAAATCCAAATGCCTATCCTATCCTATTTGCCAAAAAAAAAAAATGAGCCCATGAGTCACTTGGCCCAGCCCAACCGAGCGGCCATTTCCGCTTAACCCCCGCTCGCCTCCCTGCTTGGCCTACCTCCAGCCCGTTCCCCCTGGCCTAGCCACCCGGCTCCCCTTTCCCCTTTTGCTTCCCAAGACTCCACAAGATCTCGCCGCCGGAACCCGCTCCGACAGCCACCACCATACGTCGTGTCGCCGCCGCATCGACACAGACGCCAACAGACTCTCCACTAACCTCGACAGTCTGACCCACTCTCCCCCTTGGAATCCACCTATCCTGGTTCCATTGCAATCCGCACCGCATGCGCACTCATCCTTGTCTTCCCCTCTGCCAGAAGCACTCAATCGAGCGTACGACGCGACCTATCCCCGGCTAGAGCTAGCCGGCATGCATCGATTCCTTGGCCTTACCCGGTGCTCGCTTTATAGCCTCGACATCGGTGTCCCGCCGCACACCGACTAATAATCTTGCGCACATCGCGTCTCTCCTGCTTCGTCAACCCCTCCAGCAGCCATAAAAAGACATCACCTCAAGCCATGGCTTCTCCCAAGCGAAACACTACCTTGCTCCGCCTCCTTCCCACCTCAAGAATCTGCCGCCCCGAGCCTCTCGCAACTTGGAGCCGGTACCCAGCCTCGACCGGCATGGACTCATTCTGGGATGTGCTGATCTGGGTGATTGTTGCAGTACTATCAGTGCTAGCCTGCTGGGTGCATGTGCGTTTCAACCGCCCGCTGGATGACCACGACGAGTGACGTCTCATCCCCTTGTAAATTTCCGACTCCTCTTTCCTTGTAATCAGTAATGTAAGAGTGTCGAAAATTCTGTATCTTTGTGTATCTGCTCTTCTTAAGCTTAGTTTCGTCTCGGATTGTTTGATGAGAAAAATGTTCCACCCTTTGTGAAGTAAATCTGAGCAATCCCTGTTCGCCTCGGATTTTTTTTCTCCTTTCCCTAGCCTGCTCGAATCTCGGGGACGAGATTCATTTTAAGTAGGGTAGGTCTGTAACACCCCAAAATATTTAAAAATAATCCAAATACAAAAAATTGCTCCGAATTTATTTATTTTTTAGACATGCTTTACGGAATATAAATTAACTAGAATTAATTGAAACTTCAAGAAAAATAAAATAGATCCTTGCCAAGTGTTTGTTTTTCTTTATTTGGATTTATTGATTTATTTGGCCTTGACCCCTTCTTAATTTGAATTCATTCCGAATTCAAATTTAACTCCATTCCGATTTCCAGAAAATAATCAGACTTGCAGAAATCTCCTCCTTCCCTTGGGCCGAAGCCCACTCTCCTCTCTGGCCCGGCCTGCCCCTTTCCCCTCTTCCTCCAGCCGGCCCGGCCCGCCTCCCTTTCTTTTCCTCAGGCCGCAGGCCCCTCTTCTCCCTTCCCAGCCCAACACGGCCCGCACGGCCAGAGTGGCCCAGCCGGCCTAACGCCGCTGTTTCCCCTACCTCGCGACGGGAGCACCACGAAGCCGCCAAGCGCACCTCGCCACGCCCCGCTGAACGCCCCAAGCACCGCCGCGCCTTACGCGCTGCCGTCCGCCCGCCGCCACCTTGCCCACTACCTGGCCGCGCCGCAGAGCGCCCACACTTGCGCCCTCTGCTGCGCGCGCGTCGCCGCCGTGCCTTGCCGGCCGCGGCCGCGCCGGTCCCGTCGCCACTCGCCAGACACCGCCGCGGAGCGTCATTCGCAGCGCCAGCCTGGCCTGCCCTCACCTGCGCACAGCGCGCTCCACAGCGCCGCCTCGGCCACGCGCCACCGCCCCAGTCGCGTGCTGCTCGCCTCGCCCAGCGCCGCCTGCCTGCCGCCCACGTGCCGCGCCTGGACACAGTCACCATGCCCGCCAACACCGTCCGCTCAGACGCCAGCTCACCCCAGCTCCACGACGGGACCGCACGCTGCACTCTCTCTGCATCACTGCCCGCTTGTCGCCGCTCACGCGCCTCGCCCGCGCGGTGCCGCGCTCCGCACGACACGGCTCCTCACCGGTCCAGCCCGGCGCCATCTAGCTTGCGTGCAGCCGCTTCGCTGCTCCGCCCGAGCCGGCGACGCGTCACATCACATTGTCAACCACCACAGCACTGCCGCACAGCACCTTCGATGAGACCTCACTCTGCCCCGCATTGCTCCGGCGACGCAGGGTCGCGTCTCCTCGCTCTGCTCCGCTACCGCACCCACGTGGGCATGCTCCCCCAACAGCGCCACCGTTGACGGCGAAATCGATCCTCGCCGCTTGGTCGCTCAGCCACCCGGCCGCCTCCGCCTATGAAAGCCGGTGCGCACACACCCTTCTCTCCACACCAGTGCCATTCCCACCTCCTCGCACCCCACGAGCAGCCGTCCGTTGAGTTTTTCCCCAAATCCTGAGCTCCCCAACCATGGCTGCCTGTGCTGCGAAATCAGTCGCCATCTTCCGCTCCCTCGCCCCCATCCTGCTGTGAGGAAGTGCGAGAGACCCCCCTCCGCCGCCTCCCCAACTCGTCCGCCCCTCTTCCTCCTCTCCCCCCATACGGACCCGAGCTCCAAGCCCGCCCATGGCAGCGAACAGAGGAGAACGAAGAGGACCTCCTGTTATCGTGAGTAAAATTACACTTTTGCAATTTGCCCCTCGAGCTTTTCCCAAATAAACCCACCATCCTATTCTAGTTATACAATCTTACACCTAGCCCCTCTTCTTCTAAATAATTCTGTTTCTTCATCCACCATTGCATTCTTTCCAATAAAGCCCCCAGATAATTATTTTAATTATGTTTAGTCCTGCTCTTTTATTGAAAGGACCCTAGACTTTTAGATAATTATCTTCCAGCCCATACTCTTTTGCAGAAAGGCCCTGAACTTTGTGTAAATAACAAATAGGTCCCCACGACCTACTGGCTTCACCAGAAAATATCTACACCTTCCGAAAATCATATCTTTTCAACCCTAGCTCCGTTTCCGGCGATTCTCGCGCCCGCGCGCTCATCGCGACGCGTAGGATTTACCGGAAATAATCCTAGCACCATAACGACCCAGATACCACCCGTCATCCACCAATCCCTCAGTCCAGTTGTCCTAATCCTACTCGACCGCCACCCAAAATATTCCGTAAATTGGATCTTGCTTCTTGGAGCTCCGATTTACACGTTCTCTCCACCGGTAATTCATCGAACCTCTCCTCTCTCTATTGGAGTTTTACCTGTGTTTTATATGGGTCTTATTCGCCTTTATTTTCTTTGCGCTTGCACTGCACGGTTTATCAAATAAGACGTCCGAAGAGAAGTCGACGTCAACCCAAGCTTCGACGACAAGCTAGAAGGCATGGATCTGAAGAAGGATTTCAATGTCTACACTTCGCCAAACAACGTAAAGATGCAACGACGCATTGTTTAGGAAACAGATGGTATTTGCCAGGTAAGCTCTAACTTCCTTGATCATATTTATCCTATTAAATGAGTGAAGAATCTATTTAGCGCTTATTCTACTTGCATACTCTCTTGAGTGATATGTTGATATGTGCATGGCTTAGCATTTACCTAATTGCGTGATGGTAATTCCGTTGTAGTTACCAAAACCCCTCCTTGTTATACATGCCAATAACTTATATTAAACTTAGGATTTCTCCAACATTAGATGCCCAATGTATGGAATGCTGCTTTGCTTAGAAGTGCTTAGGACCCCGTGATGATGCTCATCACAAAACTCTATCATATACTTCCTTTTCGAAATGGTATTAAAAAGGTGTTTGGTGGTGTGTGTATAATTGGGTGGGTGATAGACTAACTGTGCTAAGGGGAAGATGGGGGGATATCTTTGGTGGTGGGTGAGGCTCCATAGTACCGGTGAAGAGTACTTGGTGTTGGTGTATGTGCTTAGGTCCACCTGCTGTGGACGTGCGTTTGCCCTACCGTATAAGGACCGGCTCGCAAGGACCTCAAATTGGTAATTTATGTACAACCACAGAACCTGTTTGGGCAGGACTGACGCAGGACCCTAGGTTCCGTAGCAAGTAAGTTCCACCGGGAGTAGTAGACATGGAGGCCAGAGGTGGTGGTGTGCACGTGGTGAAAGTCCAGTACTTGGCATTTGGTGATTGGCGTTATGGCTCGCGAGCCATAGTCGCTAGCCTCTGGAATCCGTGGTGGGCTTGTGGGTGTGCCTAGGCGAGGTGGAGGCGTTATGTATCTCCCTGGCCCGGAGTGCATAGCCTGTGGTGAAAGTGTACAACCTCTGCAGAGTGTTTTATTAATCGTTCGGATGTCCGTTGTCACGGTTTTGACATGCCAAACCTTGGGCTCTCTTCGATTAGCCACAAATATTATATTCCTTGGTGCGTGAGTGGGTGTAGTGATACCAGTGTTTTGGTGATGGTGTTGGCAAGGTGTGCCAGGGCTGTTATGACCATCGGTCGGAAGGCCCAACTTAAAATACGGGTACTGTCGGGATCAATTGCATCTCCCGCAGGACCAACCAATTAAAATAATTACAGATCCCTCTTTACCCCTTGATATCTGTTCTTAGTGAACCCCACTTGCTTAGCTGCTAGCATAATTATGAAACCCCTTGCCTATTTCCTTGCTACAACTACAAATGCTTTACTATACCCTTGTTTAGTGTTAGGGCTTGCTGAGTACCCTATGTACTCACTGTTTGCTCTATGTGGTTTTTAGTGAACAACTCCAGTGAAGATAATGACAGTTAGGGTTTTTCCTATGCTTCAAGTTGCCCGTGGTAGTGATTCAGTTTCCGTGCCCTCTTCCGCTGCATCTAATGATTTGTAAGTAAGAAATGTTTGGTAAGTTCTCCGTAAATCCTCGTATTTTAGTATTGTATGGATCTGATATTATCTGTATATGCGTACCAACTACTGATCCAGGGATTGAGGTTGCATAGTATATCCCTGTATAGGGGTATGACACTCGTGAACACCGGATCTCGATTGCTCACGATGGAGGATGGAAACCCGTGTAGTCGGACGATGTCGTCGAAGAACGCCTTGGCCACGGACGCCGCTGTGTAGGGGTGACTAAAAGCAATGAAGTGAGCGTATTTAGAAAATCAATCAACCACTGTGAGGATCACCGATTTCCCTTGTACTTTGGGTAGCCCCTCGACGAAGTCCATGGAGATGTCCGCCCACACCTGCATTGGTACCGCGAGCGGCTACAGCAAGCCGGTGGGATGTAGCGTCTCCGTCTTGTTGCGTTGACACGTAGCGCAAGTCCTGACGAATTCCCGCACCAAAGCGTGGTCGTGGTGGATGAAGAAGTCAGCGCAGAGTCGATGTAGTGTCTTCTGGACGCCTTCGTGCCCGGCCCCGTGAGCCAACTGCAGCAGGGCGGGCAGCAGCGTTGATGTCGCCGCCACGAGGCCATCCTCCACGCACTATGGCGCGCCTTGCTCTCTTGCCACGATCTGATCTCGGAGTCGCCGTATGTCACCATTCGTGGCCACCTCCTTCCGAATCTCGTCGTACAAGCGGAATGACAGGCTGGAGATGGCCGCAAGTGTGTCGTCCTCCGCGTCGCGATGGGGCAGGGCATCGGCCACCGTGTTCAGGGGCCCTGGTCTAAACTCCACCGTGAAGTCGAAGCCAAAGAGCATGCTTAACCACTGATGCGACGGAATGGGGAGAGACGTTGGTTAAGCAAGAATTTCAGGCTGTAGTGATCAGTGCGCAGTACGAAGTGCAGGCACCACAGATAGTCCAGCCAGTGTCGGACAGCCTGAACGAGGCCGATTAATTCGCGCTCATACGCGGCGAGCTTGACATGGCGAGGTGCGAACGGCCGGCTGAAGAACGCCAATGGTCTTGCGCCTTGGTGGGGCACCGCGCCAAAACCAGTGCCAGACGCATCGCAATCCACCACAAAGGGCTTGTCGAAGTCTGGAAGCTGCAGCACTGGCCCGGCCGATAATGCATCCTTGAGGGCCTGGAACGCTACCGCCACCTCCTCCGTCCAGCTGAAGTCATCCTTCCTCAGTAGTTGCATGAGGGGAGCTGCGATTGCGCCGTAATCCTTAATGAACTTGCGGTAATACCCCGCAAGCCCCAAGAATCCACGCAGCCCCCGTGCAGACCGCGGTGCTGGCCATGTCGCCACGGCCTGGACCTTGTTGCCGTCCGTGGCGACCCCGTCCGTGGAGATGATGTGGCCGAGCTAGGAGACTGATGACGCCGCGAACGTACACTTGGACCTCTTAAGGAAGAGGCTATGGGAGGACATCAGCTCGAGGATGGTCTAGACGTGCTGTAAGTGCTCTTCCCAAGACGCGCTATAAATGAGTATATCATCAAAGAACACAAGCACGAACCGTCTCAGGTATGGTCGGAGGTTGTCATTCATGGGCCCTTGGAACGTGGCCGGGGCGTTCGTCAGGCCGAACGGCATGACCAGGAAGTCAAAGTGCCCATGGTGCGTCCGGAACGTCGTCTTCTCAATGTCGAGCTTGGTGAAGAAGCGTGCCCTGTGGAGTTCATCGGGAGCTCGTCTACCACCGGGATCGGGTACTTTTCCTTCATCGTGCACTTGTTCAGGGCTCTGTAGAGCGAAGAATGCCGAGCTGGATGGTCTGATCGTGTAACGTCCCACCCCAGGGCCAGGCCCGCTTACAACCTGGCAGCTTTTTAGGATCTCAAGACTTCCCTCACAGACCAATACAAGTCTTTTCTACGCACTTTGACCTCACTCGTGCGCACCCGGGAAGAACTTCCTGGTCGGTCATCCATCCCCAAATTGCTCCAGGCCAAGCACGCTTAACCTCAAAGTTCTTTGGAGATCAGCTCCCAGAAAAGAAGTTGCAACTTGTTGGTATGAGTATTCTATCAATCCTATTAAGCCCTGGGCCAGGATGTCACACACTCACCCTCTTAGAAGACCGACGTCCTCGTCGGTCAACCCCAAGCTAGGAACGTCCCCTCTTGGCCACGTCTGTGTGCCCAGTGCCAGCACATGTGCCATGATGTGTGACCACTTCGGGCCCACACCAGCCATGCGCACCATGCCTGCGCAACTGCGACCCCACGTGCCAGTGAAACCACGAGGGTCAGCTCTGATACCACCTATATTTGGCTTGGAGAAGCGCCTGGACAATCCGGCACAGTTCAAAGACAAAATGTCAATTTAGAATACACACCATCCCAATGAATATTAGCTTTCGGTAAGGCTTAACTTGACATAAAATAGGGTGATTATTCATCTTGGTCAAGGCACTTAAATAAACCCGTGCATAGGCAAGTTTACGGGATGAAGGCGTTGATGACTTTCGGGTCAAGGATACTGGGGTCCCGTCGACCGATTTTCAACTTGGCTGTTTTCTGCCCCGACATGCAAGCATTTGAACGGTTATAAGGAACTTAAAATTTATCCCATCTCTGGACAGAATTAAATTCTTAGCCATTTGGAAAAGTTGTAGAAGACTTCTTCATCTTACCAATGTATATCTACACAGCCCCATGGGACAAACCATTTGGGATATATGGTATCCAAAAGTCGGTGGACAGAAACTGGACAAATTCTGGAAATCCAGAAATGTGCTCTCTGTTTTGCTGATTTTGACCATGCTCCAAAGTTTTCCAAACAACAAAGTTAGCAGAACCATATAGAGCAAATCGTAAGCTTTCCAACGAGTATTTATACGCCTCAATCCGACGATCGAGCAAGGAATTATGAATTTTTTGAACACCCACAACGGAAACTGGCAGCTTCCAGACCGGCAAATTTCACAGCCGAGCTTAGAAGGTATTTTTGAGCAACTTCTCTTCAGTTTCGCACCAGGACCACAACATGCGAGTTGTAGAGCCTGAAAACATCTTTCCAACGGTTGCCAACCCAACTCTTGGTGATGATATGAATTTCTAAAGCTCAGAGGGTCAGGTTGTTACTTGCTGAAAACAGACAGGCTAAAATTGGGATTTGGAGCAGCTTAGGGGCTGATTCAAGGGGAGCTTACAAAGAGAAATTTGTAGAAAATTTCATGTCCTGTCCAACGGTTACTTGCTTATCTTCTCAGGTTTCCTAGATCAAAACTTATGAATTTTCTACGATCGGGACAGATTCGGTGTAAGTTCTGAAATTGTAAGACTATGAACATCCTTATTTGTTTTTGGTTAACTTTGTCCGTTTCAAATTTTAAATGTTATAACCAGAATGCTTGAGATAAAGAGTCAACTTTTAGTTATATTAATTTGGTGCCATGCTCATGATGCAACAATTTCTTTTCGGCCCTAACCGTTCCTCACAAAAAAAAAAAGACGGTGCCAACTTAGTGGCATACGTTATTTTGGTAATAACCCGCACTCAACACATATGTTAGTGAAAGTCGCCTAGAGGGGGGTGAATAGGCGAAATACCCTGAAGTTGCACTTAAAAAGAAAATTAACTGCACAGTGTCGGACTAGTCTGATGATTGAAGGACTAGTCTGATGATTATGAGGAAAGTGCGAAAAGTTCAAATGTGGAAAGTAGATCGGGCGACCAAAAGTGTGAAGTAACTCGATTCCTGCTAGGAGCAAGTAGATAGAGGCAAGATAAGGCAGAATTTAAAGGGGCTAAGTAATTTACAAAACAAGTATGAAACCCTAGATAGCAATATGAGCAAGAACAACAAGATTGAATACAAGAAAGTAAAGCAAGTTAAGCACAAAGTAGACACGAGATTTTTCACCGAAGTTCAGCCTCACAAAGAAGCCTACGTCTCCGTTGAGGGATCCATAAAGGATCGGGTCTCTTTCAACCCTAAACCTCTCCAAGCAATCACAAAGATCAAGCTTGGCTTTCACTATCAATCTCCACAAAGGAGAGGGCCAATACAAACTTCCCGGGTCTCAATCACAAGCTTTGGGAGTTCCCGAGCGACGCCTAACCGTCCAGGGGATGAATCCCCAAGAGTAACAAACACAAGAGTCATCGGTGATGAAGATTGAGCAAGTGCTCTTGAGTGGATGGTGTTGGATCTCACAAATCTCCACTTTCTTCTCTCAATCCCTTCACAAATCAAAGTGGAGAGCAAGAAAGGAGGAGAGGAGAGCTCTAGTTGAGTTGGAGTGTTTCTTTTCAGATTTTGGAGTGGCCAACCGAGCTAGAGGGTGGAGAGGACTCTTTTATAGGCGAGGTAACCATTGGGGGAGAAATAGAGTCGTTGGACTGTATTTATTGGACTAGTCCGATACTACCATCGGACAAGTCCGATGGCTCAAAAACGCTCTGGTAGGTTTTGGTCCAAGGAAACAGGTGAGGAAAGTCCGAGGTGTCGGACTAGTCCGACGGGGCCATCGGACAAGTTCGACCCCTCCAGAACTCTCTGGTAGGTTTTGGTCCGAGACTTTTCATGGGGAAAGTCCGGTGCGTCGGACTAGTCCGACGGGTGTTGGACAAGTCCGACGGCTTGCAGAAGGTTCTTTTTGTGGCTTGTTTTTGAGTCACATATTTGAGCACTTGTTCATTTCTCACTTTCCAAACTCTTGTGTCCCTCTTGATAGTACGGTGTTCCTACACTCAAATAAAAAGATAAAACTTGATGTAGCCATTCTTTGAGTGAGGTTTTCCCACATTCTTTTTGCTCTTTCTTTTTCCTTTTTCTTTGCCTTTTTCTAATATTTGTCAAATTGAAGCATTGTCTACACACATGCTCAATAAAAGATTAGTCCAATTTTAATTGTATTGATGTCAATCACTCAAAACAAAATTAGGGGCCTAGATGCACTTTCAGTTAGCTAAAGTTTGCATAACACACACACTAACGGCGTGTGGTGACCATCACGTGCTTTGATCAGATACGAAATAAAAGCATCACATAGACTGAACACATCAAAAGAGTATTATAAATGTGAGAGTTACATAACCAGATTTCCCTCGCCACGGAGAGAATATTAGATCTACTCACGCATCATACTGCAACACATGAGCATGGCTACAATGGGACGCGAGATTTTGGCGTGAGCACACAGGTGCCGATCGGCACAGGGTTGTGCCGGTCGGCACAATCTTCCTTTTTGGTGGTGATGATCGGTGATCGCCGTCTTCGCCGCCACAACCTTCAACCTAGGTCAAAACTTCTATCTCTCCCTCGTCTCCCTTGCTTCGCGACCAAGATCTCATCTTTATAGTTCCTTTCGATTGTGGGCTGGATTCCACCGACTCCGACTCTGATATTTCCTTTGGGCTTCATATTCTCCGAGTGGGCTTCATGTTTGGGCTCGACCCCGATGGTGCCGGTCGGCACGGCAGGCTGTGCCGACCGGCACGGCCTCAAATTTCTTCGTTCTTCGGGCCTCCGGCAGCTCTTTATCCGTAGTCTCTTAATTTTCACCTGTTTCCTGCAAATACTTCCAAATACACAGAAACTATGCATATATATAATAATGGGGGTTAATTGTTAGCAATAATGACATAATAAGGTATTAAAAACACCATATTTGTCATATAAAATGAATACCTAGAAAGCACCAACAGCTCCCCCACACTCAAATCATTGCTAGTCCTCGAGCAATACAAATCAAGAAAATCATCACCGTGCTTTCGTCATGCTAAGAAGCAAAAACTCTCACAAGTCTTCAACTTAGCTATCGTCAATCATCTCGTCGAATTAGTATCCCTCCACAAGACTTTCTCTCAATTTTTGAAAACAATTTCACCTCAAAACTTGAGTCGACCAAATCAATCACAAGGCTTATCAAACAAATATTTTTGTCTCCCTTCATATCACGTAAGACGAATGCAAAAGCTTCAGACTTCACTCAATCGCTCAAATGTATTTCCTTCCCTCTCCTATTCTATAGTATAAGGCTCTTTTGTGGATCTCGGAAAGTAGTATAACCAAATTGAATCGAAAGAACAACTAAGTCAACAATTCGCTCAATCATGCCTTCTAAAAGGGAGTTTTCATCATGAGAATACAGAATATAAGCACAAGGATCAAGGGGAAAAGAAAACAACCGAGAATGAATGGAATAGAATTAAGATGGGATCAAGCTTGAAGTATACGCAGATCTTTTAAAATTTTAACTCCTTCTGCAGTCTGCTTCCTCTGATATTCGTTTTTCTCTTTCTTTTTGATCTTGCTTTTTTTTCTCTATTTTTCTCCTGTGCCGATCGGCACAGGGAGTGCCGGTCGGCACCTGACCCATTTTCTTCTTTTCTTCTTTTTCTTCTTTTTATTCTTTTTCTTTTATTGCAGACTATTATCAGAGCATGTTTTGAATCGAAATCTGTCTAAACTTCACATTTGCTTGTAGGTTGTATCAAGGAGGAGGGAGAAACGATGAAATATCGGTTTTTGGATAGAAAGAATTTGATGATAGATGGCTAGCAAACTGAGATGAACAAATGAAACTTCTCCCTTCTAGCTTAGTCGTAATCAAGAGCAGAGAGTTGACAAAGATGTTTTCCTATCAAAAAGGCTTATGTGTAGGCTCCTCTCATCTCATTTGGCTTATTGTAATAGGTACAAAATCAAATCCTTAGCTAAATGCTTCAACTATAATGATAGAAGGGGTTTTCGAAAAGTTGGTATATGAAGCCAAGCGATTATTCAATAAACTCAAGTAGATTGGCAAAACGATCGTCAAAAATAAAATCAAGAATATGGGGTAACGCATCGATTCGACAACTAATACTAACTTTATTCAAGACATTGCAATCATTCTAACTAAGCACACCATCTCAAACCTCTTTAAGAAACCTAAGAAAACTCTCACACTTTCACACACTAACTCAAACCATAATAAATCAAAACAAACGACCTTAAGAAATGTAAGGGCGAATCCCCCACACTCAAACCTTGCAATGTCCCTATTGCAAAAGAAAGACAACTAGACCAACCTAATCTGAAATGCCATGCCTCCTCAACATGCTAAAGATGCTTCGAATGTTTTGCATGAGAAAAGAGTAATCCGCCGCAGCCATGCTCTCCATATCTTCAATTCGTATATCAATGTCCCGTTGGTACCTATGGCATCTTTCCATGTCATAATAAAGACGTTCGATGTTTCTTCTGCAAATTGGGCAACAGTTGGCAGGACGATCATGACGCTCATCTCGCAGGGGCGAGTTTCTGTTAAAACCCCTGGGTGCCGGTCGGCACGGGCCACCATTCTCCTGATGACGCGGCCCTGCACTTCCTTAAGCTCCTGCAAGGCTTCCTGTAGCTCCCTCTGCACTAGGTGGTTCGGCATCAGCAGGTTCTGGCTCATCTTCCATTGGTTCCTCGGGATCTTCTTCCGGATCCTCCTCGGGATCGTCTTCATTCTTCCCAACAAGATTAGCTAATGGGTGTTCATGCTTTGGTGATGTCTCTATGTAGCACACCGATTCCGAGGTATATCTCGCTCGTGGCTTTGAAGAAAGACGAGCGAAACGCCAAACTCCCTCTACTTCCTTTGAACTCTTCGGGTCTGGCTCATCATCAGAGGATTCATCAGATATCTCAACAAAATCCACAATCTTGAGGTCGTGCCGATCGGCACAAGCGTCGTGCCGGTCAGCACGGATGCCTTTTGCCAAATATGCTTCTAAATCTGCAAGATTGCGTGCTCTTCTCTTTGCAGCATTGTCCATGTCAATACGCCTCTGAATTTCATCATTAATCTCTTTAGGGGTCATGCGCCCTTTGGCAACGGGGAATCCATCATCAAAGACGAAAGTTGCAGGGATGCATTCAGGATCAGCTAGATAATTCTCATTCTGCCTCTGATGATCTTTCAGACAGTAAAAACACTTACATCCAAAACCTCTGGTGTTCTTGTGTAGCATCTTCTCTTGGAGATCTTCCCAGACAGTCAGGACATGTGGGAGCACACTGTGCCTATCGGCACATCCTGTGTGCCGGTCGGCACCACCATCAGAAGTCCTCCCATCATTAAGCCGCGACCTATGGATGGTCAGAAAGCAGTCTCTATCTAACTCTTCCCTCTCGCTATCAGTAAGGATTGATTCAAAGGCGATAAGATCATCATATGTCAAAGGACGTTCCATAGCGAGGAGTCGATCCATTGTGTACCTACCGGAGACTGGTGTGCTATCATCAATAACGTTGGATTTACCTTTGCGTACTAGCACCTCTCTAACCTTCTTCCGAAGGGCTTGGTCCATCTCCTTCTTCTCTCTATTGAACGCATCTGCTTCACTCTTGTACATCCATCGTCGATTCAAGTGCGACCAGACAATCGGATCGTCCTCGGTGGGGTTAAGGCTCCTGTTGCTCTCCCATGGCAGAGTCGGGCTCATTGGCGAAAGTCCGCCGTCGCGCCGATCGGCACCCTCGTTGTGCCGGTCGGCACCAGAGCCGTGCCGATCGGCACCGTCTCCTCCGCTGCCGATTCCGCCGCCTTGCATTGCTCACTATTCTAGGGTTTGGTGGAAACTCTGGTGGCGCTCGATTTTTTATGATGAGATCCGAGACGACTCCTTAAGATATATATCCTTAATTCTCTTGATCCAAACGGGCTCTATCTCTTAAATTTGGAAGTCATCGAAGCATGTCTTGGAGGAAGGGCAAAAACTCGACTCAAAATCGACACGGACTCCCTGTGCCGATCGGCACGGCTCCGTGCCGGTCGGCACGGAGGCAACTTTGCCTCGCGACTCAACAAAATCAAAGAAACACAAACACACAGAAAAACAACAAAAACAACAGCGCTTTTGTTTTACGTCGTTAAGCTCGACCACCCAATCACTCAATCCACATAATATATATCAAATGATTTTAACTCAAAAGTGTCGGGTTCAAGATATACCTTTAGTCGTTGGCCATTCACCGTGTATGTATTTTGCTTTCCATCCATTATTACAATAGCTCCGGAAGGAAGAACTTTATGAACAAGATACGGTCCATCCCATTTGCTTTTCAATTTGCCTTTTCCGAACAACCGAAATCTTGAATTGAATAGTAGCACTCTATCTCCTTCGTGAAATTCCTTTTTCAATAGCTTCTTATCATACCACTTATAGATAGCTGCATTCTCATAAGCCTTTAATCGCATTTCCTCGAGTTCACTAATTTGAATCTTTCTTTTCACCGCAGCAGCATCTAAATCCAAATTCATCTCTTTGATCGCCCAATATGCTCTATGTTCTAACTCCACAGGCAAATGACAAGTCTTTCCATAGACAAATTGATAGGGTGTCATACCTATTGGTGTCTTGAATGCTGTGCGATAAGCCCAAAGTGCGCCATTCAACTTATTTGACCAATCCTTTCCTTCTCTTGTAGCAATTTTCTGGAGAATTCCTTTCAACTGCTTATTAGAGGTTTCTGCTTGACCATTGGTCTGTGGATGATAGGCTGTTCCGATTCGATGCTCAATACCCATCTTTTTCAAGGTCTTAGTAAACTCATTTCCAGTAAAATGAGTCCCACCATCTGTTATAATAACTCTAGGAACACCATATCTTGGAAATATGCACTCATTCAACATCATTCATGAGTTGTACTTACTCGGCATGGTATTGCTTCTACCCACTTTGACACATAGTCCACAGCAACCAAAATATATTCATAGCCATGGGAATTAACAAACGGCCCCATGAAATCCATGCCCCAAACATCAAATATATCAACTTGCAAATTATACTTCAAAGGCATAGCATTACGAGCATTAACATTTCCAATTCTTTGGCATTGGGGGCATCTAGCAACATACCTTTTCGCGTCTTCATGCATCGAAGGCCAATAAAATCCACTAGCCCATACCTTCGCTTGTGTTCGAAAATGCCCATAATGTCCACCATACTCAGATGAGTGGCACTTTTCCAATATGCTTTCGCGTTCGTCGCGAGGTACGCACCTTCGAACAGCTCCATCTTCACAATATCTGTATAAATAAGGATCATCCCATATGAATTTCCTCATTTCACTGACAATCCTCCTTCTTGAATTCTTGCTATAATTATTCAGGTTCCTTGTGAATCCATTTATGATGTCTTGCATCCATGATTCTCGATGGTCCTTAACTCGAAATAGCTGCTCTTGTGCCATGGCATCGCCAATGCATCCTTCTTTGTCTTCAATCACCAAATGAGATAGATGATCTGCTACTGAATTCTCAATCCCTTTCTTATCTCTAATCTCCAAATCAAATTCTTGTAACATCAAAACCCAACGAAGCAATCTAGGTTTCGACTCCTTTTTAGAGACAAGATATCTAATAGCAGCATGATCCGTATAAACAATGACCTTAGAGTTGAGGATGTAGAATCTAAATTTCTCAAATGCAAATATAACAGCTAGCATCTCTTTATCTGTTGTTGTATAATTAATCTGGGCTTCATTAAGAGTTTTACTAGCATAGTAGATAGCATGCACTTTACCTTCTTTTCGCTGTCCAAGAACCGCTCCTACTGCATAATCACTTGCATCGCACATAATCTCAAAGGGTAAATTCCAGTCCGGAGGTTGCATAATAGGTGCAGAGCATAATGCTTCTTTCAACTTCCGGAAAGCGGTAAGTCTTTCATCATTCATCTCAAATTCAACGTCCTTTTGCAGCAATTCCGTTAACGGCTTAGCAATCTTTGAATAATCCTTGACAAATCTGCGATAAAAATTTGCATGTCCAAGAAAACTTCGCAGCGTCTTAAGATCAGTAGGTGGTGGGAACCTTTCAACTGTGGATATTTTAGCTTTGTCTACTTCAATGCCCTGGTTAGAAATAACATGCCCCAAGACAATCCCTTCGGTTACCATGAAGTAACATTTCTCCCAATTAAGAACTAAATCGACTTCTACGCACCTCTTTAATACTTTCTCTAAATTTGCTAAGCAATGATCAAAATTAGTTCCATGAACAGAGAAATCATCTATAAATACCTCCATAATGTCTTCAATGAACTCGGCAAATATAGCATTCATGCATCTCTGAAATGTAGCCGGTGCGTTGCAAAGACCGAATGGCATTCGTCGATAAGCATAAGTTCCATAAGGACAAGTGAAAGTGGTCTTATGCTGATCTTCAGGTCGAACAGGAATTTGAAAGAAACCACTATAACCATCGAGATAGCAAAAATAAAAGTTCTTTACTAACCTTTTAAGCATCTCATCGATGAACGGTAGTGGATAATGATCTTTCTTTGTAGCGGTATTCAGTTTCCTGTAATCAATACACATTCGCCATCCTGTAACTGTTCGTTGAGGGTTCAACTCAGTATTCTCATTAGGCACAACTGTGAGTCCTCCTTTCTTTGGTACGCAATGCACTGGACTCACCCATTCACTATCAGCAACAGGATAAATCATTCCAGCATTAAGCAGTCTAAGCACTTCTTTCTTCACGACTTCCTTCATGCCTTCCTTCAATCGTCGCATGCCTTCAACAACTGGCTTGGCTGATTCTTCGAGATTGATCTTATGTGTGCAAAAAGCCAGGCTTATTCCTTTGATGTCATCAAGACAATATCCGATGGCTTTCTTGTATTTTCTCAGAACAGCAAGCAATCGTTCTGTCTCTTCTTCATTCAAAGCACTATTGACGATGACGGGATAAGTTTTATCTTTTCCTAAGTATTCGTACCTTAGACCGTCAGGAAGTGGCTTCTGTTCTACTTCTGGTGCTGCACCAGGATCCAGATAACCCAAAGGTTCAAATTGAGGATTTTCGATGCTGTGCCGGTCGGCACCGTCGCTGTGCCGATCGGCACAGCCTGCGTGCCGGTCGGCACCCTCTTGCATTTCAACCTCTTCCCTGTCTGATTCTTCAAACAGTTTATTTAACGGATCTGAGTATCCTATACTGATTTCTTCATCCTTTTCTGTAAAGAATTCTTGGAGAGAGGGTGGGTCTTCGCTTTCTTGAACGACGGGTGGGTCTTTGAATTCCAAGAGGACTTCCTCTCCACCCAGAGTCAATTTGAGGTGACCTTTGCCAGCATCAATAACAGCTTGTACAAGCTTCAAGAAGGGTCTTCCCAAAATAATATCTTCAACTCCAACTTCTCCTTTATCAAGAACAAAAATATCCACTGGTATAGCGTTCCTTTTTACCTCAATGTTAATATCCTTGATAACTCCCAGTGGTTTAGTTCTCCTTCCATCCGCCATGATTAGCTCAAGCTCGGTTCCTAGCAATCTTCCTTTTATGTCATAAGGCATATCCATGAATGCTTCATACGTCATCAAACTGACGCGGGAACCAAAATCACATAGTGCTTTAGGAAAGCTTCTACGCCCGATTTCGCACGGTATGTAAGGATCAACTTCCGTTCGTTCCGTAAGGCCAACTGCATATACTCCGCATAATCCTTCATACGGCGACGGGACAAAACAACTATCAAATAGCTTCTTTGCTTGCTGAACCTCCATCTGATCAATTTCCATATCATCCTTATATAACTTCCCCAATACTTCACCAATGATAACATTATCCAGTATTTCTGAGGTTCTAGTGTTTTTAGGGAAGTTATACTGAACTCCTGTAGTAGAGGCATACCTTGGGTCATATGTTCTCCTCATATTTAGCAGGCTTGAGCTGAAATCTATAGGAATCCAATCCAATGGTTCAAACTCGTCCAACGGTTTAGCATTACTCAAGGTTGGATCTCCTACTGTTCTTGGAAATTTATTCACGAAGCCGTTCTCATGCTCCTCTAATATTGCAGCTTCAGTTTTGGAAATCCATTTCACAGAAGGCCCCGTGCCGGTCAGCACTAGTGTTGTGCCGGTCGGCACGCAGGGCTCATGTGTGCCGATCGGCACAGGAGCTGTGCTGGTCGGCACCTCTTCTGATTTTAGTCTTTTCAGATCATCTTGCACTAGTTCTTCTGTCCTTACTGTTAATTCGACTTCGGATACTGTACAGCTTTCCGCTTCGGCTTTTGATCCAAAAGAACCTTTTTCTAGCATTGACTTTTCAAGGGGAATCGGATCTTCTTGGAATTCTTCCCAATGCCTATGCATAGCTTCAGTCTTCGATATCTTACCCAAAAGATCCAGACCTGCAGTGGCAGTTAAGTCGAGGAAACTCCCTCCAGCCGAACTGTCTAGATGCATCCTGGAGGTTCCTTCGAGAGACATGTAGAATGTCTGCGCAGTCAAGTTATCATCTATGCCCAAATCGGGTCCTTGCTTCAGTAGAGATTGGAAACGCAACTATGCTTGCGTGAGGGTTTCTTCTTTCATTTGCTCAAAGTTAACCACTTCTCTTCTCAGTTTCTGCACCTTCGGAAGCGGGAAGAAATGCAAATAGAAATTTCCTACAAGCTTATCCCAGTTTCCTTTAGCTTCACGGGCTGCAGATTTATACCAATCCTTAGCTCTTCCATCTAGAGAAAACGGAAATGGCAACCATCTGTACCAATTCTGAGGTACTCCTTCATGCTTTAAGGTCTGACAGAGAACTTCCAAATCTTGCAGATGTGTGTACGGGTTCTCGTCCTTCGTCCCAGAGAATTTGCTGTTCTCGACCATACTGATGATGGTCAGGTTGAGAACGTATGACGAAGCGGTGACTTTCTCATCAGAAGTTTGTGGAATCAGCAATCCTGGAGACGGTAGTGAATGCTCCCTAACCGTATGAGTCCGCTCAGGAGTACCCATCCTGAAAACACAGAAAGAAAACACAAAAACAAACTAGAAAAGCGAGAATTAGAGGTTAGTAGAATAAACAAATAGTAAAAGAACTGGCTTGTTCCCCGGCAACGGCGCCAGAAAAGATGCTTGTTGGTCGTTTGTACGCACCTACTTATATACCCCAAGTGGACGGTGTACAGTTGTAGCACTTTTCCCTTAGAGTATTCCGAGGTTTAATATCGAACCACAGAGAACAAGCAGGACTTAAGCTATTATTCAAACTACTAAATTAATATAGCAAAAGTGTGTGTGAAAAGGATGATTAACAACTGGAGATGAAAGAGCCTGCGGTTGTAACAAGGTTATGAAAAGGGTTCTCTCCTATGGTTTGGGGTACTGGCATGCAACTCTAATTAATGTTCGATTGATAGGTTTAGTATTCTACAAGACATGATGGTTTCGTTCTCCTCTCGCCCTGTCACGACAAGGGTTAATAGATCCTCACTGGTTTCTCGCACTATGTGATTATCACGTATTGATCAGATACGAAATAAAAGCATCACATAGACCGAACACATCAAAAGAGTATTATAAGTGTGAGAGTTACATAACCAGATTTCCCTCGCCACGGAGAGAATATGAGATCTACTCACGCATCATACTGCAACACATGAACATGGCTACAATGGGACGCGAGATTTTGACGTGAGCACACAGGTGCCGATCGGCACAGTGTTGTGCCAGTCGGCACAATCTTCTTTTTTGGTGGTGATGATCGATGATCGCCGTCTTCGCCGCCACAACCTTCAACCTAGGTCAAAACTTCTATCTCTCTGTCGTCTCCCTTGTTTCGCGACCAAGATCTCATCTTTATAGTTCCTTTCGATTGTGGGCTGGATTCCACCGACTCCGACTCTGATATTTCCTTTGGGCTTCATATTCTTCGAGTGGGCTTCATGTTTGGGCTCGACCCCGATGGTGCCGGTCGGCACGGGGTCTGTGTCGACCGGCACGGCCTCAAATTTCTTCGTTCTTCGGGCCTCCGGCAGCTCTTTATCCGTAGTCTCTTAATTTTCACCTGTTTCCTGCAAATACTTCCAAATACACAGAAACTACGCATATATATAATAATAGGGGTTAATTGTTAGCAATAATGACATAATAAGGTATTAAAAACACCATATTTGTCATATAAAATGAATACCTAGAAAGCACCAACAATGCTCATCATAAATCATCCTCATCCTCATCATCAATTTAAACATCTATGTAGTGACGCACTAAACAAGCGGACTCATTACTGCGAGAGACAGCGACTCGAATCGATATACACCAGCTGGGATACCCAAGGTACACGCTTTATGCATCGTGTAAGAACACATAAAGCAACCGTTCACTAAGGCATACGACAAGTCGGTCCGGGTCCAACCGGCTTAGCACTCGTCTCGGGGTCAATACGTCGACCAAAGTGGCTGGGTGCCGTCCAAGCTTGCCTATGTCAGAGCTACGTAGGTTTACTAGTTCCCAAATACTAGCATGCACTCGGTACGTTCAATACTTGCTCAATAGGGCCACCTACTTCGGTCCTCAACCGACTTAGGCAAGGCTACACACCGAGATCATTCCTCGGTGCACCTATACTACCTAGGGCTTGCCCGCATCTCAATTTATCATCATCTCTACGTCACTTATCCTCCATGATAAGCGACCTATCATTTAATCAAATTATCTCCATAGTTGGTGAAACAGTAAACATTTAAGTGGTTGATCATCGCACTTATCTTTAAGCATAGCAAGTTCTAACGGCAGTAGGACACTAAAATCACAACATCTTAGGTAGTGTGGGCAACCATGCATGTGGGTTTCAAACAACTCCTAAGACTTGACCTAATGCACAATCAAATAATCTGGGCTCTAGGTTGTTGTTGGAAAGCAATAAAACTTGTAAAAATAGGAGAATGCACCGGGGCTTGCCTTGGTGTTCAACTTCCACGGGGTTAGCCTCCTCGTAGATGGTCTCCGACCCGACCAAGTGTTCCGGTTGAAGAGCCTCGGTAGGGTTCTCCTCAGCGTTCCCTAAAATGATTCGTCATGTCAAAATAGGGAATGCAAAGATATTGCTGAAGGTATGCCACGCATATGAATGATTATGCATGAAGGATCATGAAACTTCTTCAGTAAATAAACTTGGGTTCAGATTTGTCTAAAAGAATAGCTTTGCTTAATAGACATGAAGAAACTAAATTGCAACTACAATTGATAGCTATGTCGTAAAGAAAAACCCTAAATGTACATAGATAAAATTATTTTGGTTACAAAGGTTGTAGAAAGTAATACAAAAGACAAAGGTGCTGTTGTAAAGTTTTATCATGAGACTAAGTTATTTAAATGCTACTTAACCATTAACATAACTAATTTGAATGTAAACTATATAAGCTAGTTATATAATGAGATGGTGTTTGATGAAACATAAAGGTGATGTTACTTGTTAAAATGGTTCTAGATGGCATAAAAAAATATAAGCATGAGGTCTGGTGATCAAGAAATTAATTACAAAGTTAATAATTAAGCTTAACACATGAAAGTTTAATTTCTAAGCACCCTATAACTTACTATTTCTTCTGTTAATTATCCTCTCATGCAAAATTGTGAAATTCCTACAGAGGCAACCACATGTCTAGATGAAACTTCTTGCAAAGTTTCAGATCATGTTCATGCTAAATTAATTTACAATGAAGAAAATGCTTAAAATGAGCCATTATTCAAAGAATATGCCATATGCTGGTGATAAATATCCAAATTAATTCAAAAGATAGAACAGATTAAAAGAGGCTTAGAAATTAATTTTCATCATTTTTACTTTGTAGAAAGTCATTTATAAAATACTTAAGCTCAAAACCCTAGAATCCTTTCCTAAACTAAAACAGAGATTTCCCATTAGAAATTGAGAAAGTTCCTTTTTAGAAAGTTGTAGATCTGGTCATAAGGATTATAAAGCTCAGGTTCATAAATTTGTACTTGGTTAGTTTTTCACTTTTGAATTTTCTAGGGTTTAAGTGCCCCTTTCATCTCCTAATTTCTATTCCAACTTTTCTACAGAAACTATGGCCGTCATCATACATTCTAGATAGGTAATTTCATAAGGATTCTAGAAAGCCTTTATTTATATTTTTTAGAGCTATAAATATTTTATTAAAATTTTCCTAAGTTTTCCTTAAATTCTGGTTATTTTTTAATTCGAAATAAAAGAAAAGGGATTTTCCTTTGGTTTTTGGGCCGCGTCCACCAAAGTGGCCCAGCGAGCCATGGCTGGCTCCGGCCGTGGGCCAGCAGGCGGCCCAGCTTGGCCCATCCCCGTGCGAACAAGGGGCGCGCGCGCGGCGTGCGCCCAGCGCCGGCGGCGGGACGGCGTGGGACGGCGGGGGAAGAGGGGGAGGCTCGTGTGTGAGCTCACCAGGAGTTGGAGCCGGGCGTGGTGGACGCTCTGGACAAGGTGGGGTGCGACGGCGGAGGTCGAGGAGTCCCGGTGTCGGTTGGGGCGGCAATGGCGGCGACGCTTCGGTGTTCCGGGCGTGTGACTGCAAAAGGAGGCGGCCGACCTTGTCACGAAGACTCATTGGAGGGCGAGGGAGGTGCTGGCGAGAAGAATCGAGGATTGGCTCACCAACGAGGAGAGGACGTCAATGGCGGCGACGGCGGCTAGGCGGAGGCGGGCTCGATCCGGGCGGCTCCGCGCGGAGAAGAGGGAGCAGGCGGAGTAGCGTGGAAGAGGGCTTCGGGGCGAAGCCGTTGGGCAAAGCGGCGGTTCGCGGGCGTGGCAGAAACGACGGCGCGAGGCGAGCAGAGGGAGCGGCGGCGCTCTGGGCGGTCGTTGCCGTGCTTGAAGGGAATGCGGCTCGATGCGAGGGCCTGAGCAGGGAGGGAAGAGACGGCAGCTGCCCAACCGGAAGAGGAGGTCGCGGCGCAGCTCGTGGGCAGCTCGCAGGCTCGCGGGAGGCGTCGACGGCGTGGCTCTGGCGTGGGCGTGAGGGAGCAGCAGAGAGAGACCGAGTGAGAGAGAGGGAACCGAGAGGGGGAGAAGGAAGGGAGTGGGGCGACGGGTATTCGAACGCGGTGGGGGAGCGAGGGCGAGGTGGCGCGGCTGTCCTGATTGGGTGGGGGCGTCGGCGCCGCGTGGCCATGGCGCTCGGGCGGGACGCGCCACGCGCACACGGTGAGAGGGAGGAAGGGGAATGACAGGCGGGCCCCGCAAGAATATACCAGGCATCTTCTTTATTTCAGAAGTAATCGAATTGTGGTGGTGCAGTGAATTGAAAAATCAAGTAAAAATATCTCCGGAGCTCTAAAAATCGTGGGGATTTTTTTGGAAGTAGTCCTACCCAAGAAACTAACATGCAAGAAAGGGTTGGCCTCTAATTCCTTATATGTGATTTAAATTAATTCCCCCAAATCTGTTAAAAGTTAAGGTATGGTGATTTAATTAGGGTGCTAAATGTTGAAATGGAGCCCAAATTTTGCCCACATTTTTCTTTTGTTATCCTCTACAAATATATATTTTAGTTCACCATATGCTATGGCAAAAATTTGACTTGTAGTTCAAGCCTATTCGAATTTGTTTGAATTTGAATTTCAAACCACTATGCATGTCACTAAAAATTTTATATTTGGGCTCTATGTGGTCAGTAGGTAATTGTAAAATTTTCTCCCTTGGGGGTCTCACAGAAATTCTATTTCAGAAACAACCATCAAATAGAAAAGAAATTACCAAAAGAAAGCAAGAGCTAAAGTAACAGTTCATGAATCGAACCGCCTCGTGTCCAAACTTTACATGAGTAGCCATTGTCGCATTGTGTTTCTCTATTGGACAAAACCTACGACCATGGAAAACGGTCGCCTCACAACAGCACCCTTATGCGAGTAAGCCCATCCCTGTATACATCTGCAGGATAAGACACCAAAATACACGTGTTGACCCATGCACGTACCTTCGTTTGAAGAAGCCGTATATGCAAGTATTTAAACAATCATCACCCGGGTTAGCTTTGTCACCAACTCTAACATCCTTATACATACTTGGGCATTTCTAACGTATCCTCACCGTTATTCGCCGTGTTTTGTTTTCAAAATACGTTTTAGTTGTTGTATTATCTCGAGTACGGCTCTGATACCCGCTGTGACACCGACCCACAGATCGTGACTATGAGGTGCTGTTTAAGCAGACACAAGATAATACACAACTTCGACCAAATTCAAATTAAAGATATTCAGATCTGAATTATTACAAGTTGGCTCAGTTTTGCAGCGGAAATAAAATACGTTCAAGTCTGAAATAAGCGGAAGCGTTACAAAAGCGTCATGAAAACGAAACATCTCGACGTCAAAAGCATGTGATGAACTTGAGCCCATACAAGTCATCACCTAGCAACAATCAATCATCACTGCGGTGGTGGGCTAGACTCTAAGTGGGAGGTCCAACCCTCTGGGCTCTGCATGTCCCAGGACATCACATCAGAAGGCAGTTCTATGTCATGCATACCTGAAATAAAACAACAATGGAAAAAGCATGAGCAACTAAAGCTCAGCAAGACTGACCCATCAAGTGGTTCTATTAACCGACTCCTAGACATGCAAGGCTAAGAGTATAGTAGTTCATTTGGCATAAAAGTAACAGTGACTAAGCCATTGATCCTTAAGTGTCAAGCTTTATTTAGCAGTTTAAATTTCAGCATAAAGTAAAGTGATCATGCAATCTGAAATTTAAGTACAAGTAAAGCAATATATAAATGAACATAGCATAAATATCATCATAATATTCATCATATAATCAACAAGCTGAAATTTAACACTTTAGACAACTACGCAGTGACGCACTGAACAAGCATACTCATTACTGCGAGAGACAGCGACTCGAATCGATGTACGCCAGCTGGGATAACCCGAAGCACACGATTTATGCATCATTTAAGAACACATAAAGCAACCGTTCACTAAAACATGCTACAAGTCGGTCCGGGTCCAACCTTCCCAAGTGGCCAGCCACTCAACAGTCTGTCGTGAGCAACCGACTGCCCACTTCTACGGGTCCGTCGACCTGAAAGGCTAGGTATCGTCCAAGCTTGCCTATGTCAAAGGTACGTAGGTTTACTAGTACCCATATTACTAGCATGCACTCGGTACGTTCAAAACTTGCTCAAGAGGGCCATGTACGATCGGTCCTTAACCAACACAGGCAAGGCTACACAACGAGATCATTCCTCGATGCACCTACACATGTTCTTGCCCACATCTCAAATTAATCATCATGTTTAACCATCAATTATCTTCAACATTTAGTAAATCTGAAATTTCAATCATTGGACCGACAACCGTTGTTCTAACTATAAGCATAGCATAATTTCTAACGGGGCAGCTAGGACTTGTTCCTAAAACACCATAGGTCATTTGGGGGAAACACATGCAAGTGGGTTTCATTCAACTCCTATAAACCTAATGCACAAAAACTAGACTTAAGCATCACATGTATAGTTGAAAAAATAAAACATGCAAAAATTGGGATGATGCACCGAGGCTTGCCTTGTGGGTCAACAACTACAGTGTTAGTGTCTTCAACGGGAAGCTCTTGCGGCGACAGAGGGGTCCTGCTGAATATCCTCTGCGGGGATCTCTTCAACGGTTCCTAGATCAACACGTTATGTCAATAAGGATGAATGCAAAAACAATGCAGAGATATGAAAAATGCACATGCATGACAATGAGAGAGGATTCATGGAACTTCCTCAACAAATAGGAATACAATTCAGTGATGATCAAAATAAAACATTGTGCATCATGATGACATGTCAAAATGCAATCTTTAATAGGACAAGTCATGTTATGTTAAGAGTGTTTCATATGAACTTATAACAAGTGAATTAGTTAAAATGGTTCTAGAAGGCTATAAAATATGAAACTTTTTCTGGTCAGAGATGAAAGCATGTAACTAATTTACACTAAGTTTGGTAATTAGCACATGTACGGATAATTTATTAGAAATTAAGCAATGCATAGAGTGTAAATGCATTTATTAATTAACTATGCATGCATAAATCATGAAATTGTACCAGGAAGTCCTACATGTCAAGATAGGTATGCATGCGAATTTTCAGGATTTTATCATGCTCAGGCATTTTATAAAAATTAAAATACAGTGAGCAAAGAAATAAATGCACAAGTTAAATAATGCATGAACAAATGAAAGTATATCTTCAAACGATAGAGCAGATTAAAAGGTTTCAGAAAAGTTAAGCTTCACAATTTACTCTTGAAGATATTTAATTATGAATTTTCTTTGGTTATTAAAGTTGATTCTTCTAGCAATTGTTATTCAAACGTTTCCTCAGAAAACTTGATCATCATGATACTTTTTGGGTAGAGCGTTTCACAAGGATTCCAAAATCTATTTTTGTGTAATTTCTGGACTCTTGTACAGCTAGAAATGAATTTTTTAAATTTTATCTAAGTTCACTGCTATTTACGAAAATGCCATCGGGGATTTTTCAAATCTGCGGCGACGGTGGCTCTGCAGGCCGGAGGAGGGCGCGAGAGGGGTCGAGGCTGTAGGAGAAATTGGTCAGCGCGAGGAGAGGGACTATCCGATGATCACGCAGATCACCGGGGAGTGCCGAAGCGGGCCGACGGCGAGCGGCGGAGCAGGGGACGGCTTCGGTGGCTTCGCGCGCTGTGAACAGTGGAGGAAAGGGCGTGGGGTTTGAAGGGAGAGCATCACCCTAGGGTCCAGATGGCCGGCGTGGAGGAACTTGAGGTGGGGGAGGTCAGGGTGTAGAAGTTCGTCGGCGGGCAGGGATGGTTGGGCGACGGCGGCGGCGGAACTCAAATCCCCGGCGAGATCTGCAAGAAAAGAGGGGGAAATCATCTCTGGAAGCTGCATTGGTGCCTTGAGCGTCGATTTGAGCAAGGGAGAGGGACGGGGGGTTCACCAGGGGAGAGCTGGCGCGCCGGCGGCCCTGGCGGCCGGAGAGCAGGGGAGGTCGCCGGTTTCTGCTGCCTGTGGAAGAAAGGGGAGAGAGAGGTGAGGCCTTGCGCGTTGGGAGGAGCAGAGAGAGATGCGAGTCAGAGAGAGAGGCGGCAGGACGCGGCACTCACGGCGGTTGTTCGCCTTCTCTGCAAGCGCAACCGGCGGTGAGCAGAGGAGAGAGCGGGAGTAAGGAGAAGAAGAAGGAGGCGTCGGCTCCTTGCTGCTTTTTATTTGGGGGGGGGGGGGGGGGGGGGGGGGGGGGGGGGGGGGGGGTGGGAGGGAGGTGGAGGGAGAGGTCGACCAGGTGGGGCGCGAGCTGATCGTCGGTGAGCACATGGCGCGGATGGACGGGGTGACATGGGCGGCGGTCGGGCCGGCGGGGGTGGATGCGAATATTCATTTCGGATTTTGAATTTTCAGAATTTCAAACTTGCCTATTATGCAAAAATTTAAATTTGTGATCCTTGGGTTTTTGTGTTTGCACATTATGCAAAAATATAGGAGTAGTGTCATTGGAAATGTTAAGTGGAAAAATTCCAAACTTAGGGATTTCTGGATTTTCTATGACTTTATTGGGGACATAAATGGTTGAGAAAAATTCTGGGATTTTGGCTGGAATTTTATTTTGTCATGTTCTACAACATATATGTTTACCAGGGGTAATTGTTATGGAGAACATTTGACTTGTAGTTTCAACTGTATTTGAATTTGTTTGAATTTGAATTTCAAAAACACTGTGTATGTGACTAAACATTTTATATTTGAGCTCTACGTGGTCAGTAGGTAATTGTAGAATTTTGCTCCATAATTGTTGAAAAGCCGGGGGTGTCACAGATCGTGCCCTGTGCGAGCATGTCGGTGCATTGCTTCTCCAATTCATCCTTCTGGAGCTGAGGGCACCGGTACGGTCGCACGGACACAGGCGCTGTCCCTGGAACCAAGGTGATGCGGTGGTCCCTGGAACGTGGCGGTGGCAAGCCGGAAGGCTCTGCGAAGAGGCCATCGAAGTGTGCGAGTAGCTGGTCCATCAAAGGAGCGCGGTGCTGGGTGGACTGCACGTGCGGGTGGACTCCGCAAGCGGTGAGCCCAGCCCGCGCCACAGGACCCGTGCGTTCTTCCACCAGAACGCCATGCTGCGGCCCTCGAAGTCCCACAGGATAGGACCAAGGGTCTTGAGGAACTGAACACCGAGCACCAAGTCGAAGCTGGTCAGTGCGATCGCATACGCGTCGATCGTGAAGTCCAGCTGCCCGATGCTCATGGCGACGTTGCGTGACAACCCGTCACATGACATGCGGTCCCCGTTCGCCACGGCGACGTGTGTGCCGGTGATCCGTCGGCTCATGACTTGCAGCTCCTGCGCCACCTGTATGTTGAAGAAGTTGTGGGTCGAGCCGGAGTCGAGGAGGACATGCAGCCGTCGACCCTTTGTGTCCTCATTGTGTCCTCGGTGTGGATGCCCGTCACCGCGTGCAGGGAGATCACCAGCGTCACGTCCTCCATTGTCGCAGCTGGCTCAGTGTCGTCGTCATCGACGTAGTCCGCGACCTCGAGGTAGAAGAGGCGCGGACAACGGTGGCCGCGGGTGTGTATTGCTCATCGCAGTTGTACACAGGCCCTGTTTGCGGCGTTCCACCATCTCCAAAGGCGTGAGCCGCTTGAACGGGACGGCTGGAGAAGAGGCAGGAGCTCCGGGGTTCGGCGAGGTGGCAGCTGCAGGGTGCACCCCGGAACGTGGCGTGGGTAGGAGCAAAGGACGCGGCGCCAAGCGGGCTGCGGCCGTCGTGGGTGTGGGCAGGGCCGCACGCTGCTTGTACGCCCTGGCGAGGCTCATGGCATGCTGCAGGTCTTTTGGATGTTGGAGATCCACGTCGATGCGGATATGGTCAGGCAGCCCGGCCGTGAAGATCTGCACCTGCTGCCTGGGCAGTAGGGCATCGACATGGCCAAGTAGCTCCATGAAGCACTCCTGGTACACCTCCACCGTGGACTGGAACAGAAGGCGGGCTAGCTCGCCAGCGGGTTGGTGCGGAGCGCCGGCCCAAAGCGGAGATGGCACAGCTCCTTGACCTGCTCCCAAGTAGGCTGCCTGTGGTCGCGTTCCAGCATGTGGTACCATGTTTGGGAGGCGTCCGTGAGATGATAGGACGCCAGCCACACGCGATCCATCGCCGGAGTGCGCTGCCCCCGGAAAAATTGCTCACATCTGTTAAGCCAACCGAGGGGATCTTCCTTGCCATTGAAAGAAGGAAACTCGAGTTTATGATAGCGAGGGGTGTGGGCAGCTTGGTAGGGTGGGGATTGAGGTTCATGGTGGACATATGGTGGTGGCATGTGATAGGCAGTGGAGGGAATAGGGGATGGCGAATGGGGAAAGGTGATCTGGCGGACGGGTAGGGACTGGGGCGCTGTGGTGTTGATGGATGCGGCTGGTGCTGTGGTGGCAGCCATGGTTGTCGGCTGTGGTGGTTACAAGGAGGACGAAGGTGGTGGAAACCCGTAGGACAGTGGCATCTCATAGGGCATGGGCGTCGTCGTGGTCTGAGGCCGGGCGGAGGTCGTGCGGAGCTCCACCTCGGTCAGGCGTGCGGACACCCGGACAGCTGGAGCGAGACGTCGCCAAGCTTGGAGGTGAGGGTCGTGATCAGCTTGGTGAGGTCCTAGGCCGGCGGCTCCTGCTTCTTGGCGCCTGTCTCCCATCGTCGGAACCAGGCATCACTGATACCAAGTCGTTACGACGCTGGGAACGGAAGAAGTAGGGAGGGGAACTCGCCAGGCGCGGCCTATAGTCTCGCCGGCGAACGGGAGCCGTGGCGGCGCGCGGCAAGGGAACGAGTGGGCAAGACGCAAGAGGCAAGATAATTCTATTTCCTTGCTTATATCACTACGGGAAACCCCCCCTTTGCCGTGTGCAAGAGAGTTTGCCGAGCGCTTTTTCTCGGGCACACGGCAAAAAGAATCTTTGCCGAATGCGGCACTCGGTATAAAAAAATGGCACCCGGCACACAACAGTTTGCCGTGTGCCACGTGGCAAGCACACGGCATAGATCACACTTTGCCGTGTGCCATGTGGCCGACACACGGCAAAGCTGCGGCACAGCACTCGGCAACAAATTACACTCGGCAAACTTTGACGCCCGTTAGAATTTTTTTGACGGCGTTGAACGAGGTGGGCCCGGGTACTCGGCAAAAAAGAACACTCAGCAAAATTTCTAATTTTTGCCGAGTGTGCTAGCCTGGCACTCGGCAAAGAAGCTCCTTGCCGAGAGCCCATCACTGGCACACGGCAAAGAGTGTCCTTTACCGAGTGTTTTCTCCATTACACTCGGCAAAGATTATTTCAATAAATTTTTTAGGCCTCTAAATTAATTCAAATAAAAAAGTTTTGAACTGTAAAGTTGTATATTTTGACAACATCTACACTTCTTATTTTGGTATTTTTCATTCGACAAAGCGCTAGTAAATTTGTTCAAAAATCCTAGAACTCCGGATAGTTTTCTGAAACATGAAGAAGTATATTTGGAATATATGGACAACGCGTCTATAATTATTTTGGAAAAGAAAGATAACAATAAAAGTTATAGATCTGCATAAGTTACACATCTTTGCTGTTGAACACTTTTTTATTTGAATTCAAATTATCAACGGAAAAATTGTTTGAATTTCTCAAATTTGAAAAATTTGAATTTTGGAAACAATTTCGGACGGAGAAAATACTAAAAATAAAAGTCGTAGATCTCGAGAAGTTATGAAACTGTCATGTTGACAACTTTTTTATTTGAAATCAAATTGTCGATTTTTGAAATTCGACGTAAAGTACGTTTGAATTTCTCGATTTTTAAAATTTGAAATTTGAATTTTGAAAATGATATCGGATAGAGAAATTGTAAAAACAAAATTGTTAGGTATCAAAAAGTTTTGAAACTTTGTAGTAGAGTACTTTAATTGAAATCAAAATGTCAACCAAAACAACGTTTGAAAGTAAAGAAAAAAAAACAAAAAAAATCGTT
Source organism: Eragrostis nindensis (assembly GCA_012490785.1). Lineage (NCBI taxonomy): Eukaryota > Viridiplantae > Streptophyta > Magnoliopsida > Poales > Poaceae > Eragrostis > Eragrostis nindensis. The sequence continues at coordinate 455,012 of JAAXCT010000392.1, forward strand.
TGCCGAGAGTGGTACTATGTGGCTCTCGGCAAACATTAAAAAAAGAAAAAAAATGTTTGCCGAGAGCCAGATCGCGGGCTCTCGGCAAACTTTGCGCGTTCGACACTTAGCCGCGGCGGCTGCGACTTCCTTCTTCCTCCCCAATTTCTCACCAACCACGCGCCAGATCCGCTGCCGCCGCCACCCCGCCGCCACCGTCGATGACCCCCTGCTCGCCCGCGAACTCCTCCATCGCGCCCACCCCGCGCCGCCGCCCTCCTCCACCTCGCCCATTGATCCCGCGCCGCGTCGCCCCTCCTCCACCTCGCCCATCCGCGCCGCCTTGCCACTCCACGTCGCCCCGCCTTTCCCATCCAGCGCCGCCACGCCGACGAACTCCTTCATCCCGCCCGCCCCTCGGCCCTCCTCCACCAAGTCCACCTCGCGCCGCCTCGCCGACGCCCTCGTCCACCCCGCCGGACCCTCGGCCTTCCTCCACCGAGGCGCGTCCTCCTCCACTGGCCGCGGCGAGGGACGCCGTACGTGGAGGGCCACCCGGCCGGCGACCCCGACGAGGCCGGCTCCCCCGTCGCGCTGCCCCTCCTCGTCGTGCTGCTGCCCCGGCCTCTCCTCCGACGAGCTGCTGCCCCAGCCCCTCCCGTCGACGAGCTGCCCCGACGAGGTGTCCTGCAGGTGCCTCGACGTCCGCGCCCCCGCCCCGTCGACTTGCCCGGCGCTAACTCGTCTCCGACGTCCGTAGCTCGCCGTGCTGCTGCCCCGGCCTCTCCTCCGACGAGCTGCTGCCCCAGCCCCTCCCCGTCGACGAGCTACCCCGACGAGGTGTCCTGCTGGTGCCTCGATGTCCGCTCCCCCGCCCCGTCGACCTGCCCCGGCGCCACCTCGTCTCCGACGTCCGTAGCTCTGTTCATCGCTGGAAGCTCACGGTGAGCTCTTTCGTTCCCAGAAATTGTAGCTTCCTTCTATCCTAAAGTTTGAGCTCAAGGTTGAATCTTTGTAAGAATTAGTTAATCCATCTCGTCACGCACATCTCCTAGTTTCAGTAGCTGCCGCAGTTTGTTGTTTCACTGCTGGTGTAACCAACCTGCAACTGCAGCCGTGCCCTGTTTCAGTTTGTCGGGCGAGTGACAGTCGCTCCGCTCGATTTCCTTTCTGTTGTTGTGAAATGAAAATGTTGGAAATGAAATTGGTTTGAATTATGCAAATATGAATTGCTTGCAAATTGTGAGATGCTTGGAAATGAAATAGTGAAATTGTGAAATGCTTGGAAATGAAATTGTGAAATTGCTTGGAAATGAAATGGATTAAGGACCATGTGTTAGTTTGTTGGACTCAAATGTGTAGATTGTTGGACTGAAATGGATTAAGGACCATGAGGTTGATTTCTTTGGCTAAACTAGTCAGCCAGCACTTGTACCATACATAGTACAGCGCCCGTCTATAACTATATCCTAGCTAGCTAGCTTGTCGATCCGGTTTGCAATTCTGTTTCTTACTTCGCCCAAAGCAAGCTGGCTACACAAAGAGCCAAGTAGTACCTGCTAGCTTAATGCCCAGCTTATTGCACAGCCCAACAAGCTTAACCTACTCCAGTTAGGGAATACCTATGGCTATGAGCTCATTGCCTCTCACAACCTCGGCTCCAAGTTTCTCTCAGCCAATAAAGTTACCATGTTAATAAGAAAAAATAAATTAGCCATGTACCACCACTGTTAGTATGCAAGAAATTAACCTCGAATACCGCTATATAGTTTACATCTGTTCTAATAATATTGTATCCAAGTAGATTATTTGTATGTCAAATTTGGAATTGACTCATTTATGTTTCGTTCTTAATTTGCAGGACAGGCTTGTGGACACCTCCACCGGTCACTTTGCAGCACAGCAAGGTGAGGCATAACCAACCCCTTTTTCCATTCATGTATGTAGGTCACGCGTAACCTAGTTTGGCATCTCCCGTTCGAAAGAGATACAGTTGGAGATATGCAGATCTTTGCATATCTAAGACTTTATCTGTTTCGAATTGTCCACGTTTTTGGACAGCCTGAGGATGCGTAGATGGGGTTAGCTTCCATGGTCCACTCTGGTTCGAGACAGAGTTTCGGCATCATCTCCCTGTTGTTCTCCGGATACACAATCTCCCTGACGGGACGTGTATTTGGAGAACAGCGGGGAGGTGCTGTCGAAATTCTGTCTCGAACAGGAGTAGACCATGGAAACTAACCGCATCTACGCATCCTCGGGTCGGATTAGAACCTATCTTCACCTATTAGACAGTTGGAACATCGTGTAGATCGATGCAAATGAATTAATTTTATATTACTCGTTGATATATATTGTTAGAGGATGGAAGACCGTGAGTGGATGTACACGGGCCGCTTAAGTCGGACTGAGTTTACCGACGAATGGATTGAGAAGTCAGAAGCTTTCATGGAACTAGCATTTGCCAAGGCTAAAGGAGCGAGTGCCACTTGGTGTCCCAGCAGCCGTTGTAACAACACGCGGCGAAAAACAAAGGATGTCATGGCTAAACATCTATGTCTGAATGGATTTACGCCAGGCTATACTCGGTGGTTGTACCATGGTGAAGCCGAACGTGTGAGAGACGACGTCGTGAGACAACGCGTCGATGATTATGATGCTGATGGTGGGGTAGAAGACATGTTACATGACTATCTTGAAGCACATTTCAATGTGGATGAAGAACGTAGAGAGGAGGAGCCAGAGGAGACGGCAAAGGCGTATTACGACATGTTGTCTTCTTCACAGCGACCTCTTCACATACATTCCAAGGTGTTGACACCAAAATTTGGTCCAGGGCCCGTTGTCAGTGAAAGACAGAGTATGCGGCAGGTAGGAAAAGATTATATGCCAAAGTGGTGGCCCGCAGGTTATCATGAAGCCAAAGAAATCCCGGAGACGCGCACGCATGTGGGATTGTGTCCTTTTTTAATTCTTTTTCTAGATTAAGAAAGAATTGACCGAGTTGTGGTCAAGTAGGAGACTTGTTTGTCTCCAAGTTGGTTGCCTCGGTGTATAAATATAAACTCAGGTGCTTGTAAAGAACAACCAATCAATACAATCAACTTTTCGGCGCATCGCCACAATTTCTCGACGAGATCTCCGTCGACATCGGCGTCCATCGGGGCTCCGGTTTCGACCTGGATTTTGTCAGGTAAGCGCATCGATCTGGTTATGTCGACTTGTCCATGATTAAGATTGATGTAGCTGCTAGTTATCCGGTAATCTAGATCAATCTAGGATTGTTCATTATGCGTCGACTACATGGAAATGTTTAAGACCTGGTCCAATTCTTTGTTACGGTTAGTTGACTTGTCCTAGCCGCGACCTTGTTTGCCGATTGCTGATGTCGATTTCCTGTTTGATCTAGTTATTCGAGTCACGGTTAAGGTGCTTAGTCGATTAGATCTGCTCTTGGTGATTGGGTAGGCAGTTTGACTTGTCCTGTCTGCTTCGCTTAGTTGACGTGTCCTCGGCGAAACAGTTGCTAAGAGTTAGGTTTAATTTATTGAGTATCTGGGACTGGTAGTTACCGATTATACTTGTACCTGTCGATCGTGTAGAGCAGTTAGACGTGTCCTGTTCTACTTCACTTAGTTGACGTGTCCTCGGTGAAGCGATCGTCAGATTATGAGTATAATTAGTGGTTACTGGTTTAATCGTTCTTTCGGGGTGTTTAGCCGATTGTTTACCACGTTCAGATCTATGCTTGCATGCCTTTAATATCTTATTGTTCCTGTTCAAGTATAAGTCTGAGCCTTCTTTTGTCAATGTCGATTTACCCTACTGTGATGCTTGCCGATAGATGTTGCCGATTGCATGCTTTGCCGATTGCCGATTCTGATGCATGCCTTGCTTTATTTATCGCGCGAGTATTTATTGTTGCGACATGTCGATTCGTTTCTAGCCGACAGCCGAGCATTTATTTTATTATTTTATTCACTAACATCGGCTGCGGTTACGCATCGGCCTGTCCGGGGCCGATAGTCCGGGAATTTTACACGCTTTTCTTGTCTTTGTCGATTTGCAGGGAAAATCGACTGGCACGCTCCGGAATTCACCGCGTTCCAAGTTTTGGTCCTGAACAGAGTTAAGCAAATCTCTCAGGCCACGTGTGCGAGCGGTAGAACACACATTTTACCGTCAACACACTTTTTGGCACGCCCGGTGGGACAGATCAAGTTCTTAGAAGCAGATGGCGTTCGTTCAAGCTGTTGCTGATGATGGTACTTTGCTCGTTGATGCGAAGGGCCATAAGATTATGATTCCTGCACCATTTGTTCGAGATGATAAAGATTCCTCTGAAGTTACTACCAACAATGAGTTGAATGTATGGGAGAAGATGTCTTTGGACCAGAAAAAGGCATATCAGAGTTATCTGTACGAGTGTCAAGTGAAATACTTTGAAACCATCAAGATGACACGTGGCAAGATTACATCAGTATCAGCTTCACCAGTAGTGATGAGAGCAGAAGAGTTGGCTACAATAAAAGCTGCGAAGATGCCAGATCGAGCTCTGTTGGATGAAGTTTTGAATACTGCAGTTCACAATGCTTTCATTAACCAATCAGGGGTGCTTGTTAACACCTTGTACAACATGCTCAAGGCATTTGCTGATGGGACCCTGCAGTTTGAGTCTGGGTTTATGGGGCCATCATTTACTATACCAACCACTACGCCAGCACGTCCTGCACATCCTGATGGTCAACCCGCAGCTCAAGAAGATACAAGTGCTGCTGGTCAGCAAAGGCAACCATATGGCATGCCACCAGAGCTGTGGTCTCCAAGTGCTCAAGCTCTAGCTGTGGGAACGGCTCGGGTATCGGCGCCAAATCTTATTGATGCGCCGATGTCCACACAGAAGGAAGTAGGTGGTACATCTAATGAACCAAAGATTAGTCAAACCCCTCAAACAAGGTATCATTTGGCTCCCAATGTCAATCCTGCACTGTTCAACCAGGAAATACCGCAAGGCTATCATAGAGTAGCAGATTACAGCGAGCACTACAACAGGGAGCAACCTGCTCAAGCGCAAACTCAGTTGCAGCAGCCAGCCCAATTGACTGGGGGGCAAGGACAGAATACATCAGAAGACATAGTCGCCAGGTTGGCTGAAGTCATGAAGGAGCAGTTCGATCTCAAGCCCAAGGAGCAGAGCTTTATGTATCGACGTCCATATCCAGAATGGATGGAACAAGTTGCCTTGCCACATCGATACAAGCTGCCAGAATTTTGCAAGTTTTTTGGGCAAGATAATGTCTCAACAGTGGAGCGCATCAGCCGATATTTGGCACAGTTAGGAGAGGCATCGGCACAAGATGCATTGAAGGTCCGTCTGTTTCCTCTGTCATTATCTGGATCGGCATTCTCATGGTTCACCTCCCTCCCTGCGGGATCCGTGCGGAATTGGGCCGATTTGGAGAAGAAATTCCACTCTTATTTCTTCACTGGCATGGCGGAGTTGAGCATATCAGATTTGACGGCTGTTCGTCAGAAGGCTGGGGAGTCAGTTGCCGATTTTGTCCAGAGATTCAGAGTCATCCGTGGCAGGTGCTATAACCTGAATCTGACGGATCGGCAAATGGCTGAGATTGCTTATCAGGGTTTGCTGTCTCAGATTAGAGATAAGTTTGCACCTCAGGAAGTCGATGGCTTAGCACAGCTCTTTCAGAAGGCGTCGATTCATGAAGGGCGTGTGCAGAATGCACGTGGCAGACAGTTTCAGGCGGCTTATGCCGATTACTCTTCTGATTCTGATGATGAAGCTGAAGTTGCTCTTGCTGAGTGGACCAGGAATAAGAAGACTGTTCTTTGTCCATGGGCCAAGCAGAAAGCAGAAGAAAAGAAATATAATTTTGATATCAATAAAGCCGACAAGATATTTGATCTGCTGCTACAAGAAAGCTTATTCAACTCCCACCTAATCACACGTTGCCTCCAGCTGAAGAGTTGAAGAAGATCAAGTGGTGTGCAAGTGGCATAATACTCCCTCTCATCACACCAATGAGTGCAAGGTGTTAAGGCAATAGATCCAATCGGCAATTGAGAGTGATCGTATTAAATTCTCTGGTCAGAAGCCGATGAAGATTGATGGGCATCCTTTTCCAGTCAACATGATCGGGGGATCTGCTGGATTGATCGGCAAGTACTCAAGAAAGAGAGAGAGGGAAGATAGGAAGACTAGTGATGATGACTTCGATCCACACTGGAACTGTCCGTTCTTCCAGTACTGTTGGGAGCAGGGTATGAAGCTGCCACCAATTGAAGGCTGCCCAGGTTGTAGCAGGTGATCTGGTGATTTGTACAGGGAAGTTGGTACCTCAAGCCAAGTTTCTATGAGGAGACAGCATGATCGTTTTGAAGGGAGGCTGACTTCAAGGGTTTCTGTGCAAGAAAGACTTGGACCTGTTAATCAAGTTGAAGATTATGATGAAGATTATTAGGGTGAGTTCACAGAAGAAGGCCAATGGTGTCCAAGTGGTATTTTTACCAAGACGCAGAAGAGAAGAGTTCAGAGGACACGTTGCCGGGAGCTGAACAAGGATGTGAATCAGAAGGATGATCATGACAAGGGGCCCAAGTCTAAGAAGGTATGGAGACCAAAAGTCAGATCTCAGGTACATGAAGTTGAGGCTCCTGTCAATATGGTATTTATGCTGCCAGGAGAATTTAGCTCTTTGGATATTAATGAATCGGAAGAAGAAGCTTCTGCCGAGTTGTTATTGGGTCCACAGCAAGCAGTGTTCGAGAAGCCGTCTGGTGTTGATCATCTCCATCTGAGGGCCTTGTACCTTAATGGTTTCATCAATGGCAAGCCGATGAGCAAGATGATGGTCGATGGTGGTGCTGCTGTCAATGTTTTGCCGATGGTGACGTACAGGAAGATCGGCAAACTGCCTGAAGAGTTGACCAAGACCAACATGACGTTGAGGGATTATGGGGGCAGGAGCTCTGAGGTCAAAGGAGTTACCAACGTCGAAGTTACTGTTGGAAGCAAGACCTTGCCGACAACGTTTTTCGTGATTGAAGGCAAGGGATCATATGCCGTACTGCTGGGTAGGGATTGGATTCATGCTAATTGCTGTATCCCGTCCACAATGCATCTGCTCCTTATCCAGTGGATCGGCGACGAGGTGGAAGCTATTCAGACTGATAGATCAGTGAGTGTGGTAACTACAGATTTTTTGCCGGTGATGGTGGAAAACTTGCCGTGCATATCAGGAACGTACTGGGAAGGAGAAGCATTGGATGTTACCGACGAGGGTGTCTGCATCACAGAAGGATCGGCAACTCCGCGGTTGCTGTAGAGGTTACCAGATCCAGATGTTGATCGGTTGATGGGAGTTGACGGAATGCAATCGACAATCAGCCGATCGACGAAAGAGACTGAGAATTCAGCCGAGCGCTTAATGCAAAAGTATTTAAAGTAATACTTTTTGGTAGGTCTTTAAAGTGTTCGGTTGAGTTTTATCGGAGCCGACGTTAAGAGCGTCGCCTTTAAAATGGCCGATGCCAATGGTATCGCCCTTAGGGAAAATATATAAAAGGAAAAACAAAGGAGCATGAAAGCAAATATATATATATTACAGAGATTGGAAGATAGTGTTTGGTGATTACAAGCTTATGCATTACGAGGGTACAGATAATCACGGAGTACATCTAGTGCATGTGTGCGGAGCTGATCAATCTCGGCCAGAACATAGTTGTCATTGTCGTCAGACTCGATATCTGCAGGCACAGATGCCCAGGCGCGTTCTGAAGCTTCAATAGAGGCGTTGAGCAAGTCTTTTTGTTGGAGCATGTTGGCATTGATCTTGGCAATGGTTTCTGCCGATGCCGATACTTCTTGTTCTTTAGCCTGTAGAGCTGCTCTCAAGTCTTCGGCTTCCTTCTTCAGCTGGTTGAGCCGATTCTCTTCCTCTGTCTGCCGATTCTTCATGGAGTTGTATTTCTCCAATTCTTGCTGTGAGAGCTCGAGAGCTTTTTCTGCTTTAGCAACAAGATGGCGTTGATGGGATCGGCGGTTGATGTTTTCTTGAGCTTGCTCATAATCAAGGCGCCGAAACTCCATGTATGCTACTGGATGAAGTGCAACCCTCAAGTCCTTTGGAAGTTGATTTTGGATGGCTTCAAATCTAGCAGGAACTGAACTTGCATTGCGAGTAAGATCTTCTGTGGTTGCAAAGTCAAGTCTAGGTTCCAGCTCAAGCAGCTCATTGCGGACATCGATTGGTAGAGGTTGTCGATGATGCATGGCAATGATTGGCTCTACCATACGTGCCTACGGGTACAGAGGAAGGTTAGATGATAAATTAATGAAGGGAACAGATCGACATTTGTTACCTCAGATAGATCAACATCGGCTTCAATCGGAATTGCTTGAGAAGAAGATGCTCCGGGATCTGATCGGCTGCTCCCTGGTATGTTCCGCGCAGGTGCTGCTTGGGAAGTTCCAGGTTCATCAACAGAGAGGTTTGCCGATTCTTCTTCCCTTCGCTCTTGCATCTAATTAAAATGTAAGTCAATAAAGATAGAAATGCCGATGGACAAATTTCGAGGACAAACCTGCGGTTGAATGTCGATGCTGATCTCTTCTAAGGCCGTGCCAGCTGGTACCTGCTGAGTACCAATGTCGATGTCCTCTGAAGCTAGTGCTTGTTGTGTCTCGGTACCGATTTCTTCTGAGGCAGTGGCAGCCGGTGCTTGTTGGATAGTTTCGGCATCGGTATCGGCGCGGACTTCTGTTTCTTCAGGCTCGGTATGGGCTTCAGGAGAATGGACTTCAGTTTCTTCAACAGCTTCTCCGGAATTGCCCTGAAATTGAAACAAAGGTTAGATGTCAATTTTTGCTAAGTCATGAAATTGATTATAAAGACAAGAATGATTACTGGGCTGCTGGGAGGAGTTGGCGCAGAACTTGGTTGTTTCAAAAGGGCTCTATGACGCTTGGCTGGGACTTTGAAGCGGGGGCCTTGTCGTTTTGTCCCAGAAGTCTGGCCCTTGAGAACTTGGGCTGGTGTTGGTGCGTCAGAGCCAAGGACGGGATCTGGATGTGCAGCCACGTACACAACGCCGACTCCGCTGTTGCTTTCTGTGGGTGCATCTTCAGCGTCAGACTGCAAAATAAAAAAAAAAGCTACAGTTAAAGATTTGTCGATGAGAAAAATGATGGAAATTAAGATCGGTTACCTCTCCTATCGGTTCGAGAAGCTGAAGATTGGAGATAAAGGATGCTGTGTTGGTGCATGGGAGATGCTTGGACCATTCTGCCCACCACTGCCTGAAGAGCCTTGTGCAAGAACCAGCCAATACAATGTTGTCGATATGGCCGATGGGCAAGTTATCAGTCAAACCTAATAGCCAAGAATACTCCAAAGGGGATCCAATGATGACACGAGCTTTGACCTTGTCAGCATAGAAGAGGCTAGGAGGAAGCTGACCGAGACCCATTTGTCTTGCAGCAAATGAAGGGTTGTAGAACTCATATGATGGGTTCAATCGGCCGGATGCATTCAATCCCGTTGGTAAGATGCAAGGCTTGACACATGTCACAAAGATGTTTGCCGATACTGCGTTCTGAAGAGGATTGTCAGCCCTGAAAGTGAAGGGGATCTCGAAGTGTTCCATAATCCCGGGATTTCCGTACAGAAACCAGTCGTGATGCTCATTGTTAATACCTCTGTAGAAGGCTTTGAAGTATGAAGCCAAGAGATCGGCATTCATACCAACTCCATCTATCGACACTAAGGCTTCACCCAGTGAAGTGCATCGACGCCCGACTTGGTTGGGAGTTGGAAAACTGTACAAGTGCAAGATTGGTATGGATGCTGAATTTTCTCGAGTATTTAAAGCAATAGGGTGGGATAAGTTTGCAAGTGTAGATGAGCAGGGTTCCCGCTTACTTACACTACAGTTTTATGCACCCTACGCGTGGTAGATGACGGTATTACCTTTCGGTTTTTCCGGGAGGAATATCATTTGACATGGAAAATCCTTAGTCAATGCCTCGGCTTTAATTCTCGCTGCACCCTTGATGTTGATAGTTCGATCCCGGGTTACTCAAAGTTAGCTTTTTGGCAAAGAATTCTGCATCTCCTACTTGTGAGAAACCCCGAACTAATCACATTCATCATCCTACCTTGCGCTTGTTGCACATGTGGCTTGGCATTACCTTGTTTCCTAGAAGTGATATTAGGATTGTGCGCGAGGATGATCTGAAAATTCTTTATGCTATGGTTGAGAAAATAAAGATTGCTCCTGTCATGTCCATGATTTCTCAGTGGTTAGAAAATTTTAGAATGACTGGACCGATTGAGTGCACCTCGCTGATTACACGTATTGCTGCGGGTGTTGGTGCTTTGCATGATGCTAATATTGCTTATCTTGATACACCCCGCTCTCTTATCACCAAGGATTATCTTATTCAAGGTCATACACTTAAGCATGGTCCAAATAATTCTCTCATATTTTACTATGTCGGTTATATAAATGAATTCCCGTTACCTAACCGGGAACTTCGTTTGTATGGCTGTAAAAATCTAACCACACCTCTAGAAAAAGAGGAGGCTGCACGCAGGAGTACTTCTTCTCGCAGGAGGACGCGCAGGCCGGAGCCGACCACCGACACCGGGATACCCGCACCGCAGCCCATGGCCTATGCATGTGGGCCAAGCTACGGTCACGCCGGGTATGGTCCCGGTGGGTACACCACTCCACCACCATTTGAGGTCGGCGGCTCGTCGCAGCAGGGTGCGGGCCAAGCCCAATGGACGCACCACCCCCGCGCGCAATGGGAGGAAATCTCCTCCGATTCGACGTCCTACTCACCACGGGCTGGTGGGCGACGTTCGTCTGCAGCTCGTGATCCATATCTCGAGCAGCAAATGAATGCGCTCACCGAGCAAAATGGACGCATTGAGACTCGAGGAGAGGACGTTGAGTACACTCTCAACCAACACGTCCTGCAGACCCATCAGTGGCAAGAAAACACAAATGCCCAGCTCACCAACCTCACCAACATGACGCAGCAGGGCCAAGCCGATATGTTGGCTTACTTTCGCCACACCGGGTTCGATCCTCGACATCACCCATGAGCAAGAACAAGCTTGGGGGGGATGCCATACCCCCCGCTAAGGTATCATGTATCGCAACTTGTATCTTTTCGTTTCTTTTGTTTGCTTGTTCTTGCACCTCTCATGAAAAATACCAAAAAAAAAATGATAAAACTGAAAATAAAATAAAAATGACAAAACTAAAAAGAACAAAAATAGTCTTTAGTGTGGTTTCTAGTTTTTCGTAGTTTCTCTTCATATGCGAGTATGAGTGTTTAGCCTTCCTTATGTTGAGATGATGAATAGTTGCTCTGTTTTATCTCTTGTTTGTACCTAGTCACAACTTAGTGCTCTCCCAAGTTTTGAGACTTTTGGCTTATGCTTACCTAGAACTTGAAACTTGTGGGCTGCATGGTGCTTGATCTAAGTCTAAGTTGTTGTGAGATATGATATGGTACAAATAGGGCTGCTATGATCTTGTTCAAAGTACGACTTGACTTCCGGAGTTTTATTTTACAAAATACAAAAAAATGATAAAGTTCCTCAATGATCAAAATTCCTACCAAAGCCATATGTTGTTCTTACATTGCAAACCCTTACACATATGCTGCTTGTCATTGCATTGAGCTTTATCAAAATTGTGTGACCCTAGTGAGAAGCTTGTCATACTCTCATTGATCAAGATCACGTACACTCCACCTCGCATGCTAAACTTCTACACTGGAAGTTAAGCAATACCACCACACTTTCCACCAAAATAAATACTCCAAAAAAAAAAAAATTCATTGTTACCTCTCTCTCAAAATTTATCATCGGAGACATGGCTATGCAAAAGAAAGAAAAAGAATAATCCCCTGCTCATACAAAAGTAGAGCATGATGAAAAAATGGGGAAAGAAAGAAAAATGTTGTGAGAAAAGAAAGAAAGAAGGATAGCCATGTTCTCCTCAAAAATTCAAAAGAGAGAGAGGAAACAAATAAAAGGAGTATAGTTCTTCCACCTCACCACCACCATATACACACATGCACATCTTGATCAAAGTTGTATGACTTGCATTCCCCATGGATCCACTCTTTTGGTTCAGCAATATGTGTGATGCAAGTATGCCTCATAACATCCCTACCTTGAGCTCCACATACAAGCCTTAGAAGTAGGATGACAAAGAGGCAACACAATAATGCCTTGGTAGAATATACACTTATTGAGCGATTCGAGAGCATCATTTGAGGAACTTTGCTTTTATTTCAAAACTTTTGAAAACCTCCGGAAAATAAAAGTCAAACAATGGACAAGTGAATGGTGCTCTGTTATAACCGTTCTATCTCTCAACCGCCCAAGACAAGGAAAAAGCCATACGCCCCATAAGGAGTAAGGTAAAGGGTGAGTTGCCATGCCAACTTTTTCAACTCAAAGGAGAGTATTTTGTTGTGTGCATGGTACCTATGAGATATGAAACATTGTAGCAACTCCTGATCAACATCCTAAGTCCTACTTCTTGCTCGGGACGAGCAAGGAGGACAGCTTGGGGGAGTTGTTGACGGTCCTTAGACCCAGTTTTTGACCGTCAATTAGCTCTATAAATAAGGAAGAACTAACACTTGTTACTTGCATTTTGTTATCAAATAACCTATTTCCACGTGTACCTCTAGATTTGGATGTGCAGGTGGAAAACAGGGATTTCCAGGTGTAAACAAGGCCCAAGGCGACGATTCCAACACGTCCATCAAACGACGCTCGCCGCGGGAAATATAATTCAAGGATTAAAGGCCCAGAATCACCCAGAATATCAACTGAGGCCACGCACCTGGAAAAGAGGCTAAAAGGCCGAGGGGAGCCAACCTGCCAAAGCCCAGCCCAGGGGGGGCCAGGGCTAGGTCGGCCGACCCCCAACCCTAGGTCGGCCGACCTGACAGGGAGGCCCCCTGGGTCCATCTTTCTAAGGCGGTTTGCAACCGACTTCAGGAGGTCGGTTCCACCTGCAATCAATGCCACCGACCTACGGAACCGCCTCAATTCCACCGCCTTTGAGGGCTATAAATAAAGGGGTACCCCCTCCCCTTGGAAGACACACAACACAAGAGGCTCATTCCCTCCTCCACACATCCAGAGCTAGGGGCTCTCTAGTTAGGCTTAGGCTGAGTAGTTGGGCTGCCCTTTTGGCTCCCAAGTCCCTTGGAGAGTTTGGGGTATATTCCCTTGTATCCTTTTACTCTCTTTGTAAGACTTATTTCTTTATCAATGGAATATCATCGTTCTTGTAGTAGTTATGTGCTTATGCTAGTTCATCGTTCATCTTGATCTTGGATGAACGTTCTTCGTTCGTTCATGTTCGTTCATCGTTCGTTCATCGTTCATCGATGTTCGTTCATGATCGTTCATCGTTCGTTCGTCGTTCGTTCATACTCGATCATCGGTTAACGATGATCGTTCTTCATCGTTCATCGTTCGTCGCTCGTTCTTGAGCGACGAACGCTTATGCTTAACGTAGTGCTAGCTTTGATCCTTTGTCTAAGTAATCGCTTGCTAGACCTAGTTGTTCCTTTTGCTTAGTCATCGGGTCCATTGTCTTGCAAGAGTGCTCTAGGTTTATCGCCTTGCGAGGTGCCTCGAGGGATCTAGAGTTGTGGTTAGTTACGCTAGCATGGTGCTAGGGCTTCCTTTCCACCCTTGGATGCGTGTTCGTGCCCCACGGTTTGTAGAGGTAGGCGGCAGGTGGTGACAGCCCTGTCCGTCCCTTGTAATCCTCCACGTTCGGGTATGGCGTAGGAGTATATATGAAATGTCCGGAGATTGAGGCAGACTCTGATCGCTGGATCTCCCGATGATGGCTTGGCAGTAGAACAGCTTAGTCTTGGCTTGTGTGCAGCTTAGGCTATAGGTAGATGCTACGCACGCTACTTGACGATGTACATTAGGAGTAGCAGTTCTTCTACTTAACCTTAGTCTAGCTTAGAGCCGCCTCTCGCCTTTTATCAGAGAGTGGAAATGCCTGCTGTGTGTGTCGCACTATCCTCTATCCATACATTGCCTTACCCCTGTATTTGGATATTGGTTATGATCTATCATTTGTAACACCATGAGTATAAGTACACACTCGTCAACCACGTCTTCCTTTGGGAAAATATAAATAACGATACCCTGGAATACTCTCGGGTGAAATGCTACAACGGGTTATCCGTGCGCTTGTGGATTATCTTTTATGATTAAATACTAATAATACATATCTGGCACTCGTTGCCCCAGGTATTTCTGGCGCCGAACCGGGAATATTCACTCTAGGCCTAACCAGCCTAAGGTGGTGTTTTCTGTTTGGTGTAAGAAATACCAACATGTGGTAGATGGCGTCTATTTATAAGATGGGACGTGCTGCAGGCGGCGCGATATACGAAGGGATGTTGCAGGTGTGTTGAGTACGGCGCGGGAATCGAGGAGGTGCGAGAAATGAGGAAACAATCCAGCGCATGGAGATTCCATACCCCGGCTTGGGGGGGGCATGTGTTGACACCAAAATTTGGTCCAGGGCCCGTTGTCAGTGGAAGACAGAGTATGCGGCAGGTAGGAAAAGATTATATGCCAAAGTGGTGGCCCGCAGGTTATCATGAAGCCAAAGAAATCCCGGAGACGCGCGCGCATGTGGGATTGTGTCCTTTTTTAATTCTTTTTCTAGATTAAGAAAGAATTGACCGAGTTGTGGTCAAGTAGGAGACTTGTTTGTCTCCAAGTTGGTTGCCTCGGGTGTATAAATATAAACCCAGGTGCTTGTAAAGAACAACCAATCAATACAATCAACTTTTCGGCGCATCGCCACAATTTCTCGACGAGATCTCCGTCGACATCGGCGTCCATCGGGGCTCCGGTTTCGACCTGGATTTTGTCAGGTAAGCGCATCAATCTGGTTATGTCGACTTGTCCATGATTAAGATTGATGTGGCTGCTAGTTATCCGATAATTTAGATCAATCTAGGGTTTTTCATTATGCGTCGATCGTGTAGAAAAGTTGACGTGTCCTGTTCTACTTCACTTAGTTGACGTGTCCTCGGTGAAGCAATCGTCAGATTATGGGTATAATTAGTGGTTACTGGTTTAATCGTTCTTTCGGGGTGTTTAGCCGATTGTTTACCACGTTCAGATCTATGCTTGCGTGCCTTTAATATCTTATTGTTCCTGTTCAAGTATAAGTCTGAGCCTTCTTTCGTCAATGTCGATTTACCCTACTGTGATGCTTGCCGATAGATGTTGCCGATTGCATGCTTTGCTGATTGCCGATTCTGTTGCATGCCTTGCTTTATTTATCGCGCGAGTATTTATTGTTGCGACATGTCGATTCGTTTCTAGCCGACAGTCGAGCGTTTATTTTATTATCTTTTATTCACTAACATCGGCTGCGGTTACGCATCGGCCTGTCCGGAGCCGATAGTCCGAGAATTTTACACGCTTTTCTTGTCTTTGTCGATTTGCAGGGAAAATCGACTGGCACGCTCCGGAATTCACCGCGTTCCAAGTTTTGGTCCTGAACAGAGTTATGCAAATCTCTCAGGCCACGTGTGTGAGCGGTAGAACACACATTTTACCGTCAACACAAGGTTTCTCAGCTGGATGCCATTGCACGCCTAATGGCGTAAAGTCCCAGTTCAGCTTGAGTCGAAACGCGTTCGATGTTATGTTGACAGTTATTGGCACCTTGCTTCCGGAAGGTCACATTCTGCCAAAGAACATGTATGAGGCACAGAAACTCCTTCGTGCACTTAAGATGCCATATGAGCAGATACATGCGTGTCCGAAGGGATGCATCTTATTTAGGAAAGAACACGCGGAAGCTACTGTCCAAAGTGTGGATCCTCCAGGTTCATGGAGGTAGACGTTGCTGATGGCCAAAAGAGGCAGCTCGCAGTCCCCGCGAAAAATCCTGCAGTACCTTCCGTTCATACCGAGGATCCAACGCCTTTACATGATCGAGGAATCCGCGAAACAGATGACATGGCACAAAGATGAAGTCCGATACAATCCCGATAAGCTTGTACATCCATCTGATGGTGAAGCCTGGAAACATTTTGATGAGATTCACGACATAAAAGCTCTGGAGGCTTGTAATGTACGTGCGGCATTGGCAACAGATGGGTTCAATCCTTATGGAATGGGAGCTGCCCGTACAGTTGTTGGCCCGTTTTCGTTATAACCCCTGAATCCCCCCCCCCCCCCCCCCCCCCCCCCCCCCCCCCCCCCCCCCGCGTCCCCTTTCAACGACAGAACATATTCTTGTCGCTGATAATTCCTGAAAACCCTGGGAATAATATGTCTGTGTACATGGAGTCTCTGATCGATGATTTGGTCCGTGCTTGGGAGAAAGGGGTATTGACATACGATTCATCTAGAAAGGAAAACTTCAGAATGTATGTTAATTACCACTACTCTCTGCATGACCTGCCGGCGTATGGGACATTCTGCGGCCATGGTGTTCACTCCAAGTTCCCATGTCCAGTATGCAAGACAATTGTGAGGTTCATTTGGTTGAAGAAGGGTGGCAAGCTTTCTTCGTTCGACCAACACCGACAATTCCTCCCTACTGACCATCCATTCAGAAGAGACAAAAAGAATTTCACGAAAGGTGTCGCAGTCAGGGCAACTCCCTCTTCTACCACTACCTTCTTACGGCGGTCCTCCTCCCTTCGGCGGTCCTCCTCCCTTCGGCGGTTTTCCTCCCTTCGGCGGTCCTCTTGCCTTCGATGGTACTCCTCCTACCGGCACTCCTTCTGCAGGCACTCCAATGAGTCACTTCAAATCTTTTGTACTTTAATTTCTTACCTTCAAGATATAGTGAAGCAATTGAAGGGTTTAGCTATGCTAGCTTGTAACTTACATTTTGTCACTTCTAAACATTCTATTAAACTTCGCCGAGTGCCGGGACCCACGGCACTCGGCAAAGTGTCGTTTCACGGCTGACGGCCGTCAATACCTTTTTTTTTTTTGCCGAGTGTCACATGAGGCACTCGGCAAAGTATTTGCCGTGTGCCCGATAAATAGCACTCGGCAAAGTACTGTTTGCCGGTACATGTTTGCCGTGTGCCCTTTGCCGAGTGCAACACACGGCAAAGGGGTTGCCGTGGGCACACGGCAAAGGGGTGGTTTTCCCGTAGTGTATGATCCTGATTACATCCTCTCTTCTTATAGCCTAATTAATCTCAAGCGAATCTTAACCTCCTAACAATAGCTACGAATTTAACTAACTTAATCAAATCCTAACCAACTACGGATGCCTCCAGTCTCTAGCCACTTTGGCTTTTGTTACGGCGTTGGTAAGTCGCGCCAGTCATAACAGTTAATTAACAATATGATTAGCCCTTTAATCTCATAGTGTCTGGTGATGCACAATAATTTTTATCCGGTGTCATATAAGCCTGATTATATGCAGCTATTATAGAAGAAAAATGACGGAATGAGCATTGCCCTGATCCTATGTTGTTCTTGCCTCTGGCTGTTGCTTTGCAGTTTGCACAAGATTAAGGATCAGTTTGGATCCTTTGCTGCTGCTTGCTTTGCTTAGCCGGGCAAGAACAAATGCGTTTGGCTGCCTTGCCGTAGTACCTCGGGGTCTGTGTTTTCTAGCTTTTCCTTGCTAAAGTGGGAGAGCAAAATCGGCTCTCCGCCAGAAGCAAGGCTAGGCTGGCAGGGCAAAGCAAGGCCAGGCTAGGCTCCCTTTTCAACCAAACTGACCCTAAAATTATGGTTTGATCTGATTTTCACTAGGCTCCATACTTACACATCTCCCACGGCAAGGGTTCAATAACCTAAGAGGCCAACTAAGAAGGTCTGCGAGTTGGAGTGGTTAGCAAATATTGTAAACACCAATTGTGGCTCTGCATTTCTCATACAATTTTCTGTTACTATTTCACCTTCTTTTGTTGTTGTAACACCTCAAATTTTAAAAATAATTCAAATACGCGAAAATCACTCCGAATTTAAATTTTTAGAATTTTCCTACGATGTCACGCTTTTAGAAAATAAATTAAGCTAGAATTAATTAAAGTAGAGAAGTTGAAACCTTCAAATAAATAAAATGAAACCTTACTCGAGTGCTTGTTTTTGTTTTTATTTGTTTGATTCTGTTCGGTGTTAAACTCCACTCCGAAAATTAAATTCATTTCGAATTTAATTTCATTTCACTTCCATCTAAAATCTCTAGAAAATATCAAATCGTTTTCCTCTGCGAGATAAATTCATTTTGAATTTAGTTTAAATTCTAAAACCTACGGAATTAATCAATCTTGCTCTCGGGCCGAAACCCAGCCCGGCCCAACTCACTTTTTTTTTCCCATGGCCCAGCCGGCCTCACCTCCCTCCTTCCTGTAACCTAGGCCGCGTCCCCTTTTCTCTCTGCCCGGCCCGCTCCCCCTCCTTTCTCCCTGCCGGCCCAATCGAGCGCCTCAGCCCAGCCCCAAGAAGGCAGAGCCTTCGTCTTCCTCGAACGGAACGGGCACGAGACGGGTGCCTCACGCCGCCACCGTGCCCACGGCTGGCCGTTCCCAGCACGCCGCCACCCAGCGCCACCTGCTCCCGGGCCGCGCCCCGCTACACACGCCGCACCTCGTCGTCCCGGCCCCACGCCTCATCGTCCTGGCCAGACTCCCCAACCGCCCGCCCGTGAGCCGTGAACCACCGTGTGCGCCCCCGCCCAGTCATCGCCTGGCCCCGCGCCCCAGGCTTCGCGTGCCGCCGCGTGTCTGCTCACCGCCCCTGCCCGCGGCACAGCTTCCACACCCGCACGAGACGCCGCGCCGCTCGCCGAACACAGCCGCGCCCTGCCCACAGCGCAGCTTCGCTCTCCGCCCGCACCACTGCCACGCAGGACGGCGCCGAGCGCCCGGGCGCTGCTGCCCCTAGCTCCGCCGCCGCTCCTCTCCCTTGCCGCGCGCCGCCACGCGAAGGCGCGCCAGCCGCTGGGCAGCCACAGGCCGCTCCACTACCCCTGCCTCACACGCGCGTCCGCTGGCTGCCACTGCTCGAACCCGTCGCCAACGCCGTGACCACAGAACGCCGTCGCGCCTGCCACCGGGACGCCATTGCCTTCAAGCCCAACTACTTCGCGACGCGCCGCTCGCATCACAATCACCCCGAGCCAGCCGCGCACGTCGCGACGCGGACAAGACGGTGATGACCACGCTGCTCCCTGCTTGACCCGCCAGCCTGGCGCCAGCTGAACCACTCTGCTCCATTGACGCGACCACGACCGCCCCTTTCACCGCGTGCGACTTGCGCGCCACGGCAACCATCCAGACGAGGAACTCCCGAACCTTCCCCGCTAGCCGACACGCCGCTCGAGCCCGTCGCGTCGCCATCGCCCCGCCTGTTCGAGCACAGCTCTGCCAGAGCACAGCAACGCCATAATGGGAGTGCTCATCCTCATCGTCGCGACGGCCGCTCCAGAAGCTTCCCGCTGCCTATAAATAGGAGCGCCTCATCCTCCTCTTCGCGCTCATACCTGCCCCGCCTCCTCTCTCCCACTGAGAAGCTTCCGCCGTCGTTTTTCCCCTACCACCTGAGCTCCCTGACCATGGCCGCAACTCCTGGAAATTCGACGGCTCCCCTTGCTCCCCTCTCGATTCATCCTCGGAGTGGATGCGCGAGGCCATCCTCTTTCTTTTCCCCCTCACCCCCGGCCGGTCTCACCCCTCCTTCCCTCGCCGCGGCCGCGAGCTCCAAGCTCTGCTCATGTCAACGAGCCAGAGGAAGAAGAGGACCGTGCCCCTCTGTTATAAAGTACGTTTTGCACTTAGCCCCCTAGCCTTTCTGCAAATTAATCCACCAACCAAAGTCTACTATGCTGTTTTGCAGAAAAGCCTCTCCACTCCTTAATATTCTTGTTCCTTCATCTAACCTTGGATAATTCGCACTCAAGCCCATGAATAATTACTTATTTATGTCTAGATCCCCCTCTTTTTACTGAAAGGCCCCTAGACAGTTTATAATTATATTCCAGCCCTTATTCTTTTACAAAAAGGCCCCTGTACTTTTCTATGATAACAAATAGGCCCCCACGACCTTGCTGTTTTTACCGAAATATCCCTACGCCTTTCGAAAATCATATCTTTCCAACCCTAGCGCCATTTCCGGTGATTCTCGCGCCCACCAGCTCGTGGTAACGCGTAGAAATTACTGGAAATAATCCTAGCACCACTATAATCCAGATACCACCCGTCATCCACCAATCCACCAATCCAGTTGTCCTAATCCTCTTCGACCGTCACCAAAATATTTCGTGAATTGGATCTTGCTTCCTGAAGCTCCGATTTACACGTTTTCTCCACCGGTAATTCATCGAACCTCTTCCTCTCTCAATTGGAGTTTTACCTATGTTTATTTGGGTCTTATTCGCCTTTATTTCTTTTGCGCTAGCGCTGCGCGGTTACCGAACGAGACACCTAAAGAGAAGTTGATGTCGATCCAAACTTCGACGACAAGCCAGAAGGCATGGACCCGAAGAAGGATTCTGATGCTACATTAGCCAAGTAACGAGAAGTCGCGATGATGCGATGTTTAGGAAACAGATGGCATTTGCCAGGCAAGCTCTAACTCCCTTGATCATATTTATCCTATTAAATTACTTTAGCACCTACTTAGCGCTCATTCTATTTGCATACTCTCTCGAGTGATATTATTGATATATGCATGGCTTAGTTATTACCTATTTTGTGTGACGGTAATTCCGTTCTAGTTACCAAAATCCCTCCTTGTTATACATGCCCTATTACTTATATTAAAACTAGGATTTCTCCAATATTAGATGCCTAATGTATGGAATGCTGCTTTGCCTAGAAAGCGCTTAGGAACCCAGTGATGATGCCCATCACTAAACTTTATCATATACTTCTATTTCAAAATGGTGATAAAAGGTGTTTGGTGGTGTGTGTATAATTGGGTGGGTGATTGATCAACTGTGCTAAGGTGAAGATTGGGGGATATCTTTGGTGGTGGCTGAGGCTCCATAGTACTGGTGAAGAGTACTTGTTGTTGTGTATGTGCTTAGGTCCACCTGTCGTGGACGAGCGTTTGCCCTACCATATAAGGACCGGCTCGCAGGACCTCAAATTGGTAATTTACGTACAACCACAGAACCTGTTTGGGCAGGACTGACGCAGGACCCTAGGTTCCGCAGCAAGTAAGTTCCACCAAGAGTAATAGAAATGGAGGCCAGGGGCGGTTTTATGTGATCATGGTGAAGTCCGGTGCCCGGCAATATTGGTGACTGGTGATATGGCACGTGTGTCATAGTCACTGGACCCCTAGAATCCATGGTGGGCTTGTGGGCATGCCTAGGCGAGGTGAAGGCGTTATGTATCTCCTTGGCCCGGAGTGCATAGCATGTGGTGAAAGTGTACAACCTCTGCAGAGTGTATTAATCGTTCAGATGTCCGTTGTCACAGTTTTGACATGCCAAACCTTGGGTTCTCTCCGATTAGCCACAAATATTATATTTCTTGGTGTGTGAGTGGGTGTAGTGATACCCGTGTTTTGGAAGGTGACAGGAGTGGATATTGGAGATCCATTTCCTTTTAACAATCGGAAACTGGCGGGAAGGATTCATTCTCCCCGAGGGCCAACCTATTAAAATAATTACAGATCTCCTCTTATCCCTTGATATCTATTCTTAGTGAACTGTTGACACCAAATTTTGGTCTGGGCCCATTGTCAGTGTTAAAAGAGATTTCGTGCGCAAAGTGGTGCCCACCGGAGATCATGAAGCCGAAGAAAACGTGCGTACGTACGTGTGGGTTTGTTTTTCTTTTTAGTTTCTTTCCTTTTTCTAAGTTAAGAAAGAATTGACCGAGTTGTGGTCGAATAAGAGTCGTGTTTGTTTCCAAGTCGGTTGCCTCGGGTGTATAAATATAAACCCAGGTGCTTGTAATCAAGAACAATCAATCAATACAATCAAACTTTCGGCGCATCGCCACAATTTCTCGACGAGATCTCCGTCGACATCGGCGTCCATCGGGGCTCCGGTTTCGACTTGGATTTCATCAGGTAAGCGCATCGATCTTCGTTATGTCGACTTGTCCATGATTAAGATTGATGTGGCTGCTAGTTATCCGGTAATTTAGATCAATCTAGGGTTTACATTATGCATCGACTACATGGAATTGTTTAAGACCTAGTCCAGTTCTTTGTTACGGTTAGTTGACTTGTCCTAGCCGCGACCTTGTTTGCCGATTGCTGATGTCGATTTCCTGTTTGATCTGGTTATTCGAGTCACGGTTAAGGTGCTTAGTCGATTAGATCTGCTCTTGGTAATTGGGTAGGCAGTTTAACTTGTCCTGTCTGCTTCGCTTAGTTGACGTGTTCTCGGTGAAACAGTTACTAAGAGTTAGATCTAATTTGCTGGCTACGTGGGACTGGTAGTTGCCGATTATACTTGTGTCTGTCAATCGTGTAGAACAGTTTGACGTGTCCTGTTTTACTTCACTTAGTTGACGTGTCCTCGGTGAAGCGATCGTTAGATTATGGGTATAATTAGTGGCTACTGGTTTAATCGTATTTTCGGGTGTTTAGCCGATTATTTACCACGTTCAAATCTATGCTTGCATGCTTTTAAGTGTTTTATTGTTCCTATTCAAGTAGAGGTCTGAACCCTTTTTGTCGATGTCGATTCACTTCACCATCATGCTTGCCGATAGATTTTGCCGATTGCATGCTTTGCCGATTGCCGATTCTGATGCATGTCTCTGCTTTATTTATCGCGCGAGTATTTACTATTGCGACATGTCGATTCGTTTCTAGCCGACAGCCGAGCACTTATTTCATTATCTTTTATTTACTAACATCGGCTGCGGTTACGCATCGGCCTGTCTGGGGCCGATAGCCCAGGAATTTTACACGCTTTTCTTGTGTTTGTCGATTTGCAGGGAAAATCGACTGGCACGCTCTGGAATTCACCGCGTTCCAAGTTTTGGTCCTGAACAGAGTGAAGCAAATCTCTCAGGCCACGTGTGCGAGCGGTAGAACACACATTTTACCGTCAACATGAACCCCGCATGCTTAGCTGCTAGCATAGTTATGAAACCTCTTGCCTATCTCCTTGCTACAACTACAATTGCATCACTATACCGTTGCTTAGTGTTAGGGCTTGCTGAGTACCTTATGTACTCACTGTTTGCTTTATGTGGTTTTAGTGAAGAACTCTAGTGAAGATAACGACGGTTAGGTTTTGTCCTATGCTCCAAGTTGCCTGTGGTAGTGATTCAGTTTCCGTGCCCTATTCCGCTGCATCTGATGATTTGTAAGTAAGAAATGTTTGGTAAGTTCTCCGTAAATCCTCGTATTTTAGTATTGTATGGATTTGATATTATCTATATATGCGTACCAACTACTGATCTAGGGATTGGTACAGGTTGCATAGTATATCCCTGTATAGGGGTATGACAGATGGTATCAGAGCCATACTTGACCGTAGGACGAAACCTAGAGACTTTAGACCTCGTGTACGCGTAGAATGTAACAATACGCCAACCCGCATAACCCTGCTTTGTTAGCGTTAACCTAAACCTTAACCAATCACACTTAGCCCCTTCAGCTCTGCTGCCACGCGTACGTACGCTTTGGATACCCCCCTTCGGCTACATGTCGACTAAGACGCCGACACGATCGCGATTCCCTCGACGCGACAAGAGAGCCACTGACGCCATAAAGACAGCTCCCGCTGCACGCGTTCCACACCCCCTCGTGCGTGCCGACCACTTCACCTCTGACCAGTCAGCGCGTGCAGTCACTTCACCGAAAGTGCGTTGTCCGGTAGCCCATGCGCCAGCAAGCCAACAGAGCAACCTGAAGCTCACCCGAGAAGCTACCTTACGCCCTACACCTTACGCCAAGCTTCCCCAGCAAGCTTCGGCCAACCCTAGCCATCTCCTCGCCCGCACCCAACCACTCTTCAACCTTTTCCACCATAGCCCAACAAGATTCCTCGCAAACCTCTCCGCGCTCGCAAGCCAAACCCCCTTGCCCTTAGCCAATCTCAATCAACCCCAGCCATACCCATGGAAGATGTCGTTTGGACCACCAGCTACTGCCTGGATGAGCCTGGCTTTCCCAAAATCCTATACGAAACCATGACCAAACTTGGCATCCTAGAGCGCCCAGAGTATGCAGGGAGAGAGTATGAAGAATCCGGCACCGAGCGATGTGAAGTCACAGTCCAGACCGCCGCCAGCAGAGACTCTCCCAGCGTAAGGCCATGGAGTGTGACGGCTACTGGTTTCCACTTCGAGGATACCTACCAGTTAGTCGCTCGCAAAGCCCTGACTTACCTATGCCAGTTGCATGAGAAGCCCATCAGCTGCACCCGCATGCGGTACTTCCCGCCCCTAGACAGAGATCGACCTACTTGGAGAGCCCATGTGGATAACCTTGAGAGAAAGGAAGGAGACCCTACTATTGTCGCCACGATATAGTACCTCCTTGCCCTGGACGGACTATACGACAAGCAAGCAACCCAACTCCGAGATTGCATCCGACGAGCAGAAGAAGCTGAAGAGCAGTTCGGAAGACAGCAAGTCCACCTCGCCGAAGCAGAAGCTCATCGTCGCGCCACCAAAGCAGAAGCATCCCTGAGAAGTATGGAGAACCGCCACACTCGCGCCCTCAACCAGGCGTACCTTACCGGCCGTGCAATCCACAGGGCACTGCACATTCCCGTAACTGAAGGACATCCTGTCACGGAGGCTACCTCAACCGACCCTGCCTTAAGTGCCAAGCGGAAGTTCGCCGTCGCGCCCCTGTCCATTCCGACAAGAGGAGACGATGGATCCTCCCAGGACCTCCATTGCGGAGAGATATTGGAGTCGATCCCCTTGACTCAGCCATACGTCAAGGATGAAGGAACTTCCACTCTGCACCATTCGCCAGCCAAGAAGCTCGAAGACACCGTCGAGTGTAGCTCGCCAAGGACTTAGCGTCAAGTCGCCGCCACGAGTGAAGCCAATCAGTCCCAGAACTTAGGATGTAGTAGTTTTCGCTAGCACGTGCCCTTAGCCTTCTCCAATCTACTAGTAGCCCACCGATGTAGCCCAGATTAGTCGTGCTCCGCGTGTATCGCCGTTGTATCCTGCCTAATATGCCCTAAGTATGTAATATAATCATGTTTGAGTGAATTGTTGCTTTGCTCGTTTGGATTTTTGATTGAGTGATGTTGTGTGCTTAAACCAACAAAGAACACGAATGCAAATAGAGCTCACAGAGTAACTGTGAACTCCAAATAGATAAATAATACTAATAAGATTAATAATAATGATAAAGAAAGACAGACCTATACTCTTCTATTTCGTATCTGCCCGCAAGCTTCCGGCAGAAGCCTTGGATTCCCTTCCCTTCCACCAGAAGCCTCGGACTCAGACACCCCTTGTCCCGACTTGCCATTTTGACAGTGTGTCGTCAAATCACGCGACACGCTTTCCCACAACATGCCAACGAGAGTAAACGGCACGAAGATCTCGCGCACACTGTACCAAGTCAACACCACTGTATACGTTCACAATGACCGAATTGACAACACGATGGGCACCCTGCACGTGCCCCGGACCAATAACACCATGTAAGCTGCCACGCCGTCAGGACCACCAGAACACGATACCTGACGCGTTACGTCTACTCAAGTGTATCCACCGCAAGCTTCGCCCAGCCTTGCCCCGCCTATAAAAGAAGCCTGAGAGTTCCTCTACCTTTTCATCAATCCACCTCCCCCCGCCTTCACCTTCCCAAGAGTTCGCACCATCCTTTCACTCCTCTTTCTTCCAGACCTATGGCACCTAATCCACCGACCAAAGAACCCCTATGGACTACCACAGACTGCCAGAAAGAGCGTGGATTCGGGAGATCCTCCACACCGCCCTAATCCTCCTAAGCTTCAAAGGGTACCCCCGCTATGTTGGTAGAGAATATGAGACCTTGGCACCCAGAGTTGCGCCGCCACTGTCTACATTGACACCAGCCCAAACTTCCCAGACATACCACCCTTCAGCGTAACGCTGTCGGATCCCGCTTCGCAGACACCTACCAGCTTGCTGCCCGCAAAGCCTTGAAACTCTTGTGCCAGACCTACGAAGAACCCCTCAGCCGCAGCTTCATGAAGTACTTTCCCCCGGCTGACCACAGTCGCCCCAGCTGGAAAGCCCGCATAACCGGTCTGACTAGACCCGAAATTCGTGAACATGCCCCAATCCTTGCTGCCACAGCCAAATATCTCAAGGTATTGGATGACCTGTGTGACCAGCAAGCCAAGCGCCTTGAAGCATGCATTCGCCATGAGGAAGAATGCGAGGCACGCTACCTAGCTGTACGCCTCATGCTCACTGAAGCCGAAGCCCGTGCCGCCAAAGCAGAAAGCAACGCATCAGCAGCCCTTGCCGTTTTGTCCAAATTTGCAGCTCCTCGCCAAGACCTGAATACATCTCATCTGCCGGAGACCCCTGATGATATTCTCAGTTGTTTGTCCCAAAGCACCGACCCCTACCGAGTCTTGCGCCAGAAGTATCTCGGAAAACCACCTAGATATAGCTCGTCTTAGGATTAGACCTAGTGTGTCTAGTGTGCAACTTGTACTGCCTCAAGAGAATCCACAGTGTGCTCAGATTTGCCCTCTAATTTGCACGCAAAAACCTTGTCCTTTCCAGCCAGTTGATTCCTCTGCACCTCCCCCAACAAAAATCATTAAGTAGGGTAGTACCCTACTTATTTCACCAAATCCAAATACCTATCCTATCCTATTTGTTAAAAAAAAAAGCCCATCAACCACTTGGCCCAACCCATCCGAGCGGCCCGTCTCCAGCAGACACCCCTGCTCACCTCCTCGCTTCGTCTAGCTCGAGCCCATCCCCTTGACCTAGCCGCCCTAGCTCCCTTTCCCTTTTGCTTCCCAAAACTCCACCAGATCTCGCCGCCGGAGCCCCTCCGACAGCCACCACCATACGTCGTGTCCCTGCCGCATCGACACAGACTCCCCACTAACCCCAACAGTCCGACCCACTCTCCCCCTTGGATTCCGCCTACCTTGTTCCTTTGCAATCAGCACCGCATACGCACTCATCCTTGTCTCCTCCACTGCCAAGAGACACTCAATCACCCGTACGATGCGACCTAACCCCGGCCAGCGCTAGCCGGCATGCATCGATTCCTTGGCTTTACCATATACTCGCATTGTGGCCTCGACATCGGCTCCTCGCCGCACGCCGAGCAATAATTTTGCGCACATCACGTCTCCCCTGCTTCTTCAACCCCTCCAGCAGCCATAAAAAGACATCGCCCCGAGCCATGGCTTCTCACCCGTCGAACACCACCTTGCTTCACCTCCTTCCCACCTCAAGACTCTGCCGTCCTGAGCCTCTTACAACTTGGAGCCAGCACCAAGCCTCGACCGACATGGACTCCTTCCGGGATGTGCTGATTTGGGTGATTGTCGCAATACTGATGGTGGTAGCCTGCTGGGTACATGTGGGATTCAACTGCCCGTTGGATGACCGCAACGAGTAAAATTCCCTTGTAAATTTCTGACTTTTCTTTTCTTGTAGCTAGCAAATTAGGAGTGTCGGAAATTCTGCATCTTTGTGTATCTGCTCTTTTTAAGCCGAGCCTTGTAATGGATTGTTCAATGGAAAAAAAATGTTCCGCCCTCCGAATTGATCTGAGCACCCTTGTTTGCCTCGGATTTTTCTTCCCCTTCCTAGCCTGCTCGAATCTCGGGGACGAGATTCATTTAAGTAGGGTAGGTCTGTAACACCACAAATTTTGAAAATAATTCAAATACACGAAAATCGCTCCGAATTTAAATTTTTAGAATTTTCCAACGATGTCATGCTTTAGAAAATAAATGAAGCTAGAATTAATTAAAGTAGAGAAGTTGAAACCTTCAAATAAATAAAACGAACCTTACTCGAGTGCTTGTTTTGTTTTTATTTGTTTGATTCTGTTCGGTGTTAAACTCCACTCCGAAAATTAAATTCATTTCGAATTTAATTTCATTTCACTCCATCTAAAATCTCCAGAAAATATCCAATCGTTTTCCTCTGCGAAATAAATTCATTATGAATTTAGTTCGAATTCTCAATCCTACGGAATTAATCAAATCTTTGCTCTCGGGCCGAAACCCAGCCCCGGCCCAACTCTCTTTTTCTTTTCCCATGGACCAGCCGGCCTCACGTCCCTCCTTCCTCTAACCTGGGCCGCGTCCCCTTTTCTCTCTGCCCGGCCTGCTCCCTCTCCTTTCTCCCTGCCGGCCCAATCGAGCGCCTCAGCCCAGCCCCAAGAAGGCAGAGCCTTCGTCTTCCTCGAACGGAACGGGCACGAGACGGGTGCCGCACGCCGCCACCGTGCCCACGGCTGCCCGCTCCCCAGCACGCCGCCACCCAGCGCCACCTGCTCCCGGGCCGCGCCCCACTACATGCACCGCACCTCGCCTTCCCGGCCCCACGCCTCGTCGTCGTGGCCAGACTCCCCAACCGCCAGCCAGTGAGCCGTGAACCACCGTGTGCGCCCCCGCCCAGTCATCGCCTGGCCCCGCGCCCCCGGCTACGCGCGCCGCCGCGCGTCTGCTCACCGCCCCTGCCCGCGGCACAGCTTCCACGCCCGCACGAGACGCCGCACCGCTCGCCGGACACAGCCGCGCCCTGCCCGCAGCGCAGCTTCGCGCTCCGCCCGCGCCTCTGCCACGTTGGACGGCGCCGAGCGCCCGGGCGCTGCTGCCCCTAGCTCCGCCGCCCGCGCGTCTCCCTTGCCGCGCCCCGCCACGCGCACGCGCGCCAGCCGCTGCGCAGCCACAGGCCGCTCCACTAACCCTGCCTCACACGCGCGTCCGCTGGCTGCCACTGCTCGAACCCGTCGCCAATGCCGTGACCACAGAACGCCGTCGCGCCTGCCACCGGGACGCCATTGCCTTCAAGCCCAACTACTTTGCGACGCGCCGCCCGAATCACAATCAGCCCGAGCCAGCCACGCACGTCGCGACGCGGACAAGATGGCGATGACCGCGCTGCTCCCTGCTTGACCCGCCTGCCTGGCGCCAGCTGAACCACTCTGCTCCATTGACGCGACCACGACTGCCCCTTTGAACGCGTGTGACTTGCGTGCCAAGGCGACCATGCAGACGAGGAACTCCCGAACCTTCCCCGCTAGTCGACGCGCCGCTCGAGCCCGTCGCGTCGCCATCGCCCCGCCTGTTCGAGCACAGCTATGCCAGAGCACAGCGACGCCATTAATGGAGTGCTCATCCTCATCGTCGCGACGGTCGCTCGAGAAGCTTCCCGCTGCCTATAAATAGGAGCGCCTCATCCTCCTCTTCGCGCTCATACCTGCCCCGCCTCCTCTCTCCCACTGAGAAGCTTCCGCCGTCGTTTTTCCCCTACCACCTGAGCTCCCTGACCATGGCCGCAACTCCTGGAAATTAACCCACCAACCAAAGTCTACTATGCTGTTTTGCAGAAAAGCCCCTCCACTCCTTATTCTTGTTCCTTCATCCAACCTTGGCTAATTCGCACTCAAGCCCATGAATAATTACTTATTTATGTTTAGATCCCCTCTTTTTACTGAAAGGCCCCTAGACAGTTTAAATAATTATATTCCAGCCCTTATTCTTTTACAAAAAGGCCCCTGGACTTTTCTATAATAACAAATAGGCCCCACGACCTTGCTGTTTTTACCGAAATATCCCTACGCCTTTCGAAAATCATATCTTTCCAACCCTAGCTCCATTTCCGGCGATTCTCGCACCCACGCGCTCGTGGTAACGCGTAGAAATTATTGGAAATAATCCTAGCACCACTATAATCCAGATACCACCCGTCATCCACCAATCCACCCATCCAGTTGTCCTAATCCTCTTCGACTGCCACCAAAATATTCCGTAAATTGGATCTTGCTTCCTGGAGCTCCGATTTACACGTTCTCTCCACCGGTAATTCATAAAGCCTCTTCCTCTCTCCACCGAGTGATGATGCCCATCACTAAACTTTATCATATGCTTCTATTTTGAAATGGTGTTAAAAGGTGTTTGGTGGTGTGTGTATAATTGGGTGGGTGATTGATCAACTGTGCTAAGGTGAAGATTGGGGGATATCTTTGGTGGTGGGTGAGGCTCCATAGTACTAGTGAAGAGTACTTGGTGTTGTTTATGTGCTTAGGTCCACCTGTCGTGGACGATTGTTTGCCCTACCATATAAGGACCGGCTCGCAGGACCGCAAATTGGTAATTTACATACAGCCACAGAACCTGTTTGGGCAGGACTGACGCAGAACCCTAGGTTCCGCAGCAAGTAAGTTCCACCGGGAGTAGTAGAAACGGAGGCCAGGGGTGGTTTTATGTGATCACGGTGAAGTCCGGTACCTGGCAATATTGGTGAGTGGTGATATGGCACGTGTGTCATAGTCACTGGACCCCTGGAATCCGTGGTGGGCTTGTGGGCGGGCCTTGGCGAGGTGGAGGCGTTATGTATCTCCTTGGCCCGGAGTGCATAGCCTGTGGTGAAAGTGTACAACCTCTTCAGAGTGTATTAATCGTTCGGATGTCCGTTATCACGGTTTTGACATGCCAAACCTTGGGCTCTCTCCGATTAGCCACAAATATTATATTCCTTGGTGTGTGAGTGGGTGTAGTGATACCCGTGTTTTGGAAGGTGACAGGAGTGGATATTGGAGATCCATTTCCTTTTAAAAATCGGGAACTAGCGGGAA
Source organism: Eragrostis nindensis (assembly GCA_012490785.1). NCBI lineage: Eukaryota > Viridiplantae > Streptophyta > Magnoliopsida > Poales > Poaceae > Eragrostis > Eragrostis nindensis. The sequence continues at coordinate 485,785 of JAAXCT010000392.1, forward strand.
GGATTCATTCTCCCCCAGGGCCAACCTATTAAAATTATTACAGATCTCCTCTTATCCCTTGATATCTATTCTTAGTGAACCCCGCATGCTTAGCTGCTAGCATAATTATGAAACCTCTTGCCTATCTCCTTGCTACAACTACAATTGCATCACTATACCCTTGCTAGTGTTAGGGCTTGCTGAGTACCTTATGTACTCAGTGTTTGCTTTATGTGGTTTTAGTGAAGAACTCCAGTGAAGATAACGACGGTTAGGTTTTGTCCTATGCTTCAAGTTGCCTGTGGTAGTGATTCATTTTCCGTGCCCTATTCCACTGCATCTGATGATTTGTAAGTAAGAAATGTTTGAAGTTCTCCGTAAATCCTCGTATTTTAGTATTGTATGGATTTGATATTATCTGTATATGCGTACGAACTACGGATCCAGGGATTGGTACAGGTTGCATAGTATATCCCTGTATAGGGGTATGACAGTTGTTGCCCAGAAATGATATTGTTTATTAAATTACGAAAAAAAGGAGTTGTTGGTTCAAGTTAAAGTGTGGTATAACATCCACTGGCCGAGAAATGATTTTTTTATTGAATTACCAACAAGACGCAGCTTGCAAGATGAAAAATTCTTTCTGGTTTGCATATTTGTTTATGCTTCGTAAGGACACGAGAAGAAGCATTGCATATGCACATACAAATCCTTACAATCCTTGATTACAGGTTAACGTACATACCCCTTAATGCACTGTATAGATAGACTGCTTATAATGATGTACAAATGATGGGAGTGTGCTCTGGCTTTGGGTTTAAAAAAAAAAGAGACTGTAACTCTTTTGAGTTAGTTGTCAGTTTTTTGTAAAAAAAAAAAAAATGCACCTACATGCTTCTATTTCATTGGTAGTTTTTATCCTCAGCTGAATTATGCTCTTAAGTATTCCTATAAAATGATCCCAACCATATCGTTTTATAGAGTACTTTATTCCTTTGTTAGTACGATGTGTGACATTTTATTGCTTTTGTGAGATTGGGAAAGTGTTTGGATACAATTTGACATAACAAATTGTGTTCGATTACATAAGAGATTGATTGCATCGTGGCGTATCAAAAAATTGCGGAATTGAATGAAACAGTCTGTATGTGTAAGTTAAATGCTGATATATTTATTATTGCAGTGATCCCAATTTTTATAATTTTAAAGCGCATGCTCATTAATGTTGCCCTGGTCAGGAAGCAAGTTGAATGAAATGAGTGTGAAGGAAGAAAGAATAACAGATGGCGGAAGCAAACTTACAGAATAAGGGGAGATTGACTTTGATTTCTCTAGGTAAGACCTGACATAGCGTTAAATAGCTAAACTTCTGGACTCAGGCTATTTCTTCCTTGCTCCATTTCTTTAGTTTATTTGCTTCAGTGTGCAATGGAGTAACAGCAGAAACCATGCAATGGAAGCTGAAAAATCCTATGCAATTTGCATCATCTTAGGCTTCTTAATTGATTTACGGACTGAGAAAAAAATGTGTTCTTTTACTTTTTATGTCCGCAAATTGTGAATGAATCAATATGCATCAGTGTGGGACTATCAGTGTAAATATAGTGTGTGATGTTATCAAGAGTTGCTGATTTTTGTACAAAGTATACACCTACATGCCTCAATTCTCTTCATTGATTTTGTTTTTATGCCCAGCTGAAGTTTATGCTATTAAAAAGTTCTGTAAAATTGTTCGAACCTTATTGGTATATAGCATGCTTTATTTCTTTCCCATCAAAGTGAGTCACATTTTTTATGCAGCCACACAAATTAAAAATGCATCGACTTGCATATGTGTATCTATGCAGATATTTTCCTATATTAGTGATCCTATCTTCTCACAGTTCATTGATGTGCCTTCCAATGAAGTTTTACCTAAATTGTACCTAATAAAGATCTCCATTTAGCTTTACAACGGATTCAGCAGGACACACTTCTGATCATAGATTCCTATAGTCTTGCCTGTTCGACGTTAAGTTATTTCATTTTTGGCACATTATAACAAGAACAAAATTATATATTCTTTGACATTATTTTTCGTCTTTGCTCTACCCAAGTTTAGGACAAAAAATTGATTTGGAGTTCTATATTCATGGGTGCAGTTTGTGATGTAATATAGTAGAACGTTTCTTATTGTTTTAGCAAGGCTTCAGATATATTTTTTATTTTCATCATACCTTAAAGATCCATCAACATTCTTCGTTCATTGATAAATTGCTCTCATTATCCACTGTGTATATTACTCATGAGTATTTTTACCATCTTTGTATAGTTGTGTTTCATATGTTGAAACAACAATTGTTGTTCGCTCAGTCGTATTGGTATCTTGACTTTTCTTATACCTTGATTGAAATTGTCACCAATTTCTCAGCAATTATGTTTAAAATACGACTGAGCTGCTACCAATTTTTTAGATAAGAAGCATCAGCTATCGTTTATTGGAAATTTAATACATTGTACTTAACTCTTACATGACTATAAACATCAGTAGCGCCTGCGGCAACGCGCGGGGTCTCCACTAGTTGTTTTAACAGATGCGGACACGACACATGCATACTATAGGGAGGTTTGGGAGTGTCATGTTGCGCATTTATTTCTAAAATTATTTTTAAAAATATACTTGCAAATTTGTGAGTGACGGATCAATTACCGTGTACCTCGAAACAGTCACATCAGGAGATGGCCACGGAGGATTAAAACTAATTTCATGTTGCAACGAGCCAAGGGGAAAAACTTAGCAGCCAGCAGGGTAAAATCGTAATTATCAATGACAAGTTCCATGGAGCAGGCAGACCGTCACCAGCCTAATTATCATTGACAAGCTGCACGGCAGGGCAACTTACTGTTAATGGTCTAATTAATGTCTGCACACGACGGTATCCAACCACCGGATATGATGGAAAAGAGCAGCGCATTTGAGCATATGACGAGAAAATGATCCATCATCCATGCAGTCTTGAGCCGTCGATCATGGTTCATGGATGCATTTGTGTTCTACGTTAGGAACAGCATTTGTATTCTACGTTATGAAGAGGTGTGCTAATTAACCTGAGCAAATAACCTTCTCTTACAGGTTATTTTTTAGCATCAGTATATAATACAATAATTACCACTGTGGCACTTTTAAAGAGAGGATGATATAGGTCAGGAAAAAAATATGATCACACGCAGGAAACCACAATATTGTGACTGCAGAGAGCACTACGAATACAGCTCAGGACATCATTGTTTTGCATTTTCTCTAATAATATATCTCATGCATCATAGGATCTTAGAAGACACATGATATAGGGAATTAATATTGTCAGTTACTATAGAGATTTAAAATTCTTGGAAACAAGGTACGCAGTTTGCAAAGCTACACAATAGTAGTAGCATATTCCTGTCTTATATCTTGTGGAGGTTCAAAAATCTGAAAGAAGTTAAAACTATATTTTTGTTAGTAGATAAACAATTTAAGATAACGTATTAATTTTCACTGATATCACATCTCAGCTTTGAATAAATTATTGTTGTAAAATTCTGAAATCAATAAACTGGAGAAAACTATTGAAATATTAGAAATCCCCTTACTGGTCAATACATAATTAGCAAACATATCAAATATTGTAAAGTAAAAATAAAATATAAACAAATATTAAAGCCCATAAATTTCCATAGTTGTCTAAGCAATAAGGAAGAAATTCTCATGTTCTAATGAAGTGATATTTTAATGGAACATATAGAAATTTGGATGATACATTGTGTAGTACTAATTTTGAGTGACGTTATCATGGTCAATTTTTATAATAAGAAATCAAGTCTACCGAGCAAGTGCTCGGTTAGTTTGATTAGTTGTTAATATATGCATACCGCATGGAGAGACTTCCCTGTTCATGAACCAGGTAGTCCGGCAAACATTATAGGTCGCAGCCACCACATGATTCACAAGTGCAAAACACCTGCCGGCATCAAAGAAACAACTACATATTACAGATGGGACATTCCTAATGTGCGCGTTGAGCTTCAGTTTTCGCGAGTAGCGTATGGAGTGGTGGTGTCCGCCTCGCCGTCTTTGTCCTAAACTTGGTGAAGCAGCCCATCGAACAGCAGACTTCATCCGAAGAAACTTCTCAACCGAGGGGCATGTCAGGTTGCCTCCGGCGGGATCAGCCGGCTGAACGGTGCTGTGGGCAAGTTGTGCCATTCATCGAACAATGTGGGCATAATCTGCCCGCTACATACACTAAGCTAGAGGACAAGAAATAGCATGCATGGTACATATTAGCCACAGGAACATTTCTAATATGCTGACATGTCCATTCAATTATGCCACCCATGCCCAACCTGATTAGCTGTATCTGGATTTCAAATCTTCTATGGGTGTATCAAAATTTTTGCAGCTGCTTAGCTGACCAAGTAGATGCATCTCTCTTGGAGTGCTCGAACACATTATATACGTGGACACTCACCATAACGAGCCAACTATGGAGAAGGATGATTGGCTTGGAGTTAAGCGAAACAACATTAAGGCTTTGTTTGGGTGCCCAGGGGGGAAATCCATAGGGATTTCAACCCCAGAGGGGGAATTTCACCTGTGCATGCCACCCACTCCCCACCTGGGATTCAAATCCCGACTAGACAATAAATCTTCAAAAAACTCAGAAAAAAATCAAATAATCTGAAAAATATTATTGGAATCCATAAAACATATTGATCCAACGATTCAACCATTGTAAATATGGATAATATTTCTCAAATACTAGTGTATACATATAATGACTATAAATTTAAATTGTACTGATTCAACAATTCAACCACGTGTTTATGATAGTACAAAACGACTAACTTGGTCATAGAGATTACTAGTTCAAGTACAAGGACTGTTCAAAGTACAAGAAATAATTTAAATTAAGGTTCAACATGTGTAATTTCCAAATGCGCCCTAGGTATTATGTCAAATGTCACATCCAATGTGATACAAGGAATAAATTAGCAATGATACTCGACACATTTCATTTAGAGCAGGAAATTCTTTAAACTCTTGAATCACTCAGCACATGTAAGAGCAAGATCCTTTTTTGTAGAACAACTGAATCACCTGAGAAGGGAACAACATGAAAAGAAGTTAGACCATACAACTGCCAAATGAACTGAACCAAAAAGTTATAAAAAAGGTACAAATTAAGAAAAGCCAGTGAAAAATTGATGTTGTTGCTGATGCTAATATTTTAGACTATGCAACCTGCATCATTGAAAAATGCACTTTAAACAAGAATAGCGATCAGGTTCACAAAAATAGTTTAGCTGATGACCTACTGATCCACCAATAAGCATTATTATTTTAAATTCAACAATAGTAAGAATTAAAAATAATCAATAGGAAAAGTTATTTGCACCAATACTAGCTGAACAAACCATCTATATTATCAATGAGCTACAGAAAAGTAAGAAAATTTGGACACAGTATAATTCCAAAAACCCATTATCTAGCATTTCTAAGATAAATTTATGCAGCATTACAGCTCAATCTTATACTCAAAACAGAGCTAATCAAAGCACTATACTGCTACTACAACTCTGTAAGCTTGTGCAATGCAGAGTATGTACCCAAAGGCATATTACACAGTACATTACCTGCAGCATTAGAAAATTAGGAAATTGCTGGAGTTTTGCAGATGATAGGTACACGTAGAGCAAGAAAATCAATTTCCTGGTTTCTATCCAAGCAGCTTGCTTGCCAAGCTTTTCACAAGTCACAACATGAAAGCTTAATGCATCGTGAGCTATGAAATCAACTCAAGAAAGCATTCCCTCGTGGATTGACCATCTAGATCTGGGGAGAGGGGGGAGGGAGGGACGAAGCGCACCAGATGGTCCTGCAGGTGGACGTAGAGGTTAATGTTGCCAAGGGCGAAACGGACAGGACGGTGACGGCGAGATGACGTCGGGCCAGAGCGGGGCGAGATGACGTCGGGCCAGAGCGGCGACCGTGGTGGGGCTGGCGGACGACCGGGACGGGGGTGGCGACCAGAGACCGCGACGACGACGGAGCTTGGCTGCGGGTTGGACGGCGACGGGATGGAGCTTGGTTGCAGCTGGAGCGGCTGCCGGCGGCACGCGGCGAGAGAAGCGAGATCGAGCAAGGAAGAAAGCGATGGGGAAATTCTTCTGATGTCGCGACGTGTTTCTTTTTTTCCCCAGGGAATCAACATGGATGGGGATAAAATGGCCCATGGGATTTCGCCCCCATAGGGTATCCAAATAGTCGGTTGGGTTTGTTGCGGGAGAAAAACCGTAGGTCAGAATACCCCTAGGGGAAAGACTGAATTCCCTAGGCAATTTGGGTCTCCCAAACAAGGCCTAATATTGGACGTGATGTAACGCCAACCACCCTAATTAATTTCGAATGTTAATATTGAAGCTAAGAACGCACAGTCATGGCAATCAAGGTAGCGCCACTTATGCTAGACTATGTTCTTAATTATTTGCTTACTGGAATAATCAGTGGCAAAGCTAGAACAAATACTACGTTGGGGGTGCAAAACTTCATGATATGTGGAAAAAAAAATACCTTATTTAGTAGACCATGGATGCATAATATACTAAATTTAGGGGGTGCAAATATGGCAAAACTTGTCAATAGGTGATTTTGTCATTTCGTGGGATCCATTTGCAACCACAACTACATATGTAGCTTCGCCTGTGGGGATAATGACATACACATAGACGTCGGTCTCCGAATCATAGGAAGGGACAGCCATCGGACATGGGGCGGTAGCTTCCATCTGCATTATGAACTCATTCTTGGATTCAGACCCCTATTACGCTGAGCTCTCAGCGGTGCATGCCGTAAGTGGTGTGACTGAACAACACATGGATAGCAAGAGACGTGTCTTGCAGTGAGTGCCGCAGGGATGTTGTGGAAAAGAAACAGAGCATCACCAGGAGGACACTAGACAGGGAAAAAAAAAAGGAAATTAAAACACAATTAAGAGATCAACAACGTTTGCCACAGCTACTGAACAACGGCCGTCAACAACAAGTATGTTGGGAGCAAAGCAGTGTCCCAAATGCAAGGAAAACCAGGGGATTCTCACTTCTGGGCCGGACTTATGAAAGTCAAAACTGAGTTCTTAAGACTGGGTAAGTTCAACGTTAATAACGGGGAACAAACCAGATTCTGGAATGAAACTTGGGTGGATGATACACCACTAAGTATTCAATATCCAGTCTTATATAATATCGTCAGACACAAGGAAGCCACCGTGGCCGAGGTGATGAGAGCTACGCCTATCAATCTCTCCTTTCGAAGGACAATCACAGGGGATAAACTGATTGCCTGGGACAATATGGTAAGCAAACTCGATGCCATCAACATAACAGACCAACCGGATAGCTTCCGATGGTCCTTACATGAGAATGGACTCTTCTCGGTCCGTTCTATGTATGAATATTTGATGGTCGACACTGTTTGCATCCGCGCGAAATCTCTCTGGAAGTTAAAACTCCCTTTAAAAATCAAAATTTTCTTGTGGTACATGGGTCGTGGGGTTACTCTTACCAAGGATAACATGGCTAAGAAAAATTGGAAAGGGAGCCAAAAGTGTTGTTTCTGTAATCAAAATGAAACAATACAACACCTTTTTCTAGATTGTTACTTTTATATGGCATGTTATTCACATAGCCTTGGGTGTTAAACGGCCAACAAGTATATCCCATATACTGAATGGGTGGCTACAAACTTATAACAAGCAAGAAAAAGGAATTATATTAGTTGGGGCGGCGGCCATTTTTTGGTCAATTTGGCTTTGCCGCAATGACATTGTGTTTAACAAAAAGTCATGTGTTACTATAATGCAGGCTATTTTCCATGGAACATATTGGTACAGCTTCTGGCGGCTACTCCAAAAGGAAGATCACAGAGAGGACATGGTGAAGGCGTGCCAAACCTTGGAAGTGGTGGCAATGCAATGCTTCGCCAACAACGGGTGGACGCATAATGCTAGAATATGCGACTGATTTTTGCCTCTTTATGTGAACAAATGCTGTAATAATGTGTCCAAATGGCTGTATGCATCAAGTATGCAAAAGGCCGGAACGCTTGTAAGCTATCCATTATCTAAAAAAAAAAACAATGCGATGCTGCTGCCGGTGGTCTCCTGGCGTTGGAGGTTGATGACGGGCATCCAGGTCGTACATTCTCTCAAGTCCACGTGTTTATCTACACAAATGCAAGACACCACCCATATTTGATCGATGTCCTGTTTGGAGGATCAATTGCGTCAAATCTTTGCTCACAATCTGTGCTAGTGCTTCAGATTACAAACATAACATCAGTAAAAAAAATTGACAGTAAATTTTTTCTAGCCCACAACATCGAGTGTCAAAGCACTATGTGTTCGAACAAATATTTGTAGGGTTTGGGTATCACACTAGTTCAAGATCAATCTCAGAAGACACTGGGTTTATACTGGTTCAGGCGTATCTGCCCTACGTCCAGTTCGTGTGTCGTGTTTATTAGGTTTGAGCGCGTGTTGCTATACACAGCAAAGCACTCGATGCCCCTCCTCGTAGAGAAGGCTTACATATTTATAGTCGAGGATATGCCCTGATTTGGTGGAGTTCGAGTAGATTTCGATCACGAACCGACTCGACCCTTTCCTAATTTAAACCATATAGTTATTCCTATTTTACAACACTCGGACTCTATTTCCTAATTTATTTCCAAGTTAAATCTTCCTTCAGGAATCTTCCTTCTTTGGTGGGCCGCCATGGACCTTCGGGCCAGAGGCATAATCCGTGGCGAAACCATCATCTTCCTCCTCTAGTCCCTTTAGGGTTTCCGCCATGTGTCCCAAGCGCCCTGCCAAGCGCAAGCGCTCGAGCAGAGAAATTACAGAGGGCTGCTGCAGGAGCGGCTGAACCCACCGCTCAAGTAGGGCGAGATCCGCCCATATTGAGCATCGGTGACCCTCGTCTTCCTCGGCTCCGAGGCCTGCGCCGCGATTGAGGACCATCCAGGAGATCTATCGGGTTCCGTCGGAAGGCGTGCCCCCCTTGATACCTGATGAGGACGAAGATGAGTGGGAGGACGTCAAGGAGCTCCCGGATACCTCTCGCGACGAGGAAATCGCTCGGGAGTTGTTTGTCCAGTTGAACCGTCGGGCTCTGGGCATCCCAGGCGACGGGCAATCGTGACGATCTTGGACTCCGATGATGAAAATGAAGTGCAGGAGGTGCCTCGCCAGGCATCGTCTTCTTCCTTAGGCGGCGCCTCTGCGCCGGCTAGCGGGCCCCGCAAAGAGTCTGCAGAAGCTCATAAAGAGCCTGAAGGCGAGCAACGCGGGCCCGCCGTCGTTGACAAAGGAGAGGATGAAGAGCTCGAGAAGGCGGTGGTGGTCCGCTCAGCTTCGCCTCCGCCATGACCTCGCCCTTCATCGGCTTCAGTGTGAAGCCATCTTCGTGGGCGTCGAGGATGTCGTCAGCGGCCATCGAGGGCAGGGCACCATTGCAGACGACGACCCCCGAACTTGTCCTTGCTCGTTTTACTATTTCTTCTTCCTTTGTGATGCTTCGCTGCTCCCTTCATTCCAAAATGTAATAGTTAGGTTTAAGGAAAATGAATAAAGTTTACCTTTGCCTTTATCAAAAAACTCGTTCGGCGATTTTTCGTAACTTGTTCGTGTTTAGGCAAACTTCGAAATATCACACGTTCGTGATTATTTTGCCGAACTGTCCTCGTTGTTTCCCTTGATGACTCGAGCTTATGTTTTGATCGGGAAAGTTCGTGCCCTGGGAAGTTCAAGTTTTCGGTGCCCTCGAATAGTTCGGGCTAGAATACTTGAGAAAAAGTTCGGGCTTCACTTCGAACTCTGGGGTGCCCTGGAGAGTTCGGCCTTAGCCTTGACTGCATGGTGCCCTAGCTAGTTCGGGCTGTGGCAACGGTGGCTTCTCTTGTACGCCTTGTTTACTCAAAGTTCGTCATGATGACCCGATGGAAGTCAGAGTGCTGCCTCAACGTCCCAATTTGTAATGCTAATGGTAGACAGCCATGACGCCTCCTTTCACAGTGTCCTCAGCTTGAACATGCGACTCAACGTGACACAGCAGGCTTGGCTCTGACAGTGGCACGATCCTCCTTCATGGCTTCTTTTCCAACCTTTGGCTTCTCCTCCATTCCTGTGGCCTTCCATGCCTAAACTGATTAACCATATGTGCATTTCCGATCTCCATGTCTATGTATTGCAGCCGTATGGCTGAGCTAGGTGATCCAATGATTCTTTGTGATCGTTTGGAGGCAATCATATATGTAACACACTTGCCATACTAATACAACAACCAACCAAGTACGTGGATTAATTACTGCTTTAATATATTTTCCATTGCGGTGAGAGCTCTTTACATTTACTTGTTCATCTACCCAGCTGGTTCCCCTTTGATATTTGCATCTCATTATATTGGTCCCTCTATATATTTTGCTTAAGGTGTACATATATGTTGTTCCATAGTAGTTGATGTTAGAATGTACCTTCCGTTAGGTTCATTTTCTTGATATATTGGGCGCTTTATCTATTGAAGGTGCTCAAAAGCATATCAAGATCACGAGGCAGTGTTCCTATTGAATTCGTATATCCGGTCACACACCGTCCTACTTGTCCCAAGTGTTACATGAATCCTGGCGCGAATCAACAGCTTACATGAATCTTGTTTTAGGCTCACACATAGAACATCTTTAAAGTTTCATCTTGCATTTGTTCTCCAGCGCGAATCACTGCACGCTATAGTGTTGATCACTGCACGCTAGAGTGTTGATTGAACCACATCCTTGTCCCATGAATGATCGCTGGTGTTCGGAACAATATTGTGTTGGCGATGCCCGGTTAAAGCAGCTAGTACCATGGTTTGGAGTGAGCAATGTCAAGAATATGTCTCCAGCAAGCCATTTTCTGCAATGCTGTTTGTTGTTATATATTGTTTTTATAAGTTCGGACTGTTGCTGCCGTTGGTATGTCCGGTTGCATTGAAGTGATTGAGCACGGTTGATCAAAACATAAAAAGAAGAGGACATATCCACCTCCACTTCAGTTATGGTAAAAACCAAAAAAAAGATATTAGATAGCTCATGCAGTTTTATTCTCGGAACAAAATTCGGTGCGGCCGGGTCGCATGCCCTCTCCCGTGCGACCCGGCCTGGATGATTGCCGCGTGGACCTCAACTCGAATCTGAGGCAGGGGAGATCGAAACGGCATCGGGCTCCTTCGGGTGCGGCATCGTGGGCTCGTGGCTCCTTTCGAGTGCGGCTCCTCTCACCTGAATGCTCGATTGCTCAATTATTGTTTGCTTGTGATGGTTGGTTCCAAAGATTGGAGCAAAAGGCATTTCAAATTTGTTAGTCTGGAATGTGGTGTCGAATGAAACAGCATCACCAAAACATGCATAATCCATGATAGATTGACCATCTGCCCAAAAAAATTAGCTATGTGACCAGATGACTTATCTATATCAATTGCATAAAAGAATGTTGGATCCTCTAATTGTTATTCTTCAAGTAATTGCATAATATTTGTGCATCATTGGATTCCAAATACTTTTTACGCTCACGCCCAATCTCATTATCACAATCCATCCTTGAGTATGGCACTTTGTCAGCTCTTCCATAAAATTCCTTCATGAACTCAAACACCTGGGCAGGCTTCATCCCAGCTTCTCATATCTGACCAATTAGCTTCTTGTCTGCTTCCGTAACACGACGTTGGGACCTCAGGTTTTTTGTCTTATTTGAACTGGCAAGATAATGGTTGTGCTAAAGTACAACTTTTTGCACTGTCCAAATTCCCTCTCTGCTGACACTTAATTGAATACGAGCACTACAACCTGCCCTTGTAGTGTCCTTTGATGACTCAGTTTTCCGAAAACCTTCACTACTGCAAAGGATTTTCTTAAAATATATTGAACCATCTGGTCGATGCTTTGTTGTGCTCCTTCTAGTACTAAAGCCAACCTTTCCAGCATAAGTGTTGTACATCTCATATGCATTGTCCTCGGAGTCGGAAGCCATCCCAACTTTAGGAACAATCACTGTTTCTGCAATTTTATCATCCACCTGTAAATTGGTTATAGAAACAGAGCCAAACATCATGTACGATCAAACAACACCAAAAAAAAATCGCCAATTTACTAGGTACTTTCCACACATAGATTAAAAACACATGGTGCAGACATCATGCATGATCATGAAACATCAATGAGAAAAAATTATCAAAGAAATCCCTACCTGTGTTGCCTGAAGGCCTTCAGCTTCATGATCCTCCTCAGTTGCAAGCACGTCAATCTCATCACGGTCCTGCCAGACAGTTACGTCATCATGCACAATCAAACAACACCAATGAAAAACAAAAAAAATCAAAGAAATCTCTACCTGCGTTGCCTGATGCTCTTGACCTCCATGATCCTCATCATCAGTTCCAATCACGGCAATTTCATCACGGTCATGCCTGACGATGGCATCATAAGCGTCTCCGGTGGCAGTCTGCTCCGTGTTGACGTGTAAAGGCCGCACGATCACATTGACGGCGAGGTTGGGCTGCACCGGTGGCAGCGGCGTGACCTTGACAAAGGTTGAGGCTTCAGCAGCGGGTTCGCAGCGTTCGGCATTCGTTGTCCCAGAATTTTCCATGATGCCCAACAAGATCGCTGCTGCTCCTAGGAACTAGGGCACGACCCAACAGAGTCTTTTCTTTGATCAGATATGGTAACCATTCAATGGATGATGAATTCTAGGATTGCTTCGTATGCCTTGGAGCCGAGCCGACGCTGCCAGCAAGCTATGCATATTCAGGTGAGAGGAGCCGCACTCGAAAGGAGCCACGAGCCCACGATGCCGCACCCGAAGGAGCCCCGATGCCGTTTCGATCTCCCCTGCCTCAGATTCGAGTTGAGGTCCACGCGGCAATCATCCAGGCCGGGTTGCACGGGAGAGGGCCTGCGACCCGGCCGCACGAATTTTGTTCCTTTATTCTCAGAGCAGACGTTGTGACACACATAGATCAGAACGGAATCTTTTGGAATCCGCTGCTTACACGCTTGGATATATAGGAAGGTGCCCGGCGTATACACAGAAATCAGGTAGTTCTCTACTTCTCTGGCGATGGCACCACCGACCCGCCGTAGGACATCATCCACCCACCCAGCCTTGTAGCACGTGTCCTTTAGCGAGAACACACGGGACACGGGTGTGTGAGACAGAACAGCATGCGGGACTTGAGCTCGCGATTGGACTATTCTGCTCGAACTAGTTGGTGTCGTGGTGGTCCGTTCCAACCCAGCGGTGCAGCAGGTTCAGGATGGCATCGATCTCCTGGTCGAGCTCCTCTCGTTTTCCCTAGAACGACTTTCTACGATGGAAGCATCGTGCAGATGGCATCGTAGGGGCTGCGTCTACTGGATGAGTTAGACAGCTGCTATTCGGCGACCACGTCATCCCTAGCTGTTGGGTTCGACTCGATCGTTTCTCAGCTGCCTCCGAAACAAACTGCTCTGAAACTAGCATCGACCCAGCCCCGAAACGGGGATCGACCCAGCCCATTCCCGAAACAAACACATGCTAACAAGATAACGTCAATTCGGAGCAAACAATAGACATAGCATAGAACTTATGCTGGTTACACTCTTTTACAAACGGTGGCTGCATTAACTGTTGATAGAAGAATGCTTACACTTGGACTTGAGCAATTCGTCGATTCCAAAGAAATCCAAACCACACAAATAGAAATGCTTCGTTTCGAGAGCTCCAATTATAGCTTCAAAGTAGTACCGATGCCTCCTAACCCAGGAACTCGCGAATGGATAAAGTGGATTAATAAGCAGCATCCCTAATAGAATAACAGCAAAGCCTTGTGGATAAAAATAGAACCGACCTTCCACTGGATCATAAATATTTGTAAAGGTGCCATTCTTTTTGGCTCAAACCCTCAGTGCTTGGAAAATAAGAAAATCCGGTTAATTTCTAGAGCAACCTCGTATGATAAAACACAATCTATATATACAGTGTGACGGAGTATATAACTGATGATCTACTAATTGTTTCACTTCTGTTGTTTTTCTTCACTTGATGCTTGACATTTTCACCTACCATAGTATTACTTCCTGCTTTTCATTGGTAATCCCACAAGTACTATCTCCATATCGACTCACACAAAATTTTGGAAGTAGTTTAGCTATGTACTTGTTTTACGCTTGAAAAAAAATGAATAGTGCCCAGTAAAATGTGTATAAATAATGATGTCACCGGTTACGTTTCAGTTCGGAGATGGTAAAGGGATGGAATATGCAATTCAAGCTATCTCTGTATATACTATTGAGTTGCACTATATGGTACATATTTTCTGATGTATGGGGTATCTTTTCTTTGCTGGATCATTCAAATCCCCGTTAATGGGTGTGAGAGGCATTGGGCATAGGTTGCTTTCCAGTTGTTTGCCCAGCTGTATAAACATTCATCTCATACATGACCAATGCTAAAGCCTTTGTTTCTTGTTGTCCTCCTCTATTTTATGTTTATGGTTGGTGCAGGTGACATACATTTGTGCCATCGAGGGAGCAGAGACACAATCGCAATATTTGGAATGCAGTAGAACTCTAGCGAGCCAAGCCATCACGGCTAGGAGGCGTACGTTATCACCCTACTTCGCTCCAGGTTGGAACGACCATGCCATGAACCACTAACATACTTATTATTGTACTCAAAACAAAGATCGACAATGTTCCCCCACTGCCCCAATGCTCGCTGGAGGTGGGATGGGTAGGAAACTACTAATCTGTGGCACAAAGATGTAGCAAGCTACCAGTCGCTGGCCGACCTAACCTTGTTGAGCCCCTCCTCGATGGCTGTTGTTCCAAGATATGGTTTCTCTTCAGTTCCTGGTGTCTCCCATGCCTAAAAGGACTAAGCATATTTGCATTTCTACTCTCACCTATGTTTTTTGCACCTGCATAGTTGAGCTAGGGAGACTAACACGATTAGTCTATCTATAAGATACTAACTGCACCAACGCGATACGGATGACTGCCTTGTAGTTGAGGTGAGAGGAATTGACATTTACATATCCATCTCGCTGGTAGACCTTTTTGGGTCCCATTTGTGTCTCCGTTTTGTTTAAGGTGCTGATAAATGTGGTCCTTTAATAGTTGGTGTTAGAATGTACCTTATACAGGGTTCGTTCTTTAGATGTATTTTGCTGCCATCATTTATTTAAAGGTGTGTACAAGGACACGGCTCATTGAGCTCATTTCTAGTATCTTATGAGCACTTATATCCCGCCAAACTCCGGATCCAGACACCGAATTTTAATGAGTATTTGCATTACATTCTCTAATTCTGAGTCGTTTTTGCTGTTGGGGTTCATCTCAGACTGAACCTCTAGACTAACTTGATGCACAGGCCTAATCCACCCTGGTTGACACGTTCTGCTAATACTAGATGCCATAAGGAAACAACGATCTCGGAATTTGTAAGCAAAGGCGGCAATCTTTTGGACATCGTTTTTGTTGCTCTGCATCAACAATTACATCTCATCAACATCTTCATCATCGACACAGGCATACATATGCCAAGCTCCGGTGAGTTAGTTTACACCCAAATTCTGCATGGGCAGTGATGGAGCTAGCGGGTGGGCTGGTGGCCATGGCCCAGTGAACCCCCACTTGATCACCCTACCTGGGCACCGCCCCCATTGGTTGCTCATGACCCTCTGACGAGGGTGAGCAGTCCTGCCGACCGAGGCAGCATGCTATGGTTGGACTGATGGGTGGTGGATGCAGGCGGCCGGTGATGGCGACTGGATCAGCGATGCTAGACTATCTCTGTTTTCTGCCATGTGGCAGTCGGTTGAGGCCATACTTGCCTCAAGGCCCTGCACTGTTACATGTTAGCCTGGCTGACGCTTGATGCTCTGAGTCTCACTTCTCCTTTCCGGCCAGCTACAATCAGGAAGCCGCATTTCCTCAACGTACTCTCACAGTGCAATTCATTAATGGTTCATTGTTCTGATGTTCTGTTGTTATTGCCTCCCTACGACTACAGATTTTTAGGAATAGCAAATTTGTAAAATTTTGTATATCATTGGATTAATGCTGTATTGTACATTGAAATATGAGGAGAGATGCGTCCTTTTTCAGCAATTAGTGTCGAGGTTTTGGGGCCTCGATAGTTATTTTATGGGTGTACGAGAATCAAGAACACGATGGTAACACAGGAGACGAGGGTTTATACAGGTTCAGGCCGCCAAAGGCGTAATACCCTACGTCCTGTGCTGGTGTGATGTATTGCGAGAGAGTTTTCTGTAGGTCTCCTGCCCGCCTTATATAGTCGGGGGTGCAGGGTTACATGGATCTAAACCTAGTCGGTTACATAGTAAACAGCCTTGTAGTACAAGTTGATTGATGTTTATCTCCTGGCCGAGTGGGCCGACTGACTCTAGGTCCGTCGGGCCACCCGGGCCTTCTTGGGCCAAACCGATTCCCCATTACTGGATCACTCGGTCTTGTTGTATCTTGAGTATACCCGGGTCTCATATCATCGACAGTAGCCCCCGAGTTCTTTTTGATTGATCTTGAAGACTTCCGACTGGTTCCGACTCCATGTAGAATAATTCTCAGCATAGCTGGTCAATAAAAAAGAACTCCAAAGAGTTATAGTTACCGAAGTAACCGTATGAAGAAACTGAAACCTGGGAGTACCAAGATCAGCAAGGCCTCGAATTAGGCATGAAGACAAAGGAACACCCAATGCCGACTGACGTTGGGAACAAAGGCTGGGCTCGTAGAGCGTGTCCCACCTGTCAGTAGCATTCAACTCAAAGTTGACCAAGACTTTAAAAAGTATGCTTACCAGCAGGATTTTTTTTAAAAACACACCTGTAAGGTGCAGACCCCGAGCTTCTGGTAATCCAAGGGATTAGGCAGAAGGTCTAAAAGAGCCTGGCATGTAGACAAAATCTATTACCGTAAAGGGGAACTCCATGGGAGTTATGGGAACTCCCCACAACTGGTGCACTACAGCTGTTAAAAACCAGAAGTGAGTTGCGAGTCTCGAACCAAGCTTTCACTCGGCCGGAATCTAAGCCCATCCAGCAACATGTGCCCAGGATGATGACAGCTCGTAAGTTTTGGCGACCGCCTCGCTCTTCACTGCAGTTCAGAAAACCGACTCAAAGAGCGAGTTCAATTCTGGGAAAAACCTCCCGTAGGCCTTCGACTTCCGAGTGAAGATCTTGTTCAATTATAACTGAAAGAATGCAGCCACTGACCGGCCGAGTGAAGAAACATAGGGTGCACGTCTAGTGCATCCTATGGATGTAGCCCCCCGAGTCTATGAAGAAGTCGTAGAGTTGTTCATAGACTCTAATAGAAGCTGAAGAATACAACCGCATGAAGACATCCGCTGAAGTAGAATCTGAAAAATCTGTGACCATTGTCTGACCGAGTGAAGTGAAAACTTGCGAAGTAAAACTTGCTCGCCTGACAGAATGAAGCACGACGTGGGCTCACGCAAGTGAGCCCACGTGAGCTAGCCCCCGAGTCTATGAAGAAGTCGTAGAGTTGTTCATAGACTCCAAAAGTAGCTGAAGAAAATAACTCGGAATATCTAACTGCCGACTGTCCGAGTGAAGAAGCATAGGGTGCACGTCTAGTGCATCCTATGGATGTATCCCCCGAGTCTATAAAGAAGACGTAGAATTGTTCATAGACTCTAAAGAAGCTTAAAAGAAGATGTACTGAATGCAGAATATGCCGAGTGAACAGAATGCCATCAGAAAGCTGCCAAAAGTTACTATGCCGGTCACATGTGTGCTGTCCAAAACTGACTCACGGGAACACAGTAGAACCAATAATGCCCGAGATGTTGCTTGAATCGTCCTCTTCTGCCTTTCCACCACAGCATCCTTATCAAGAACAGTCATAGCTCTGCTATAAATAAGCTGCTACCGCAGCCCCCAAGTATCCATCGAAGCAAGCTGAAGATGAAAAACACCAACCAGTCGAAAAAGAAAGGTGCCTCGAGTTCCAACCAGCAGCCCCCAGCTAAACCACAACCACCAAATGTAGCCACACCAAATCTTGAAAACTTAGCCATCGTTGAAGCTCCACCAATAGTACCTCCACTGAATGTAGTTCTGCCGCCTCCAGGTCCATACGATCCATCGTTGCCGGAGTACATTGATATCTCGTCTGGAGATGAAGCCACTGGAAATTCTCGTCGTCGCTATCTGCCTAATGGTCTGCCTCTATGGCAGCCCATCAATCGTCCAGTGGCAAGTCGTACCCGAAGCCGCACTCGTCAAGATCCACCAAGAAGGGAGTAAAAGATGAAGATCTTGGAGAAACACCAAAAATCTTGTATCAACAATGTGTAATGTCTGGCGTGCTGTGAACTCGTACCCACTTGTCATGTACCAGCAGATGAAGAATAAAAACCACTTGTATGTGTGTCGTGTGCCATCTTGAAGTAATCAGAAGAATAGCCGAGTGATTACGGCCTCAAAAAACAGCCAGCCGACTGAATTTGGTGGTTGCTGAAGTAAAAAATGCCGAAATGAAGACGCTATAACGGGCAGAAAATCCGGACCGTCCAAATTAGGTCAACAGATCTAGGCCGTTCGCCGAAACGTTCCCGCTCATTGAAGTCGATCCGTCGCGTCGTCTTCAGTATCTTCCTCAGCACACTTGCAACAGTGCCCATTCTTATCCCCTTGCATTCCACCAAGATCCAAATCAACGAACTCCCAATCGCCATTCGTGTCACCGTCGAAGAAATCGCGCCACCATTAACGAGATCGCGCCGCCGGGGAAGAAGTCGAAGCCGCTGTTGAAGATTCCGAAGCCGCCGTTGAAGGTCCCGAAGCCGCCGTTGAAGATTCGCCGGTGAAGCCATGGCCGGAAAGAAGAGGGCCGCCTCACGGAAGCAGAAGACAAGTTCGCCGCCGCCCGCCTGTAAGGATCGTGTGACCGAGAGGGGGGGGGGGGGGGTGAATCGGTGCACTCTAGAATCTATTTCCAAACACTTACACCCAAGCAACTCCTAGCGAGTAGTTCTAGTAGCAAGGTAAAGCACACTAAGGAGTATCCTTAACCTATATAGCTAGTGCATATAGATAACACAATCACACCACACTAGCAACCTAGCACAAGATAGATAGATAGCGGAAGACTTAAGCTAGGCAAGGCAAGGTACAAGATAACTAGAGACAAGGCAACCAAGATACTAGGCACACTAAGTAGAGTCCTTAGAGCTATTAGATAGGCTATAACAAGTAAGCACACGAGCAAGGTAATCAAGCAAACCTAGTGAAGCTAGTAGGTACCAAGGTAAACACACAAGCAAGATATGAGCACAACTCAAGTACTACAAGCAATCATATGAAGTGCGATAAGTAAATGCGAGTAGTAAAGGAGAAGGGATAGAGAATGCTCATGATGTTTTCCCGTGGTCTCGGAAGGATGGCGCCTTCCCCTACTCCACGTTGGGTCACTCCCGCCGGAATCTTGACCCGTCCCTCCGCTCGATGGCGATCCCTCCTAGAGCACACTTCACCCTCCGAGTGAAGTCGCGGGCACGTCCCGCCGGGCTCGATCCCGGGTACTCTTCCGGAGGTAAGGCTCCGCACTTGATGCGTGCCAAAGGGCGCTCCACTAGTGATGCTTCTTTCGCACGGGAAGCTCCAAGACCGTGTACAAACTTGTGTCGACTTCCACAATCTCCTTGGACAGCTCAACACCGACGCCTAACCGGTCTAGGCCTTGCCATAGACCAAGAGTAACAGCCCTAGATGACTCTCTCAAGCCCACACTAGCCTAGAGATCAAAGGATGCAACTTGCTACTCTCTCAAGCACTAGGATCACAACAAATCCCTCTCAAGTGCTTCACACTTCTTCCTCTTGGCTTCTTGGCAGCACCTCCCCTCTTTCCTGGGTCCAAGAGCACCTCAAAGAGGTAAACAACCGACTATATATAGGCCTCCAACCTCAAACTAGCCGTTGTCCAAAAGTACCCAGTCTGCGTAAGGACCGTACAATAGGACCGTATTGTCCGGTCTCCATCTGACCGTATTGTCCGGTCTCTACCAGACTGGCGTCCAGGGAGTGCTGTTCATCATCTCAAACCAGACCGTATTGTACGGTCTCTAGGACCGTATTGTCCGGTCTCCACTTCTTCTTCAGCCAACAGAAACTTCTCCTTCTCTGTTGCACTTCTCCTGTAAGACCGTATTGTACGGTCTACATGACCGTACCATCCTCTCAATTGTCCGGTCTTCATTCTTCAACTTCCAGAAACTTCAGCTTCTCTGTCTGGAACACTCCAATAGAGACCGTACTGTCCGGTCCCTAGGACCGTACTGTCCGGTCAACTGTCCGGTCTCTATTTCTCCAACTTCCAGAAACTTAAGCTCTTCTGTCTGGAACTCCTCTGTAGACCGTATTGTACGGTCTCCTTGACCGTACTGTCCGGTCTCTTCTGCCTTCACAGCTTCGATCTTCTTCTTGATCTTCTTCTTCAACACTTGATCTTTTTGGTTCCTTCAACTCTCTTCTGCCACCCTAGCCCCTGAGAGACTCACCATGCATCCAATGATCTCTATAACTAGTGTGTACTAAGAGAACCACCTCGAACCCTCTTGATAGTCCGGTTTTTCCTATGGACTCAAGCTAACATCTAACCAAGCAACACTCGCTTGGATCTAGCATGTCCTTAGCCTTGTTCCATGTCTTCTCCGCGACTCCATCAAGTCCGTTCTTGTGTAAATGAAGGCAACCAATCATCCTTGTCAATAAGTTCATGGTGTGTTGGCGTTCACCACCAACGGACGAAGCTTTCTTTATATGTGACCTATAAGATCTCACAAAGAGTGTTAGTCACATTCATGGTTCTCATCCTATCACCAAAACATTCATACCTTGGGGTTTCCCTTGCTCCAATGGTCATGAAGCTTACAATCTCCCCCTTTTTGGTGATGGATGACAACCATGATAAAAATGATCGAGAAGATAAAGAATGTAATGACAAAAGCCAAGATAAAAACGCAACTCGATCAAGACACTAAAACAAAAAGTATATGATAGAGAGATAGTTACCTTGTTGATTAGGTCGAGGCAAGACATAGCTCAAAAGAAGTCACAAGTTAGAGCAAAAACTCATATCACAAGTGAATGAAAGCACATGGAGCTATGACAAGCAAAAGTTTGCAAGGGGTTTACCTTCATACTTACTTTGTAGAATTCCGCTCCCCCTTGACAAGTGCACCAATCTCAAGATTGTGTGAAGATCGATCATCTTGATCACTTGATCTTCATTCGCGCACACTCCCCCTTGAGACGGCATTGCTTCTTCTTCATCACCTCAAGATTGTGTGAAGATCGATCGTCTTGATCACTTGATCTTCTCTTGTACAAACTCCCCCTTGAGGTGACATCTTCCAACTCATGATAAGTCCAAACTCTTCTTCCCGTATTCTTCTCCGCTCGAACTCTTCTCCCCCATATTCTTGCTCGATCATTAAGCCCAACTCTTCTCCCCCTTTGGCATCTATCATCCAAAAAGAAATTCTTCCAAGGGAGAAAAAGTTAGTGTAAATATATGGGACGAGTGGGAAAATGAGTTACTTGATTTGGCGTGAAACTCCCCCTTGATCCATGATTCTCCATCTCCCAACAATTATCCCTACACACATTCTCAAAAGAATATTGTCTTGAAATACATAGGGGTTAGTTGATGATGATGGAAATGTATGAACCCTTAGACTTTGAGCCGCGCAAGTGGATTTAACCTTGGAGCTCAAAACTCTTGGTTCAATGGGCATGAAGCTCATATAGCATTGCTATGAATTCATCATAGGAGGTCATATACTCATATTATGAATAAGCAACTCCCCCTAGATGGGTGCTCGGCGCCGAGACACTTATGCAAGGATGCATGATGCAAATGCAATGATAAGTGTACAATGCATGATGCTATAAGGGTAAAACAAGAAAAGCTAAGAGCGAAGTTACCAACAACAAGTTTGAGCCCTTCATGAGCTTGATCACAACGAGCCATTCTTCAAAGCCTCGGGAGCCAAGTGCCACCAATCCCAAGCTTAACCCATGCTCATTGCTATCTCAAGAAGGTTAGTCGTCGGTCCTACAAAACAAGAAGAACACACAAAAACAACAACACAAACAAAAACAAGCAAAGTAGATATACATATATACATATGTAAGCTCAAGGATATCAAGTGAAGTCGGAGAGGTCGAGAACATTAAGTTCTCCCCGGAGCTTACAAAAGGTCTTCTTGTCAAGTGGCTTGGTGAAGATGTCCGCCAATTGTTCATGAGTTCGAACACCAATCAATTCAATATCCTTCCTGGCCACATGATCTCGAATGAAATGATGCTTGACTTCAATGTGCTTGGCATGGCCGTGATCACCCTTGTTGAGAGCCATATTGATAGCACTTTCGCTATCACAATAGAGAGGTACTTGCCCATAAGATAATCCATAGTCCAATAGGGTTTGCTTCATGTATAAAGTTGAGCACAACAAGCACCGGCCGCCAAATATTCCGCCTCCGCCGTAGAGATAGCCACACAATTTTGTTTCTTGGAACTCCATGAGATGAGTGATTGTCCAAGAAATTGGCATCCACCGGAGGTACTCTTTCTACTCACTTTGCATCCGGCGAAATCCGAGTCCGCATAGCCAACAAGTCCAAAGTCCGAGCCTTTTGGATACCATAGGCCCATTGTAGGAGTACTCTTGATGTACCTAAGAATTCTTTTCACGGCACTCATATGGGACTCCTTGGGGTTAGCTTGATAACGAGCACAAAGGCACACACTAAACATGATATCGGGTCTAGATGCGGTAAGGTAAAGAAGTGAACCAATCATAGAACGATAGAGTTTAGGATCCACCGGTATACCTTTTACATCCACATCAAGAGGGACACTTGTAGCCATAGGTGTGTCGTAGGGCTTGGAGTCTTCCATGCCGAATCTCTTAAGAAGATCCCGAGTGTACTTCTCTTGGTAGATGAACGTGCCCTCCTTCATTTGCTTGACTTGAAAACCAAGGAAGACATGAAGTTCACCTATCATGGACATCTCAAACTCTTTCTTCATAAGAGCACGGAACTCATCATTATAGATTTCGTTAGTGGAGCCATAGATGATATCATCAACATAGATTTGACAAACAAAGAGATCATCACCAATATGCTTAGTAAAGAGAGTGTTGTCGATACTACCGATCTTGTAGCCCTTGGTGATGAGATGATCTCGAAGTCGTTCATACCATGCTCTTGGTGCTTGTTTGAGTCCGTAGAGAGCCTTCTTGAGCTTGTACACATGGTCCGGATGCTCGGGGTCCTCGAAGCCGGGAGGTTGCTCTACATAAACTTCTTCATTGATTAGTCCATTGAGAAATGCACTTTTCACATCCATTTGGTGAAGTTTAAAATCAAAATGAGAAGCATAAGCAAGAAGTGTTCTTATAGCCTCAAGACGAGCGACGGGGGCGAAAGTCTCGTCAAAATCGACGCCTTCAACTTGAGAGTAGCCCTTCGCCACAAGTCTTGCCTTGTTCCTCACGATTGCTCCCTTCTCATCTTGCTTGTTCTTGAAAACCCACTTAGCGCCAATGACATTGGATCGCTTGGGCCGCTTCACCAACTTCCAAACATCATTCCTCTTGAAGTTGTTGAGTTCCTCTTGCATGGATAGCACCCACTTGTGGTCTTTCAAGGCTTCCTCGATCGTCTTCGGCTCTAGGGTAGAGACAAAAGAGAAGTTCTCAACAATGTTAGCTTCATCAACATAATTTGGCTTATATTGACTTCTCCTAGTCTTTAACCCTTGAGAAGGACTCCCAATGATGAGATCACGTGAATGATCCCTAGCAATGGGTTTGTGCTTCCTTGAAGGTTCTTGTCGAGGAGGAGGAGGGGCCGGCGAAGTGTCTTGCGCATCTCTTGCGGCTTGCTCCCTTGTGATGTGAGTGTCTTGTTGTCGAAGAGGTGAACCCGAGCCATCATCTTGAGTTGAGGTAGATTGTGCTTGTTCTTGATTGCTCGGTGAAGCTTGGCTCGTAGATGCATGAGGTAGACTTGATGGCGCTTGTTGCGGTTCATTTGGAGTAGCTTGACTCGAGGATGCTTGTTGCGGTTCGCTTGAAGTAGCTTGACTCGAAGATGCTTGTTGCGGATCACTTGAAGGAGCTTGATGTTGTTCACTTGAGGGAGAGCTTGGATTCACTTGAGATGTGCTCGTAGAAGGTCCACTTGATGAAGTTGTTGGAGGAGGTGTCGGAGGTTCGTCTTCACGAGGAATAACTTCACCAATGGGCATGTTCTCCAAGCTTCCTCGACGGGTTCATCACCTACAATATGAGAAGAAGGAGGGTCTTCTTGAGACCCGTGAGACTCATCAAATTGCACATCATAGGTTTCTTCAACAAAACCGGTAGAGGTGTTGTAAACCCGATAAGCCTTAGCCGAGCCCGAGTAACCGACAAGAATGCCCACATCGGTCCTCTTCTCGAACTTGCCAAGTCTTTCCCTCTTCTTGTAGATATAGCACTTGCAACCAAACACTCGGAAGTAGGCAACATTCGGTCTTCTCCCAACAATCACTTCATATGGAGTCTTGTTTAGCAACTTGTGAGGATAGATCCGGTTGGAGGTATAGCATGCGGTGTTGATAGCTTCCGCCCAAAACTTCTCCGGAGTGTTGTACTCATCAAGCATAGCACGAGCAAGAGTGATAAGGGTCTTGTTCTTCCTCTCAACAACACCATTATGTTGGGGAGTGTATGTAGCCGAGAACTCATGCTTTATGCCAATCTCATCACAATAGTCTTCAATGATAGAGTTCTTAAACTCCGTCCCATTATCACTCCGAATCTTCTTGATGCGATGCCCATACTCATTTTGTACTCTTCTAGCAAACTTCTTGAATATCCCAATTGCTTGTGCCTTGTTCTCAAGAAAGAATACCCAAGTATATCTCGAGTAGTCGTCCACTACCACCAAGCAATAGAGATTCCCACCAATGCTCACATAAGTTGTAGGCCCGAAGAGATCAATGTGTAGGAGCTCAAGAGGTCTTGAAGTTGACAAGAAATTCTTGGATGGATGAGGTGAAGCAACTTGCTTTCCGGCTTGGCATGCACTACATAGCTTGTCCTTCTCAAAGGTGACATCCTTGACTCCTCTCACTAGCTTGTTCTTCATCACACGCTTGAGTTGACCCATACCAATGTGAGCAAGCCTCCGATGCCATAGCCAACCTAGAGCGGACTTAGTGAAGAGACAAGTGCTAGGGGCAACAATGTTAGTCTCAAAATCAACAACATATAGATTATTATGACGAAAGCCCTTGATAGTGAGACCCATAGCATCATTATGAAGACCACCCCATTAGCATCAAAGTTACAAGAAAAACCAAGATCACATATTTGAGCAACGGATAGAAGATTGAAGTTTAGGGACTCAACAAGCAATACATTAGAGATAGAGAGGTCATTTGAGATAGCCACCTTACCAAGACCTCTCACCTTGTGCTTGGAGTTGTCGCCAAATGTGACCTTGTCATGATCTTCATTTTCTTCCAAGTTGGTGAAGATGATGAAGTACCGGTCATGTGTTGAGTGCAACCACTATCCAATACCCAATGTTTGCCACCAATCTTGTAGTTCACCTTGGAAGTAGCCATCAAGCAAAGAGGAGGGTTAGTATCATGAGAATCAATTGACATATCATTTACCTCTTGCTTGCTCTTGATGTAGGCCATAGGGACTCCATTTAGATAATCCAAGTCTAATGCATCCAAGGCATCAATCATTGCCTTGGTGACTCCATTGTGTCTCCACATGGTCCGATCAACACCCATGTGTGTGACATGAGTTCCAAGTTGAAGACCTTGAAACCTTCCCACATCTCCACTAGCATTGAAGTACTCAAGAATGTTGTAGATTTGATTCTCATAGGATAGTGCCATCAAGATCATGTCCTTGAGAGTCATACCACTAATATCATCATTGAGATCATTTAGAATGTGGACCTTCCTATTGTATGGTAGCATAGAGATCACCGTGTGAATAGCGTGCTCATCACTAATCTTGTCTTCTCCTTCAAAAGAGTTCACTCTAGCCACCAACACAAGAAGTCTCTTCCAACAATCAAGCCAAGACTCTCCATCTTCCCTATAGAACACATCATACATGTCGAAGAGGTGATAGTGAGGCCGATCGGCAAGATCCGGCTCATACAAGTTGTAGTAGTCTTCAAAGAGGGATGGCAAGACTTCTTTCTTCATGTGACATTCCTTGATAGGCTCCGGCTCATCATCACTAGCACTTGAATAGTCATCATCACAATAGAAGACGGGAACTCTATCATCTCTTCTTCTTCCTCATCATCACTTGGGGTCTTGAATGTGTTAGAGAGCAAAGAGCGAGCCCTTCTTCTTGTGACGATCTCAATGACTTGCTCAATTGAATATGACTCAAGCTCAAAGCTCTCAAACTCAATGTGATCACCATACTTGTCCTTCGGGAGAGCATCAAGAAACCTTCTAAGACCTTGACCCTTAGTGACTATCCAAAGCTTGTTCTCATTTATCCTCTTGATGAGAGAATCCATCCGAAGAGCAAACTCAACAAGATCTTCATTCGGCTCCATAGAGATGTGATCCAACTCATCACATAGCTTGAGATATCCATCCTCTTGATCCCGAGAAGAAGAACTTCACCAACACAAGATGATGATTGAGCTTGAGGTAGAGGTTGAGCTTCAATGTGTTGATCTTCACTTGCATGAGAGATATCCTTGCCCTTCTTGATATCCTCCTCAAGAGAGGAGAGAATAGCAACCACCTCATCATAGGGCATGTTCACAAACTCATCCACTCGAGCAAAAACAAGAATACCAAACCGCGAGAGTGGTAGAGATCGGATAAGCTTCTTCACAACATGCTTGTGCATAATAGATGGATAGCCTCGTGACATGAGTTTCCTAGCAAGAACATACAAGCGAGATGCGAAGTTAGTGATATCCTCATTATCATTCAAAACAAGCTCATCATACTCATCGCGCACACCATAGTAGGAAATGTCATTAAGCACACAATCATAAGGCTCAATCAAGGTAGAGGCGATGGAAGTGTTAGAAACGTCATCATGAGTGAACTCCATTTTCCCACACACAATCCCGGTCACGACTCAAGGCGGTAAAGCCCTAATAATGAGCACTTGGCTCTGATACCACTTGTAAGGATCGTGTGACCGAGAGGGGGGGGGGTGAATCGGTGCACTCTAGAATCTATTTCCAAACACTTACACCCAAGCAACTCCTAGCGAGTAGTTCTAGTAGCAAGGTAAAGCACACTAAGGAGTATCCTTAACCTATATAGCTAGTGCATATAGATAACACAATCACACCACACTAGCAACCTAGCACAAGATAGATAGATAGCGGAAGACTTAAGCTAGGCAAGGCAAGGTACAAGATAACTAGAGACAAGGCAACCAAGATACTAGGCACACTAAGTAGAGTCCTTAGAGCTATTAGATAGGCTATAACAAGTAAGCACACGAGCAAGGTAATCAAGCAAACCTAGTGAAGCTAGTAGGTACCAAGGTAAACACACAAGCAAGATATGAGCACAACTCAAGTACTACAAGCAATCATATGAAGTGCGATAAGTAAATGCGAGTAGTAAAGGAGAAGGGATAGAGAATGCTCATGATGTTTTCCCGTGGTCTCGGAAGGATGGCGCCTTCCCCTACTCCACGTTGGGTCACTCCCGCCGGAGTCTTGACCCCGTCCCTCCGTCTCGATGGCGATCCCTCCTAGAGCACACTTCACCCTCCGAGTGAAGTCGCGGGCACGTCCCGCCGGGCTCGATCCCGGGTACTCTTCCGGAGGTAAGGCTCCGCACTTGATGCGTGCCAAAGGGCGCTCCACTAGTGATGCTTCTTTCGCACGGGAAGCTCCAAGACCGTGTACAAACTTGTGTCGACTTCCACAATCTCCTTGGACAGCTCAACACCGACGCCTAACCGGTCTAGGGCCTTGCCATAGACCAAGAGTAACAGCCCTAGATGACTCTCTCAAGCCACACTAGCCTAGAGATCAAAGGATGCAACTTGCTACTCTCTCAAGCACTAGGATCACTCCAAATCCCTCTCAAGTGCTTCACACTTCTTCCTCTTGGCTTCTTGGCAGCACCTCCCCTCTTTCCTGGGTCCAAGAGCACCTCAAAGAGGTAAACAACCGACTATATATAGGCCTCCAACCTCAAACTAGCCGTTTCCACAAAAGTACCCAGTCTGCGTAAGGACCGTACAATAGGACCGTATTTCCGGTCTCCATCTGACCGTATTGTCCGGTCTCTACCAGACTGGCGTCCAGGAGTGCTGTTCATCATCTCAAACCAGACCGTATTGTACGGTCTCTAGGACCGTATTGTCCGGTCTCCATTCTTCTTCAGCAACAGAAACTTCTCCTTCTCTGTTGCTCTTCTCCTGTAAGACCGTATTGTACGGTCTACATGACCGTACCATCCTCTCAATTGTCCGGTCTTCATTCTTCAACTTCCAGAAACTTCAGCTTCTCTGTCTGGAACCCCAATAGAGACCGTACTGTCCGGTCCCTAGGACCGTACTGTCCGGTCACTGTCCGGTCTCTATTTCTCCAACTTCCAGAAACTTAAGCTCTTCTGTCTGGAACTCCTCTGTAGACCGTATTGTACGGTCTCCTTGACCGTACTGTCCGGTCTCTTCTGCCTTCACAGCTTCGATCTTCTTCTTGATCTTCTTCTTCAACACTTGATCTTTTTGGTTCCTTCAACTCTCTTCTGCCACCCCTAGCCCCTGAGAGACTCACCATGCATCCAATGATCTCTATAACTAGTGTGTACTAAGAGAACCACCTCGAACCCTCTTGATAGTCCGTTTTTCCTATGGACTCAGCTAACATCTAACCAAGCACAACAATGCTTGGATCTAGCATGTCCTTAGCCTTGATCCATGTCTTCTCCGCGACTCCATCAAGTCCGTTCTTGTGTAGATGAAGGCAACCAATCATCCTTGTCAATAAGTCATGGTGTGTTGGCGTTCCCACCAACGACGAAGCTTCTTTATATGTGACCTATAAGATCTCACAAAGAGTGTTAGTCACATTCATGGTTCTCATCCTATCACCAAAACATTCATACCTTGGGGTTTCCCTTGCTCCAATGGTCATGAAGCTTACACCGCCGATGAAGATATCGCTGGCCAGCGTCAATATGACGGAGAAGAGAAGTGCCAAGAGTTGACCGACGCGGGATTGCTACGGAGCGCGAAGTGATTGGGTGGCGCCCTGCGGCCGGTGAGCAAATCCCCACTTCTTTCCCAGATGCGATCGTCATTTTCGATGCGTTCGTGCGCCGGGGTTAGGGTGCCGGCGCATGCTTTCTTCCGGAGCATCTTGCATTACTACGGTGTGGAACTGCACAACTTGAACCCCAAACTCGATCTTGCACATCGCCGTCTTCATCACTCTCTGTGAGGTCTTCCTGGGTATCCGGCCGCATTTCAATCTGTTCCGGCACTTATTCGTTTTGAAGATGAAGTCAAATGTCAACCCTGCGATTGTTGGAGGTTGTGGATTCCAATTGAGGAACAAGAAAGTCTACTTGATCTACCATTCCCATCAACACTCAAAGGATGGCACTTCGGCTGGTTTATGTGAAAAACCATTCACCGAGTCTGCCGGCCTTCAAAAGTGTAGCACCTGTGCAGCGAGATACTTGGAGGAAGCCCTTAACAGCCGCCGAGAAAGCTGAAGTGACTGATCTGCTTGCGATGATTGACGACTTGAAGGACAATGAAGAGCATGACCCACTCACCGGTCCAGGCATTGCTGTTATGTTCTGTGGCAGAAAATTCCAGCCACTGAAGGATAGAGCTGAGCCGGCTTGGAAGTGGCGCGGTAAAGAGGACCCAAGCAATGAGAATATCCCTGGAGACACTGCCACCATCATTGAAAACCGAGTGAGGAGTTCTTCGCTGTTGGAACTAAAGTGGAGGTACCACCGATAGTTGGTTATCATATCAAGAATCTCCCTCCACCTGTAAGTATACTGATCTGAGGTCAATACCAAGGTAACTCAGTCTGCCTATGTTGTAATGCATCCGTATATGTGATCTTGTGCGGCTATGGAGATTGAATTTCGATCGGATAGACCTAGTGAGCCCATGCATGTCAAGCCTACTCCCCAGAAGAAAAAAGCAAAAGACATCATGGACATCGATGTAAGTGAAGAGGAGAGAAACTCCACGGACGCTGCCATTGATGCAGCTATACCAAGCGACGATGAAGAGGAGAGTCGGGAGACTCCTCAGCAGGATGCTGGAGAAGACCGAGTGGAGGAGTCCCTGCCTATGCCACCTCCAGCGAAGAAGACGAAGAGAGAGAAGTGAGACGGCCGACCACTCGGGGAGCTTCATCCTCAAACCCGAGTGGTGGAGTGATTGTATATGAATCGCGTAGGGCAACCTTGCTGTAAGCCGACCGCCTCTCCATCGCCACGAGGTAGAAGGACGCCGCCGAAGACGCAAGAAGGCCGAGCCCCCGAGGGAACCTCCGGTGAGCAAGATGACCAAAGAAGTGTCCTGGCTCCCAGGGAAGAAGCATATGAAGACCGTATCAACATCACCCTCTCGACACTGTAAGTGAATCTCACAGGTGTAATGTCGAGTGATAATTACGAAGAAGGATCCAACTGACGTCTTGTGTGACTGCAGGTCCCCTGTACTGAAGTGCCGACTGATGTGCCAGAGCGAGACGCTCCTCCAAGTCCACGAAGAGGGGAAATGCCCACCCAGGAGACTGCAGAACAGGCGCTCATGGGCGGGGGAACGCTCAACGAAGACTTGAGTCCGGATGGGAGGGGCACAACTGGCCGAACTGAAGAAATTCCTGAAGAAGAGAACCCGCAGAGAAAGGCCGAGTTGCCCGACTTGACTGTTGCCGGAGCAAGTAACCAAGAGGTACGTGGTGATGTAGCCGAAGAAGTGCAGCATGTAGTTGGCGCTGGCCATGAAGAGAGGAATGCTGTGCTGAAGAGGAAATCCGTTCTGAAGGGGAGGCAAACACACAAGGTGACATGGCGCCGGAGACTGGACAGCCCCTCCTTCGGGTGCGGGAGCTGCAGGAACAACTGTTGCAGAAAACAGCTGCAGCCGAAGTGAGGAGAAAACTGCAGCTCCTGCTGTGCCGAGTGCAGAGACTGGTTCCCGAGTGGAAGGAGAGTAGACTGTTGAAGAAACTGAGCTCCGCCGACTGCTGAAACAAGTTGAGGACCATCTGCTGTATGGAGCACAGGCAGAGTTCAACAATGCAACGAGCTTCCATCATCATCACGCTGCCCTCAACACTGTGTTCAATGTAAGGGGAGTACAGCCTGCTGGCTTTATCTTGTAAGGTGCTTTCTGTTGTCAAGGACACTGACGCCTGTTGTTGTAGGTGGCGGAGGAGAACTTGAAAGCAAAAGACCAAATGATCCGTGACATGAAGACGCAGTTGGAGAAGCAAGCAGCCATGGAGAAGCAAATGAAGACTCTGCTGGCCGAGGCCAAGGCAAAAGACGAGCTCATCTAGCAACTGCAACAGCAGAAGAACTTGGCGACGAAGACGTCCGGTTAGTATATTATAAAGCTTTACCAAGCCTCGACGTAGGTCAGTCGGTTTGTTAATGATCTGATGATCCTGTAGGGCCATCAACCTCAGAAGACTTGGAGCGGCGAGATCCAGGGCCGAAGCACTGAACGAGCAGGTCGGCAAACTAAACCAAGCCTATAAAGCTAAGGAGGCCGAACTTGTTGAGATGCAGAACCAGCTCACCCACAGGCTCAAACTCAGATAGAGTCCCAGAAGGAGAAAGAGAAGACCTATTTTGAGGAGCTGAACAAAGACATCGATGCTGAGAAGGTCGCTGTCCAAACTTTGAAGAGCAAACGAGCCGAGTGGAGACAGCTTCAGAGGAGCTTGACGACTTAAAGAAGAAGTATAAAGGGGGCGACGCGGCAGCTGAAGGAAATCCAAAATCTTGTCGATGCCTTGGAAAAAAGTCTCGCCGCAAGGAAGAAGAGCTCTCACAAATGACCGTTCAGCGAACACTGCTCGTGACGAATCACAAAGGTAAGTGGTGTATGGCTCAACATCCTTGCAATTGGTAAATAGTAAACATGCTTCTCGTCTTGCAGAGGAGCTGAACAAGCTCAAGAATGAGTTGATGGAGCTTGAGCTGAGCGGGCTGGAGGTCGCGCAGTACGTCTACCCGACCGCCGAGCGTAGAGGGGAGCGCCCGTTGGCCGAGTTGCTGGAGAAAGTGCCGATGGAGATGAAGAAGCACTGCGAGTTCGTCGCTCGCATGTGTGCTGGCGTGGTGCTGGGCAAGGTGAAGTCCCACTATCCTCGGATTGACGAGGAGCGCTTGAAGGCGGGCTTCGACGGGGACCGAGCAGCCGCTCGTCGGACCATCGAGGAGACAAGAGCCACAGCGATCGCCATGATTTCTGAAGTATCGGTGGATCCGTGAACTCGGGTGGAATTGCCGAGTCTGCAAAACACTTGTAAAAACGGCAGGGTGTATATATATTGTTGATACAGGTTGCTTTTAAGTAGTCAGTAATTATATTACGATGCCTCGTATGTGTAGTTCAATGTTGCCTCTCTCAAAGCATTAAGTATAAATGAACTCCGCGGACGACGAACTCGGTTGTGACTCAGCCGGACTCGTTAACCTAGGGTGTTAGCAACAGCGGCGTTAACCCGTCAGTGTTAGAGCATGAGCATGAGCCTGATGTGAGTTGACGTGACAGGGAAAAATTCACCAACTTGCTAGCTCAAAGAGGGACTCAAAACATAACATACGAGACAAAAACGAATTAACGCAAATATGACGAAGCAGGGTGATTGTCATAAAAACAAATGATGTGTACAAAATAACTCAAGCAAAAAAGCGACGTAGCTGATTGATGTTCCAGGAACTCTGCAACGGGGTACCGTCTTTAGTAGTTAACCGATAGGCACCCGGCCGAGTGACTTCAGCTACGATGTAAGGCCCCTCCCATATGGGGGACAACTTATGGCGACCTTCTGTGGTTAAAATCTTCTTGAGGACGAGGTCACCAACTCGGAACGAACGTTCATGAACATGTTTCAGATGATATCGCCTCATTGCTTGCTGATACTTGGCCGACTTGAAGAAAGCGCGATCCCGTTCTTCCTCAGCATGTCAATTGCTAATGACTGCTGGTCTTCAGCTCTTGCCTCATCGAAGAACTCGATTCTGGGAGCACCGTGGTCCAGCTCAGTCGGCAGGACTGCCTCTGCACCGTAGACCATGAAGAAGGGTGTTTGGCCAGTTGCCGAGCTTGGAGTGGTACGTAAGGCCCATAACACGGATGGTAACTTTCGATCCACCTGGACGCGTACTTCTTCAGTCGATCAAATGCGCGTGGTCTGATACCTTGAAGAATCATGCCGTTGGCCCACTCGACCTGCCCGTTGGACTCGGGATGAGAGCGTGAGGCGTAGCATGCCTTGATTCCGACGTCGTCGCAGAACTCTTGAAACTCAGCGGCTTTAAAATTGGGTCCGTTATCCGTGATGATGCGGTTAGGGACACCGAACCTGAAGATGACGCTGCGCACGAATTCGATTGCCTTGCTTGGCGTCTGGTCCTTGATCGGAGTAGCTTCAATCCACTTGGTAAACTTGTCAACCATGACCAACAGATGGGTGTAGCCTCCCTTGGCCTTCTGGAAAGGGCCGACCATGTCCAGCCCCCAGACTGCGAATGGCCATGACAGGGGTATTGTCTGTAGTTCTTGCGCCGGTACATGAGCTTGCCGAGCGAAAAACTGGCACAGTGGGCCAGAAGAAACCTTGGCGATAGGCCTTGGCCATCAGGGTTCTGGCCGCTACGTGATTACCGCAGACTCCCGAGTGAATATCCTGCAATAGTTCTTTGCCCTTGGAGATGGGAACACACTTTCATATGTATATTTTGGCGCTCTTGCGGTACAATGTGTCCTTCACGACGAAATAAGGCTTGCTCTTCCTGAGGATTTGCTCGGCTTGTGCTGTGTCAGTCGGCAGTCTTCCGCGGACCAACCACTCGGTAAACGGTGCCATCCAGTCGTCCTGCTCTGATGGGGTCGCCAAATCGATGTTCATAACTTCAAGCTGTTCCACAGGACTGCCTGTGTCGGTCGGCGGGCGAGTGGCAAACTCGGCTTTCTCCTTCGTGACCGAAGGGTGATGTACTATTTGAAGAAAAAACCCTGGAGAAACTGGGTCTCGACTTGAGCCTTTATTGGCTAAGAAGTCGGCTCTGTGATTAAACTCTCGACGAATGTAGACAACCTCGAGGCCGTCAAAACTGGATTCCATCTTGCGAATTTCCTGGAGATAGGCCCTCATTGTGTCATCAAGGCAGTCCCATTCCTTATTAACTTGCCTGACTACCAGCATGGAGTCGCCTTTGGCAGTTAGCTGACGAACGCCGATAGACTCGGCGATCTTTAACCCGTGAAGCAATGCTTCATATTCCGCCGCATTGTTGGATGCCTTGAAGTGGAGTTGAAGAACGTAGGAGAGCTCGTCACCCTGAGGGGAGACAGGAGAATGCCGGCTCCCGCACCCGTGAGTTGCAGGAGCCGTCGAAAAACAACGTCCATGACTCGGACGTCTCGGGCTTAGCTGGTATTTGAGTCTCCATATACTCGGCGACGAAGTCGGCAAGAGCTTTGCCTTTAATGGCCGTCTGGGGCTTGAAGGATAAATCGTAAGTGCTCAACTCAATGGCCCACTTCGAGATCTTGCCTGTAGACTGTCGGTTGTAGAGCACTTCTCCAATCCCATAAGATGTAACCCATGGTGATCGGGTGAGACTGGAAGTAGTGGATCAACTTGCGTGATGCCATGAGTAGAGCGTAGATGATCTTCTGGATGTGGAAGTACTTGACCTTGGATGCCGACAAAACTTCGCTGACGAAGTAAACTGGGCGTTGTACCTTCTGGACATGGCCTTCTTCTTCTCGTTCCACCACGAGCGCCGCGCTGACCACATGAGTGGTGACGCCAACATACAGCAACAAAGGCTCATTGTCTCCTGGCGGAACCAGGGTCGGTGGTGTGCTTAAATACAGCTTGAGATCTTCAAAAGCTTGTTTGGCCTCGTCATTCCAGACGAACTTGTCGTGTTTCTTCAGGAGCTTGAAAAAGGGGAGTCCGCGCTCGCCGAGTTGCGAGATGAAACGGCTGAGTGCCGCCATGCACCCGGAGAGTTTCTGCACGTCCTTGATACTCTGAGGAGTCGGCATCCTCAGAATCGTCTCCACCTTCTTAGGGTTTGCTTCAATACCCCGTTGAGTGAGTATATATCCGAGCAGTTTGCCCGAAGGCACGCCGAATACACACTTCTCAGGATTCAGCTTCATGTCGTATTCTCGTTGAGCGTCAAAGACGTCCTTCAGGTCGGCAATGAGATCATCGCCTTCCCGAGTCTTGATAACCACATCATCGATGTAGGCCTCGACTTTACGTCGGTGGAGCTAATCCTTGAGGCAGCCTTGTATACACACGCTGGTACGTTGCTGCTGCGTTCTTGAGGCCGAAAGGCATGGTTAGATAACAATAAGCCCCGAAGGAAGTAATAAATGAAGTCTTGATGCAATCATCCATGTTGAGTGGAATCTGGTGATAGCTGGAGTAATAATCAAGAAAGCTTAATAATTTGCAACCAGCGGTGGAGTCTACAACTTGATCAATGCGAGGAAGCCCGAATGGGTCCTTGGGACAGAACCTATTCAGGTCTGTGTAATCTACGCACATACGTCACTCTCCAGATTTCTTTTTTACAAGAACTGGGTTAGCCAACCACTCGGGGTGGAAGACTTCTTTTATAAAGCCGGCTGCTAGCAACTTGGCTAGATCAGTCCTGATGGCCTCCTTTTTGTCAGGTGTGAAGCGGCGAAGGCGTTGGCGAATCGGCTTGGCGTTGGGGTCGACGTGAAGAGAGTGCTCAACCAACCTCCTTGGGACACCTGGCATGTCAGACGGTTTCCAAGCGAAGATATCACGGTTGTCCTTGAGGAAGTTGGTGAGCGCGAGTTCCTATTTGGGGTCCAGAGCTGCCCCGATGACCGCCACGGCGACCTTCTTGGTCTCTGGTACTGCCTGTATGGCCGACTTGGCCGACTTCTTCGAGGGGACTGAACCCGGGTCTTCAAGGGACACGGCTGCTTCTTTGATCTGGGCAGCCCCCAGCTTAGCCTCGGCGGACGCGGCCAGCTCGAGGCACTCGGACTCCAGTGCAAGGCACTGCTTGACGTCTCCACGGAGGGATATACTCCGTTGGGTGCTGGCATCTTGAAGACCAGGTACGTGTAGTGAGGCACTGCCATGAACTTTGCCAGGGCAGGTCGGCCGATGATGGCGTGGTAAGCTGACTTGAAATCAGCCACCTGAAAGGTGATAAACTCCTTACGGTAGTTCTTGGACCCTCCGAACACGACCGGCAGAGTGATCTGGCCGAGTGGCAGAGATGATTGGCCCGGTATGATGCCGTGGAACGGCGCGTAGCTTGTCTGGATCTCTGAACGTGGGATGCCCATGTCGTCCAGAGTCTTGATGAAGAGGATGTCGAGGGCGCTGCCCTCCATCCACCATCACCTTGGAGAGCCGAGTGGTGCCGACGATCGGCGATAGTATCAAAGGATACCTCCCAGGCTGGGGTATGTGATCAGGGTGATCCTTGTGGTCGAAGGTGATGCTTACTTTAGACCACTTGAGGTAGCGTGGTGTTTCGACCACAGTGTTGACTTGCCGAAGAGTTAGCTTCTGCTTCCTCCTGGACTCATATGCTGCAGGGCCGCCGAAGATGCTCAGCACCTTGAGCGGGTCGCGGTACGAAATCTGGCCGTCCCTGTCTTCATCTCTCTTGGGATTCTGTTGCTCATCCGGCTTCTTCCCCTGGCTATACTCAATGAGAGCTTTGTACCGGTAGCAATCCCGCAGCTTGTGTGGACGCGAGACGTTGGGGTGAAAATGGCAGGGTTGGTCTAGGAGGCCTTCAAAGTCATCCTGCCTTGGAGGGCGTCTCTGCCGGTTCCTGTCCACAGCTGCCACCAGGTTGTCTCCCTTCCGCTTGCGCTCGCGAGGTCGGGACGCTTCGTGAGGTCGGGATGGCTCGGGATCATCGTGCTTCTCTGGCGGCGCTCTTCTCGGCGGTGGAAGCCCTCTCTGGGTTCTCGGACCAGTAGTCTTCACCTCCTGCGAAGGTGTTGGCGATCATCAGCATGTGGCCTGCAGTCTTTGGGCGCTTGCGGCCCAGCTTCTCGACGAGCTCCCTCCTGGAGCAGCCTTGCTTGAAGGCCTTGATGACGTCGTGGTCGGAGATGTTAGGGATCTCGTTCTTCTTGCAGGTGAAGCGCTGAATGTAGTCCCGCAGTTTTTCCCCCTCTCGCTGTTTCACACGGTACAGATCGTACTCGGTCGGCAAGCGGTCAGCCGTCGGTTTGAAATGGGCGATCATCTCTTCACAGAGGTCGTCCACGATTGGAAGCTGTTCGCCGGTAGATTGGTGAGCCACCTCCTAATTGGCGGAGCGAGGACCACCGGGAGATAATTAGCGAGAACACTGTCGTCGCCTCCGGCAGCGTAGATCTGAGTGGCGTGCATGCCTAGCCACTCTTCGGGGTCGGTGGTGCCGTTGTACTTCTCAATGGAAGTGGCACTCGGCTTGAAGCCTGACGGCCAGGAGCCGTTAAGACGTAAGTCGCCAGCGAGACAGCGTAGCCCCGGGCCTGGGTGCTGCGCCTCGGCTGGGGTTCCGGTTCTTCGTAGTCGTCGGAGTAGTATGTGGGCGAGCGGTTGTCATCACGACCACCACGGTGAGGACGGTCGTCTTGGCGGTGCTGATCTCGGTCACCTCTAGGGCGCCGGTGGTCTCGGCCGTCTCTGTGACGCCGGTCGTTCCGCCCTCGAGGGGCTTCTGGGGCTGCGACTTCAGCATCGCGACATTCGTTGGGGCGCCTGTGGTTGCGATCCTCTTCCCGGTCCCCAGCAGTCATGGCAGGGGTCGCCTCTGGGAAAAGTCAGGCGCTCCAACACGGGACGCCTGGCGGGTGACCGTTGTCGATCCCTGTTGCGGCGGTCTTCAGGTCGGCCAAGCCGATCTAGGGCGCTGCGGCGCGCCTCTGGACGTCGTTCATGAGCTTGACGCCTCCGGTCTTCTTCCGGGCTCGGGGACCGGCCATCTGAATAAGTAGCGGTTTTATCGACACTGCCGGATGACGCGACTCGTCCTCCTGGCTAGGGCCGCGTTGGTCGCAGCGGCGGCTTGCTGGGCTGCGGCTGCTGTCATCGCCTTGGCCTTCTCGACCATCAGGGTGATCGTGGCGGGATCCGGATTTACGGCCATCTGCCGAGTGACCTGATCCAATAGCGTGGTGGCGCCGACCACGTTGTCTTGAGGGGTAGTGAAGACTTGATGCCCGTTGTACTCTTGCATGAGGTCATCGTGGACTTGCCGACGCGCAACCTGATGTTACGCTGCGCAGAGTCTTCGGTGGCCGGGGGTTCTTCTTCCTCGCCGTTGGCGCCATTAGCGCCGGCGGCCGCTGCGGCCGCGCCGCAGCAGCCGTGTCAGTGATCTGCACCATGAAGCACGTGAACGGTGGTGTACCGCTTGAAGATGTGCTCTCCCAAGGAAGTGTGCGTAGCACAGATTCATCGGGGTAGTCTCCGAACAAGTCGGTCTCGAAAGATCCGATCTGTTCAGGTAACGGATCTGCTAGGGATCCGAAGATCTCAGGACTCAGACCTTGACAGATCATGGCCTGGTTGTTCAGCCCGAACGGAGACCGAACGGGACCTCGAGCGAAGCTTGGTATAGCAGATCCGATCTTGGCCGCTTCCATGCAGGCGCGTAACTCGGCTAGCGAGTAGTCCGCGTAGTTCCTTACAGGGCGTGCGCCGTGGCTTGATCTGGGGCCCAGACTAGCTGGATCTGGACCTTGCCGAGTCGACGGAGTTGACCGCCGAGTGATCTCCGGTACCGCTGAGTTGACGGGATGGAGCTCACCACGGCGGTCGGCGATGAAGTGCAGGCTCCCGAAAGAGATCCGGTCGCCGGCCATGAAACCGTTGATGGAGTTGACAGCATCGAGCTCGACGTGGTGGACTCTCGTACTTCCTCTACCTGGCGCGCCACTGTCGAGGTTTTGGGGCCTCGATAGTTATTTATGGGTGTACGAGAATCAAGAACACGATGGTAACACAGGAGACGAGGGTTTATACAGGTTCAGGCCGCCGGAGGCGTAATACCCTACGTCCTGTGCTGGTGTGATGTATTGCGAGAGAGTTTTCTGTAGGTCTCCTGCCCGTCTTATATAGTCGGTGGTGCAGGGTTACATAGATCTAAACCTAGTCGGTTACATAGTAAACAGCCTTGTAGTACAAGTTGATTGATGTTTATCTCCTGGCCGAGTGGGCCGACTGACTCTAGGTCCGTCGGGCCACCCGGGCCTTCTTGGGCCAAACCGATTCCCCATTACTGGATCACTCGGCCTTGTTGTATCTTGAGTATACCCGGGTCTCATATCATCGACAATTAGCTTTGTCATGAATAAGATGAGAAATAGGATGAGTGTGAGTCTTTTCTATGATTGTCTATTTTTTCACATTCATTGAGTAAGACGTTTTGTTGAATGTGGGGGAATGCCATACTGTCGATACGTTTATGGTCACTATCACCAGTGAGCTTAGCATGGAACGTTGTGTGCCAGCATCAAAGTGCCAGAGGGGCACAGCCGGATAAGAGCACAATTACCACACCGTTCTACTCTTTGCTCGCCGCCGTGTTCCCGAGTGCAGAGCACCACATGCTGCCCGTAAAAGCAAGGGAGGACATAACTGAACATCTTAAGGTTCGTAAGAACAAGAAGAACGGCCGCACCAAGCCGCTATGGGCATATATCTCGCCGATGCCATTGATTGGTAGGAGCTCGGAGCTCCAGGACTACCAGTATGGAGAACGTGAGGGAAGAACGAACGGATCGAATTGAGGGCACTACAAGGTTTTAGGGCTAATGCCACTAATTTTTTTGTAACAATGTGATATTGGGTGCAATACATAGAGCCTATTGTGACAGTTGTCAATTTTAATTGCAATAGAAAGATATGTAGCCACTGATTGTGTAGTGTTACGATTTAAATTTTGATAGTTGCAATAGCTACTTATATCGCAACGAATAAATTTGTGTTGCATTTACGACATAGTTATTGCCATGTTTTTTCTAATAGTTGCAATAGTTGAGAATGTCGCAACGAATATAGAACGTTGCTATTAGTGCTATTGTGTGTTGCCAAAAGTTATGTTATGGCAACATAATCTGAATTGTTGCAAAAGAGTCTTAGATATAGCATCGCAAACCTGGATCGTTGCAATAACTCTTAAATATAGCAATGAAAACCAAAATCGTTGCCACTGATTGTGTAGTGTTGCAATTTAGTTTGAAAGAGTTCAAATTTGAAATTCAAAACTTTCAAACGACCTCGGATGGACAAACGACCAAAATGAAAGTTGTAGATCTCGAAAAGTTATGAACTTTGTATTTGACAACTTTTCTATTTGAATTCATTTAGGGCCTCAAACAAGCACTTGACACTTGGTTTAATCTAATATATTTGGATTCAAAACAGAACATGGGCACATGTGATGCTGTGGTGTAGTGGTAGAGGGGCTCCATGTGCAAGCTGGAGGTTGTGGTTTCGAAACTTCGAATCCTGCCGGCTACGTAGTGTGTGAAAAATGCCACACTTGCGACTTGATGATGGTAACGGATGGGCTGGCTGATGGGTCCTCTCCATTAAAAAAAATATTTTTGCTATTTTTAAAACGTGTTTTCAATTCAAAATTTCTAACATACGTTGTTACAATAACCATTATAGCAACAACGATTGTAGCGTTGCGTGTGCAAGCTATCGCCACACACCACACGTCGTTGCAACACACCAAAGTTATGGCAATGTCTTAAAAAGGTGTTGCGATACTCTATTGCATCGGCCGCACTTGCAACACCTCCTAACGCCTATATTTAGTTGCAATTGCTTAATATTGCATCAAAAATACCTATATTGCAACACTTTTGAGCCGTGGTGCCAGAGTAATTTTCTTGTAGTGGGGAACGCAGCGGCGTTACGGCGAACAAGCGGCAAAGCAACCGCACACTGAGCAGTCGTCTTATCTCAGGACCTAGCGAATGCTTCTAGAACATTTGCAGCGGCAAGATGGTGGTCCTGCACATGAAGTACGACGGTGCCTGCTCGATATATCCTCTCGATCGGTGGACGGGGACGATAAGAGCGAATTCCTGTATGACATTACTGCGGTCGTGGACGGAGTGACCGCTCTACAGGAATCGCCTTCTGTTCCCTCTGTACCAAATCCGTGGCGAAAATTGAGATGTCTTCTTGCGTTTTCCTGGTTTTCATTATTAAGAATTAACCAATAGTTTTTTGTCCCGTTGATTTCTGATCAGATTTTTTCTACCATCTGTTCTATATTTCTGCATAGTTTTGGACGTTGAGTGGGAAGTGGAACTAGAATCAGTAAAAACTTCGTACAGGTGGTTGTTACCGGGATATATATCCATCTAATTTAGTGCAGAAGCTGCAGCTGTATTGACCTTTACTATAAGAAAATTGGTCGCTATATGTTTATGATTGGTCGCAATAGCTATTATTTGTTAGCAACAATCTTGATCACATTTTGATAGCTAAAACGACCAACAAGAAAATTTTTCTTTGACACTTAAACTTGGTGACTAAAACTTTGTTTTCTTATAGTGCTTTTATTTCAAATATAGTCTACTTGGTTAAGTGGGGGCAAGGTCTAAATGTTATTACAGGAGCAATCGGAATCCGTCAACTTTGCTGCGCGCCTAACAACCAACAAATGACAAGCAAGAAGCAACTATAGCTCCAACGTGAAAATCAGAAGAAGAAAAAATGCATCCAGTAATGGACATAAAACAAACATTTCTTCTCCTCCAGTGTAAATAAAATAAGAGACACAGATATTGCCGCTCATAAATCAACAAGCACACAAATGGCAATATGCTAGTCCTTACTATTCACAAATACTATTCAACAAGCTTTCCTAACCATCCCACAAATACCGCTCATCAATAAATTCAAAGAGCATTTTCACTTGTGTTATCCTTCTTGCTCATACTTAATTTTCCTTTTGTGAAGTGCTCATACTTAATGTTTGTGTTGAACAACGATTGAACCAGGCTCAGCATTCCTAATACTACAAATACTCATTTAGTTACACACTTCCTTGTCTCCCGTTGAAAACCTTTTGCACTTTTGGTGCAGGCGTGGCACGTCATAACTTGCTGCATAATTGTAAAGGCACTCTGGCCGAGATGGTGTGATCATTTCTTAAATTAGAAAGGAAGAATATGGAGTTAGAAGCATATGATTGTGAGCTATGCATATGGCAGGAAGATGAAACAAGACAACATCTTTTCTTAAATTGTAAATTTGCCCGGAGATGTTGGGAATCCATTCGAATTCAGATACCGCAGGGAGCAAGACCCTTAAGAACAGTGGCCAACATCAGGAGAGCTCTGAATGTGCCATTCTTCATGGAGATTGTAATTCTGATGACACGGAGTATTTAGACCACGCGCAATGATTGGATATTCAATCAAGTGCCACCTACAGTTCAAGAATGCAAACTGAAACTCATCCAGTTCTTCTCGCTTCTGTTGCACAGAGCGAAACGAAAGTACTTCCCGGAGATTCAGTCATGGCTAGATT
Source organism: Eragrostis nindensis (assembly GCA_012490785.1). Taxonomy (NCBI): domain Eukaryota; kingdom Viridiplantae; phylum Streptophyta; class Magnoliopsida; order Poales; family Poaceae; genus Eragrostis; species Eragrostis nindensis. The sequence continues at coordinate 528,704 of JAAXCT010000392.1, forward strand.
CAGTTTTATAACTCTTCGTATTATTCTTGTTTTCTTGGACTTTTTAAAAATTTTCTTTCATATCAATATATATTAATCAGTAGGGGTGCTGCACCTCCTGTTGTCTCAAAAAGAAAAAAAAAAGATGGTGTGATCAAACATGCGAGCAAACATTACAGGTGCAACAGGAAGTCCCGGTCCTTCTAAGCTCTCTGGCCTTCGCCGTACCCTGCCTGTGTTCACCACCTGCCTTCAGGTTGTAACGAAAATGATATTTTATCTGATAGCCTGTTCCTCTGTGCCTCATATTCCCATCCAACAATACATCAGTCAACGTCCCACTTTTTCTTCTCTCTTTTTTCAGAAAAATCCAACGTCCCACTTGTTACCATTCCTCACCTTTTCCCATGTCTTCATTCTGACTCTATTTGTTAGTGTTGGGTGTGCAGAATCAAACGAAGGCATAATATAGAAGCCTTGACAATCGTGGCATAAATAATGGTAGATGCATAGTACAATTAGGTGTACTTTGGTTTATTTCATTTTTGAAAGAATCTATTTTTGCTTACTTTAGTGTGGACTATATATATCAGACCAATTTTATGGTCGTCCCATATCATTGTGGATCGTCCATCTAATTAGACCTTAGTGATCAAAACGTTATCTTAGCTAGTGCTGATAGTTATAACAAAAACAATGTGATTATATCGGATTTGTAGCCATGCATGTCCCATGGCACATGATCTAGTTGTAACTAAGAAAAAACGTGCTAGGAAAATATATTTGTTAACAAAACATCATGACACATTACACAAGCTTAACAAAAACTAAGACGCGAACACATTTGACACACGCCTCTAACATGATAAACCTAAAATTATTCTATTTGTTTTTGTAGTTTTCTTTCTTTTGGAAATCCAACTGGTTTAGGACTACAAACCTAAACTTATTCTTTTATTTTTGTATTTTTTCTTTGGAAATTCAACTAATTTCTTAATTAGAATCGGTTTTTTAATTAGGTTTATTTCTTGCAGCATAACGTAAAAAAGAATTTGACACATTTATCATGTGCATGGCCTGACTAACACAAACTTGGAACGAGCATGAGGAGATTAACATGATTTCTTTCTCTTTTGAGTTTTTCGATGGACCGATCGCGCAAGATCTTTGGTCTTCCACAGGAACTGATGAAAAAGTGGGTCGCTTCTTATGGACTCGTTTAGAATGATCTTCTCTATCTATAGTTCATGGCCTATTAGAAGTAGAAGGTGCTCTGGTGCAATCCTTACCCACAGAAAAAAAACGTGACATGGATTTGCTTAAGAAGAACGTGACAGATTGTATATTCAGTATATGCATGACCGGTGTGATGTGCCAAACATGTTGTTGCTCGAGAACAAGCCCCCGCGCAACCGGTGGCACGCAGTTGACTAAGTTCAAACAACATGCAGAAACCGGCGTCTAGCGAGAGGCCACCGATTTGGTGCGGACGTGCAGGCACCACTCCGCCATCATTGCCACAGAGTAAGCCGTGTCCTAATTAACAACCAACAAAGAGAACCGATCTGCATGCGTCCATGATTTGAGAAACGAGTGATCGAAGGAAGCAGGGTTTCTCTCTGCACGGAAAGGGGTAAAAACAGCACGGAAGGCGATCGGTTTTGATAAATCAATTTTCTTGTCTTTTTAATTCACTTTCACCTATTTAGAATGAAGGGCTTATATTGGTTCTATCTTGCGCCTATGTGGTGAAAGAAATTATTGAAATAAAAGTATGCTACGTTTTCGCCTAATAAATGTGCAATTTGTGTTACTAGCAACAAGCATACATGACAATACGCTACTTCCCCACTTTTCAAAATAAAAATCCATCTACCAATCCTGACCATTCCACTAATGTCGATCATCAACGCCTAACTTCAACTTAAATGTTTGGATAATTGAACAACCATTAATTAAACCTTTCACAAATGAAGCCTTGGCATTATATTTTTTAAGTCCGGCCATAGAACAGGCTCATAACGAAGGTTGTACTCCTCAGCTACACCTAGAGTCAGGTAACGAAGGTTGACGCAGATATGATAGGCCACGCAGCTTTCCACGCCCGCCAGCCACCACTTGCTAGATCGGACATTAACAAGCCCTCGAGTGAAAAATGTGGCGAGGCTCTTTCGGCAAGGGTGAACAAACACGTCAGCAACAGTGTAGGTCGAACTCGGAGCCCAAGTCCTTCCGTGCCACTGCTGGTGATGTCTGGCTCTTTGCCGCTCCTGCCTGCCTCCGTTGATTGCTTTCTTACTGTAACGAAAATGGCATTTTAGCTCATAGCTTGTTCCGTAGTACCTCCTATTCCTATTGGCAACACATCACCACCGTCCCTCAACTTGTCAATTCTCACATTTCACACCTCATCCTTCTTTGGTTTCCCGTGTTGGGTGTGCTAGAGTGAAACCAAAGCATTATATTGAGGACACGTAAATGGGGGCGTAAATTATGGTAGGTGCGTATTAACATTAGATGTACTTAATTTCTTTTTTTACAAAATGATCTATTTTTCTTAGACAAAATTTGCAATAGCATATTGAAAAGGTGTGGCTTTAGCCACAACACACTCTAACTCTTGAATTTAGTTGTAGCACACTAAACAGGAAAAAGGTGATTCTTCAACTTTTTTATCTGATGACCCAAAATACATTGCAACTTGAAATTTTTTGCACAGTTATACATCGATGCGTTCTCTATCCACATGTTGTTTTTTTTTTCCTTTGCAGATTTGTTTATGATTGGTCACATAGTTTGTTTTACACAACAAAAGTTATTCTCATTGAAAATTTATTTAAAACATCAGGAAACAATCTAAAAAAACACAGGATAGAGAATGTGGCAATGTATCATTGTGCAAAGTTTCAAGTTGTAATGTTTTTGGGTCACCAGATAAAAAAATGAAAAAATCCACCTTTTTCTTGTTTAGTGTGCTGCACCTAAGAAACCACACTTTGAAGTGTGCTACAGCTAAATATGAGAGTTAGAGTGTGCGATGGCTAAAGCCACATTTTCTAGTGTGTGTGTAGCAAATGAAGATCAATACTAAAGTAAGAAAAAGGCAAAATTTGCACACTAAGCCACACATGTAGATCGAATGACGATTCCAAGCAGAAACCGAGTGCGTGTTGGCGGAGTGAATCACCAACATCTACACGCTAAGAGTTCCAGTTCAGGGCCTCAATGTCACAATATGTGATGGCCCTTTTTCCTCGCAAAATAAAATAAAATGTGATGGCCCTTTCTTCCAAGATGAGTAGACGAGCTATAAAAGCTTTGAGATAAATTCAGTTGATGAACATATCTGTTGGATTATCTTATATGAACATAATGATTAAAATACATTAAATAAACAAATAACAAATATATGAACATATCTGTTGGATTATCTTATCGAGCCGGAAAATTTCATGCACTTGATGGTTTGCTTCAATTTTTTTCCTGTATTTCTATAGAACAGAACATAGACGGCATTGATCTCTGTTTGGCCAACCTGCTTGGATGGAAAGCCCACGACTCCCTGTCACCCATCAAGATTTCGTTCGTTCTTTCTTCATATGTGAGGCTAGCACGGCACATAAGACATATACATCCTCGATCTCATGTCCTTGCCCATCCGAAGTGCAAATCTTATCAACTGTAATGAGCCAGCACGCGCAGGTGCTAGCGCAGCTCTAGCAAATGCGTGGATCAAACACGAAGCCCATGTCTTAAGCTGCTGATAGTTTGTTCCCCTGTGCCTCCAATCCTATCAGATCAACATTATTATTAGCACGTCACAACTCTAGGTCTCTCTCATATTCCACCTTATGCTACGTGGTTTGCTGGTGACCTGATGTTTGGTGTGGCACCTAGAGGCATGCCAACGGTGGTGCAATTTAAGTTACGTGCATATTACGATAATATGATTGACCTTTCTTGATGTCTTGATATATATAGGTGAAGATATAAGTAATTACAATTCATTTTTAAAACCAGAACATGTTTAAGCTGAAAGGAATACGAAATTAGAATTGTGGGAATATCAGAAATGATATACCAGATTGCGCAACTGACAATCAAGTTCAGAACACCTATAATATAAGACCTATCCATAAGTTAATTCCATAGCTTTGAGTGTTAATCAATATGGCTATCTCTGTTCCTCAGGGCAGCATCGCCCTAATTAGCTGACAGTAATGGCAATGACAAATTAATAAAGAGACATATGAAGCATGGTAAAAGAATATGGAGGACGACAGCACGGCACAACAGCAGCGCCTGATGGGCGCCCGTAGCCCTCTTCGCGCTCAATAATTGCTTCTCAGATTTCAGTGGACGCCCTTTGCTTGGTTCGTGCTCTACCTGCCATCAAAGGAAGCCAATCGCGTTGCATCAGCGTTGCGTCTACTTTTCCCTCCACTTGTTCTCTGCTTGACCTTCCTGCCCGTCTGCCAGCAATGCAAATCCTCTCTTCGTGGAGAAAATAATCGATGCTGAGATAGCGCCGCCCATGAAGTCAACGGTTCCTGACATAATATCATATCCTCTCTACGGAGGAGATTCCTCGCACGACCATGCAGGTTACATAATCCCTCCGTCCCTAAATATAAGGCTTTATAGCTTCAAACACGAAAATAGTCAAAGTGTAAAAATACTACCATGCCCTTCATTTTTAACTCAACCCATCCCTTCACCAATCTCAGAGTTTGTCCTATCTGTAACCTATATTTGGGGAAAAAAAATTCGAACTCCAAAACACCCTACATTAAGAGACGGAGGTTTTGTTTTTCTAGACTCTGTACTTGTTTTCCCTTTTTTTAATATATATTAATCAGTAGGGGCTTCTTGCCCCTCCTGTTCCCTCAAAAAAAGAAAAAAAAAGAGACGGAGGTAGTATACTGCAGAAGCCGTGCAGTGTTTCTTCTCCAAAGATCGCGGAAGCTTATAGAACATTCTTGATGTGGCGCGCGAGAAGGCGATGATCACCCATTTCCTACTGTTGAACAAACAGATAGGCCATGCATGTACGTAGATCGAATGACGGAGTCAATCACCAACATCTACACACTAGGAGTTCCAGTGTAGCGCCTGATACATCTACACAATATGTGATGGCCCTTTTTCCTCGCAAAATAAAATAAAATAAAATGTCATGGCCCTTTCTTCCAAGATAAGTAGACGAGCTATAAAAGTTTTGAGATAAATCCAGTTGATGAACATATCTGTTGGATTATCTTATATGAACATAATGAGTAAAATATATTAAATAACCAAATAACAAGTATATGAACATGTCTGTTGGATTATCCTATCGAACCAGCAAATTTCATGCACTTGATGGTTTGCTACAATTTTTTTTCCTGTATTTCTGTAGAACAGAACATAGACGACATTGATCTGTTGGCCAACCTGCTTGGATGGGAAAGCCCACAACTCCCTGTCACCCGACTCACCCATGAAGATTTCGTTCCTTGTTTCTTCATATGTGAGGCTAGCACGGCACATAAGCCATATACGTATATAGGGGCTTTGCCGAGTGTTATAATTAATACTCGGCAAACCCTTTGCCGAGTGTTATAATTAATACTCGGCAAACCCTTTGCCGAGTGTACAAGGGGCTTTGCCGAGTGCCCCAGGCACTCGGCAAATAAGCGGTCTCCCGTAGTGTACATCCTCGATCTCATGTCCTTGCCCATCCGAATTGCCAAATGTTATCAACTGTAATGAGCCAGCACGCGCAGGCGCTAGCGCAGCTCTAGCAAATGAGTGGATCAAATACGAAGCCCATGTCTTAAGCTGCTGATGGTTTGTTCCCCTCTGCCTCCAATTCCCATCAGACAACATTATTATTAGCACGTCACAACTCTAGCTCTCAATTTTCCACCTTATATATGCTAACGTCTGGTGACCTGATGTTGGTTGTGCCACGGTTCAAAACAAGTGTTATATAGAGGGCAGTTTTACGGTCTAAAATAATGGCCATTAGTTTGATCCGATGGTGTAGATCTGATATTAGAAATTCACTACTAATGACCATCCTTTCTTGATGCCTTGATATATATGGGTGAAGACATAAGTAATTACAGTTCGTTTTTAAAGCCAGAACATGTTTAAGCAGAAAGGAATACGAAATTAGAATTGTGGGAATATCAAATGGTGTACCAATATGATTGCGCAACAGACAATCAAGTTCAGAACACCTAATATTAGAACTATCAATATGTCAATTCCATATAGCTTTGAGTGTTAATCAGCATGGCTATCTCTGTTCCTCAGTGCAGCATCGATTAGCTGACAGTAACGGCAATGACAAATTAATAAAGAGACATATGAAGCATGGTAAAAGAATATGGAGGACGACCGCACGGCACAACAGCACCGCCGGATGGGCGCCCGTTGCCCTCTCTTGGCGCTCAATAATTAATTGCTTCTCAGATTTCAGAGGATGCCCTCTGCTTGGTTCCTGTTCTACCTGCCATCAAAGGAAGCCAATCGTGTCGCATCAGCGTTGCGTCTACTTTTCCATCCGCTTGTTCTCTGCTTGACCTTCCTGCTCCGTCTGCCAGCAATGCAAATCCTCTCTTCGTGGAGAAAATAATCGATGCTGAGATAGCGCCGCGCCCATCGCCCTTTTCGTGCTCAATAATGGCCGGCTTCTCCCATTTCAGTGCATGTCCATTGCTCGGTGTCAGGCATCAGAGGAGAGGGCCCCAGCAGCCCACCGGTAGAGGGAGCCAAGAACAAAGCAACAGTGCCGGTGGAACATGAAGCCGAAAGTCCCACCCTAGCACCTTGAGCAAACTATATATCGCTCCTCGCTGCACCTTGCATCAGTCGTTTGAGTTATGGCTATAGAGAAAATGGTATTTGAAGCTGTCGAGAGCCGGTTCCTGGTGCCACCTATTCCCATCGGACACCACACCAGTAGCACTGCTCTTACTCCATCCATTTCTCTCCCGCTTCTTCCTGGTTGAGTGCGTGTGTTCAACAAATGGAAGGAAAAAAGCGTTATATAGAGGGGAAAGGCAGGACGAGTGGTTGCTAAACGAAACAAAAATGAACCGAGTCAGTAAATGAAACAACAATACTAGAAGTTTTGGCAGACGTGCACAACCGCAAAGCCCGCAAGCGAAGCAAAGCTGATGGGATCAAAATCCCCAGAAGCTAAACAGCAACGCTGCTATATCTGTTCCCGAGTTCAGAGCCCATAGTGCCTGTAAAAGCATATATAGGTGAAAAACCAAGAAATAATAAGCTTGGTAAAAACGGCGCCACCTCCAGACGCGCACAATATATGGTGTTCGTGGCGACTGAGAACGGATTCCCAGACTTCTACGACGTGCCGGAGCTCCACGGAATGCAGGGCGTCCTTTACCATTGAGCCCGGTAGGTCCATTCGCCGGACGGGTGGTAGGACAAGAGGTAAGAACGCATGGAGTTGCGGAAACGTGCGCTCGCTAAATGAAACAGTGACCATCCCAGGAGCGTCGTTCGATTCGAGTAGTTCGGCTACCAGTGTCACTGAAAATATCAAAGGAGGGCTCGTAATGGCCTCTCTACGGGACAGGAATCGCCTTCTCTTCTCTCTGCTGCGAAGCCTGAGGTCAGGCGTTGTTTCCTGCTTTTCGTTTCTTGAGAATTAACCAAACAGCTTTTGGCCTGTGAATTTCGGTTCAGAATTGTCTATCTCTGCATATAGCTTTCAATTTGATGAGGGAGTGGAGCCAGAATCAGAATTTTCCTTATGTCATCCTAGACTAAACAGAAACTTCAAGAGAAGCCCAAAAATTTACCCCTCAAAACCTCTTTGGGAGCAGCCTAAAAACTATTAGGGTCAAATTTTGTGACTCCGTACAAAAATTAATTACTATGGAAAAATCCATTCTACTCTACTGTCTTTATAATACTAGCTAGTAATATGGACCGTAAAAGGCCTAAAAGATAAATGCATTCAGTTAAGGAGGCATGAGAAACACAATATTCTCCTTCAATAAAATGAAAATAAGAAACACAGATTGCGGCACAAAGATCAACAATCAGTTCTGACCATTCTACAAATACGATCATCAAGAATTTCAACATACATTATCACTTATATCTCCCTTTTTGTTCAGACTATATAGTTGGATTGAACAACCATTACACCATACACAAATGAAGGATTTGAGATTTTTATTTTCTAAGTCCATATATGGTGCGCAGAGAAGACTGAATTCATCAGCGACACCTACTCATTTAATTCAAGAAATCCTAAACGGAAAAATCAAATCAAGAAATCCTTGTCTCCCGTTGGAAAACCACTTTCCCTTTTGGCGCAGATAAGGGACATCGTGGCGTTCCATCTTGGTTTGCCGTCACTATGCTGCACCAATGGTAACAAGCCTCGACTGAAGAAGGTGGTGAGCCTCTGGCGGTGTGATCAACGATCTGAGCAACAACACTGGACAAACTCAGAACCACAGGTCCTTTTGTGCCACTAATGGTGACATCCGGCTCTTGCCGCAATCCGCATTTCTTTATCTCTTGGGATATGGTTGTGACGAAAATGGCATTTTAGCTCATAGCTTGTTCCGTTGTGCCTCCTATGCCCATATAACACCAATTAACACCGTCCCACTTCTTGTCATTTCTCACATTTCCCATGTCACCATCCTACTTCTGTTTGCTTAGCATTTGTTGTCCCAGAGTGAAACGAAAGCGTTATATAGGGGGCATGTCAATTGAGGTGTAATTTATGGTAGATGCATACTACGATTAGATGTATTTTTTTTTCTTTTTGCTTCTGAAACAAATATATTTTTTGCTTTAGTATGGATCTATATATGTCTCGGCATTATGATTATTTAAAGAACACGTACTTTTTTCACCTAAGAAATGTGCAAGCTGTGCTACTAGTGGGAAGCATCACATAAAAAAATAATGCATGTGCGATCTTTTACTGAATGACTAGCTATTCGCAAGCTGTGAAATAGCCACACAGGTTGATTCAAATTTCCTCTCTCACCCTATGCTATCTCACAGTCAGATTCAGAGTGTGAGGGACCCTTCTATACTACGATTCTTCGATGCAACTGAACTACTTGTGACAAGTAATCTATTTCGAAATTCAACAAATTGCGTCTCTAACAAGTAATAATCAAAGTTGAGATTGTTTCCTCAATATAACTCTAAGGATGCCCATTTACAGTAGTCCCATCTCCCTATCCGTGCAAGAGAGAACAAATTAATTGAACTATTACTGATTTTGTGAAAATAAAAGTAAATAAAATTAGTAATTAATTAAATGAATTTCCCCTTAAAAAGTAAATAAATTATTTACTCCCCCAATCTCCTCCATCAAGCCAGGCTCTACCGCGAAGCAAAGCAATGTCCATCCCGATCGCTAAATGAGAGAGCGTCCACACCCTGAGGGTCGCATAGCTGTTCAATTCGATTTTTTTTATTATTATTTTTTTAGGAACGTTCAATTCGATATTTGCAGGTGTAGCACTGAAAATAACTGGCGGGGCCCCTTCCCGCCTTCCTCGCCGACCATATAGTAAAATTAAGCTTCTAGAACATTCGCGGCAAGCACGACAGACGGTGGTGCCGCCCATGAAGTCCTCAGTGCTTGGCATGGTATCATCCTCTCCGCTGAGGAGATTCCTCGCGCGACCATACATGTACTGCAGCAGCTAGCGCCGTGCAGTTGTTGTTCATCGATCTCCAGAGATCGCTGAAGCTTCTAGAACATCTTGATGCATGAGGAGCGCGAGAAGGGCGGTGATCACGTCGAGTGATGTCTGCTGCGCCCTGCTCTCCATCCTCTCCGTGGACGAGGTCGCTGAGATGCAGTTCATTTCGATATGTCCATCTACCTTGGCACATGTGCACCAATATTGTTATCTTATCAACTTTGGAACCTATCTGTTGAAGTTTATTTTGCAAGACACATGAGAAACTCATTTCTCCTCCAATGTAATAACAATTTGCTCGAACAAATTGGCTTGTGCCAAACCCAAAACAAACTGGCTTGAACGAGCACGACAATAGATAAGCCAACTACTGTTGAACAAACAGATAAGCCAATAGATCGAATGACGGAGTGAATCACCAGTTCACCACCATCTACACACTAACACTTCCAGTTCCGGGCCTCAATGTCACAATATATGATGGCCCTTCTTCCAAGATAATCAGATGAGAAAAGCTTTGAGGTAAATTCAGTGAGAAGTTAGAACAATCGCAATTTCTGCTGTAAGTATCTTCTTCCCTTTTGCCTCCTATTCCCATCATGTGCCAGCATTTTCATAGTTCTCATTCCTTCATTTCCTATTATTTTTTTCCCCTGAAAATGCTACTTGTGCTTCTGTCACTTGTGGTGCGACTGGGAGAATGAAGAATTAAACAAGGCAAAACATGCATTCTGGTTATGTCCACCACAACATTTATATATGGGAAAATTGGGTTCTCGACATCGAAAGATCCCAGTTTTAGAAATTTACCATCGAAAGATTTAATTTCACTTTAATACCAACGGAAGTTTCTCCATTTAGAAATTTACTGGCTATGATTCATGAACAACCATGAGTGTTATATGCTTCTTAATTTATTTCTTTTGGATTGCTTTTTTTAATCAGAACAAGAGGAGAAGAGCTCCTACTGATTAAAATATATTGGATAACCAAATAATAAGTATATGAACATATCTGTTGGGTTATCTTATCGAACCAGCAAATTTCATTGAGTTGATGGTTTGCTTCATTTTTTTTCTCTGTATTTCTGTAAAACATCAACATCCACGACATTGATCTTTTGGCCAACCCGCTTGGATGGGAAATACAGCCCACAACTCCCTGTCTCCGATGAAGATTTTGTTCATTCTTTCTGCATATTTTGAGGCTAGCACAGGTTTTAAGCCATATACATCCTCTATCTCATGAATGTGTGCAGGTATCCTTGCCCATCCAAAGTGCCAAATGTCATCAACGTAGGCGCTAGCGCAGCTCTAGCAAATGCGTGCATCAAACACGAAGTCTTGTCTTAAGCTGCTCCCCAGTGCCTCCAATACTATCGGACAACATTATTATTAGCACGTCACAACTCTTGCCATCTCTCATTTTCCACCTCAATGCTACGTGGTTTGCTGGTGACCTGACGTTGGGTGTGCCACGGTTCTAAAGAAGTGTTATATAGAAGGCATGCCAATGATGGTCCAATTTAAGTTACGTGCATACTACGATAATCTATGATTGACCTTTCTTGAAGACATAAGAAATTATAGTTCATTTCTAAAACCAGAACATACTGAAGCAGGAAGGAATGCACAACAGATAATTAAGTTCAGAAAGGCCCAATATTAGAACTCTCTATGTCACTTCCATAGCTTTGAGTGTTTGGCAGTATGACTATATCAACTTCATAACATGAGTACGCACTCACAACGGGCAACTCACAATCCATTCAGAATAAAGACCGCTGGTTCCATTATGTTATGGTCACAACGTTGGATATTATCTAGAATTAGGTAGAGTGATCCCATCTCAACAAGGTATCATGAGGTTTACACAAAGTTCACAAATCATCATACTCGTCAGGGGAAAGAAAGGAAATTACTAATATTATCTCTACCTTAGTACACACACCAAGCTCATACATTCACATCAGCAGACATAAGCAACTTCCTATGACGTTGATGAAGATGGCTATAGTCGGAGATGAAACAAAAAAGAGAACAATGCCCTCGCTCCCTCCCTCTTGCCCATTGCTCAGTGACCATTATATGGAGAAGCTGATAGGATCCTGCCATTGCCCACCCTTTTGCCCATCTTCGTATCTGGTTCCTGCATACCACACATTTTTACCAAAGTCCAAAGGCAAAGAAGAGGTGAGAAGGAGGATGGTAATCCTTGCGGTGATACAAAGAGGATGGTAAAAATACTTCAGAGTTACATATTTAGGTAGCATATAACGCACTGGTTTCTTTCAGTGATGTCGAGCAAAGTGAATAAATTTCAGAATTACATATTTACATATGGAAAAACTACAATCAAGAATCAACAAATATCTAGCATAACACTATTAACCAATTGCAATGGTAATAAGTTGTAAGAAAAGGTAAACTAAACTGGAATAACAGGACATGAGATCCTTAGAGTCTAGACAAAAGAAGCTGCATAAATGTCAAATGTATTGATAAATAATAATAAAGAATTCTAGCACCATCTACAGCACAGAACTTCCCACCTCTACTTGGAGTTGATATTAGTACATGCGAAAACAAAACCTGTAAAAAGTTGGAAGGAAAAGCACTATCAGCTCACAGAAGAGGACCTTTTCCACATAAAGAAAAAACAAATTGGCACGGAAAGAAATTTATAACTACAGAAATATGTCCTTAATATTTTCTTTTTGAGGGTAAAAATTTATCTTTAATATCACAAAGTCAGATGGATATTACCAAAGTCCAAGGATAAGATATTTTGACTACTTATTCTATGTGTGTTAGTGAATAAGTGCATCCATGGACAAAATATACCAGTGCGAGTAAAAGGACATAACAATGTAACAGAAAAGTCTATTCCGTAGTCCATACAGACACACAAGCATAAACACAGCTTGACCAAAACAAATCAGGTGCATAAATATTTTTTTGTATGCGCAGAATCTGATTGCAAGCAAATTCAGTGAAAATGGCCTGTAAACTTACATAATTTGCATGCGGAGAAAGAGAACATTAACAAATTTTTCAACAAATAATGCCAATCTAATAATGTAACCACATGTAAACTTAGATACTTAACGCATAATGTGAGAAAAGATAGAAGTTGCACTATGGATCATTGGATATGCAAGGTTCCATAATACATATTTGCAACTGCACACATATAATTATGACTGCTCATAGATAACTCACCGCCAGAACACTGAATGCTGATTTTCTCAAGGGGTATGCCGTTGAAATTCAAGAATTTCAAAATATTGAGAACTATCGCATCAACTTCTTTACATATGACTGTAACGAGCTTAAGATGGCCACATGCAAGTGATTGCCCTGATGGCTTGTAACTTCCTTCTGTTTTGATAAAATTGTTGGGTACCTGAAGCAAACAAATATCTTCCTAAATAAATAAATAAAACCTGAATAACATTCTGGACATGCACAACAGTACTACCTTTGAAGGATAAGAGTAAGATTCTCTAGAAGAGGTGTGTTGTTTAGGAACCAAGTTAGCGCCATGAAGTCAGCAGTCACAAACCATTTGTGAAGCACCAACGTCTTTAACTTGGAAAATGTAGGACGCCACTTCAAATCCCTGTTGAAAACATACTGGAAAAATGCAAAGGAACAAGATCAAATAATTAACATAACCAACCAAAATGTGAAATACAAGAAACAATCATATCCTGATCAGTATACACATTTGATGGAAAGGTTTAAAAGTCACATCTTCTGTAGAGGTCCATGTAATCCATACAAAAAGTTTGATAAACTAAATATCCAGTTCTAAAATTAAAATCCTAGAGCAACTATTAGGGATCCCATTCATTTTATCAGATAATATGAGGAACTGCAGAAGAAACAAGCACTTTCAACGATGGCATAGCATGGAGGTCTTGAACAAACACAGGGGATGTTTGATCAAAATATGATGATTTGAAAGGAACAATTGAAATACAGTTTATGCATGAGGTTGTATGCCATTTTAGTTGTAATTGTTGTCATGTAAAGGATACTACAAAAGATATGGTAAAGCTGAAGCCTATATTGGTCATATTGGGGGGCAGGGCCAGGGGGAGGCTACTGAAGCATACCATCTTAGGAGAAGCTGACAGATATAAGTGACTAGCTTCTGTCAATCCTTCAAGAAACAGACATTCATAATCGTCGGGCTCATAATAGTAGTAACAACCATCACAGGCACCATCACCACAGTCATCATCAAGACGACCATTTCTACATTTATCATCAAAGAAATGATCGAATCTGACTTTCGCCATTGCTAACGAAGGCATGCTTTCAAGCACAGGAGCTCTTCCAACATTTGTAATGAACTTGAACGAGACGAGGCTTGGGAATGACAAGAAAGTGCGGCGGTTGGTACCGAAGATGCAATACTTGATGCTCAGACGCTTCAAAGATGGGGAGTGTATCCCAAACGAACTAATAGCGCACTCCATCATCTTGAATTCCTCCAGTGCCGGGGACCCCGAGAAATCAAGAACGCCGGCGTTACCCTGGACATGAGCAAGCTCTAACCTTGCGAGGTGCCGTGAGGAGAAGGGCCGATCTGACAGTGAGAAGGGAACCCGCATGTTGTAGGTGAAGACTCGGAACTGGAGCTCACGGACATGGCGCCGCAGGGCGCGGCGGATCCAGCTGTTGCTATGCCGGCCAAAGGCGGGGACGTCGGCAGGGTCGAGATCGAGATCGAAGTCGCAGGAATCCAGGGGCGCGCCACCGCGGCGGTGGAGTAGCAGATTTTCGACGAAGATCCCGAACGCGTCGATGCCGCCGGCCCAGCCTCTGCAGCCGACGATGTGGGCGGCCGGCGCCGACCGCCAGAGGTCGCGCCAGCGATGGGCGAGCACGGACGTGCGCACCGCGTCCTGCGCCGGGAGCAGGGAGAGGATGTAGTGGAGGAAGCCCTCCGGAGGTTGCTGATGTGGTCAGCTCCGCTCGCCATGGATGGCTCTTCCTTCGGTCGGACACTCCGTCGAGCAGGGGGTGTGCGCCGGCTCAGTCAAGCTGGAGTGGGAGGGATTTTTTTTTTTTTCCCCGGATCAGTGGGGAGGAGGATTGAGAGAGAACTAGTGTGTTGCTTGTCACGTGACGATTCTTCAAGTGACGGAGCAATGCACTAATCCCTATACGTCTTTCAAGTTAGAGCGTCCCAATAGTTGCTTCTTAGCTAATTCTTAGAATTTTTATTAGGGCCTGTTTGGATCCCTAGAAATGAAAGTCTTTCCAGGAATCACATTCTACAATTGAATCAACTAGAATTGAATCATCCAGAAATTGATTGATTTTAATTATTCTTGTTTGGCTGTACATAGAATTAAATTCCAGGAATTAAAATCAGAATGCTGTTTGGGTACTTTTCATGAGGAATCAGTTGAATGTACAGCGAACAAACAACTTCAACTATCTAACTCAACATATCTTTACATAGGGAACACTGCTGCATTCTTGGACTACTCCTCCTTTGGCAGATGTGTTGAGGCTTACTAGACTACAACCAACCAAAATTTGCACAATCACACATCAAAGAATCAAACTATGTATCACCTCTACACAAAACAATGACATTATACATGTATGTCTTCTGTTGACTAATAAAGCCTTGTTGCCCACTGCCTCGACCCCATCCAGCAGCTACACCCGCTCTCCTAGCCCTTTGTGATGCTCCTTCCTCTGCAGTATGTAGCACAATGCATATAACCAAAGTAAAAGTTGATGGACAACAATAAATTATTTATGATTAACCAGCCTGTTGGCTACCAGGGTTATTTTGCCTAAAAAAAAACTAACCCGTTGTATTGTCGTATAATCCTTAGCTAGGGAAACATATGCCAACCAGCCTGTTGTATTTTGTAACTAAGGTTACCAAAGTTTCAGAAGCAGACATCCACCCATGGATCCCACATGCCAGTCAGCCAGCAGACACACCCATGACATGGATCTATGGAGCAATTGCAAAGAGTTAACTCCCCTAATTAAACATGGTGAAACTACTTGGACTTAAAACACCCATGGATCAGGATCAAGGACCGACACAAAATTTGCTGCTCTTAGCTTCAAAACAGAACCAAGTTTTAAAACTTAACGCATGCTACTAACCAGTTCTAAAGTGATATTGGCTATGTAAAGGGTAGCAATGTGATGAAGTAAAAATATATATTGGTGATAAGAGCAAGAGCTAAATCGATAGATATATATTTGTGATAACAGCAAGAAAAACAAATATTTGTCAGTTAATTGTTTACAAGGTTTGCTCCTTTTAACAGTATAACTTGCACCTAGTGCTCTTGCTCTAGCTCAAAACTTGAACATATCTTTCACCAGGTATAAATTTACCAGGTATAAATTAACCAACATGCAGTGTAATTCGGAGTACGAGAAATAGACTTTGCTACCGAAGAAGGAACGAGTTGTAAAACTAAATAGACTTGCCAATCAAACACACACAAGTGAAAGCCCAAAAAGGTTAATCGAAGCATCAAGTCACATAATGGCAATGTCTAGCTCGAGTCAGCAATCAACGGGGACATGTACCTCCAAAGCTACCAGCTAGCCCATCCATGAACCGCAAAATTATTCATCATTTCGTCTCAACAATCCTTATCACACTTACGTAAAAAAACAATCCTAATCACACGCATTCAGTAATTAGTCCGAGTACACAATGATGCAGGCATCAGGAGCATTAGAGTGCAAACGAAACACTGATGTGGGCATCAGAGTGCAAACGAATCAGTGAAGCGGGCAATAGGAGCAACACAAACAGGCTGGTTTGAGCAGACAAGGGAAAGGGGGACACGAGGGTACCTGGTCGCCATGGTTCGAGGCCGGAGGCATGGATGGGTGGCGTAGTCGCGAACGGCAGCGGATGGCAGCGTGGACGGCGGCGCGGATCGGGACGTGGACGACGTGTGGATGACGACGAGGAAGGTGCGGCTGACGGCGGCGTCGACGATGCGTACGGCGGCGTGGAGGGCGGCGAAGCATTCCATCACGGAGGCAGCGGATCGGTGGAGTCGGGGATGGGAGCGGCGGCGGTGGAGTCGGGGGCTCGGGGAGGAAGAGACGATTCGGTGAGTTTCTCCCGTGTTAGGGTCCGAAATGGTCGCAGGCCAAAATTTCACCGGTTGGAATCGGGCTGAAAATGCTAATTCGATTCCGCGCGCTGCCAAACAGGCCGGACCTCCGAAAGTGTTTCGATTCGGGCCGTTTCCAGGGATCCAAACAGGCCCTTAAGTTAAAAAGAAGAGAGAGAAGGCTGCTAACTCTTCTTCAAGAGACAGTCTCTAACATTTATTGAGGCACTGACATGCGGGGCAGTCATTACTTTAGAGTTGATATGAACTCTTATACTGTCTCTTAGATGACATAGAGAGTTTAATGCCGCCTCTACCTTTGGAGACGCTCTTATAACTTCAGGAGCAGTCCTAATATCATGAACTGAGAATAACTAAGTTGGTAATTGTAGAGGAATTGCATATTACACTAAAGGTCACTTCTTGTTTGACTTTCCACCTGTAATCTCGAGTTTCCCCTTTATATTCGCCACATGTCCAAAGAGCTTGATTTTAAGTGATGTGACTGAGCGTAAGCTGCTTGCTGCTTTCTGTTTAGATTAAGATCGTTAAGTCCCTCGTATAAGTTTTAACATTCAGATAACAAAGCAATAGTACAGCTCCAACGTTAATTGCTTCATTTCTAATGCTCCGTTTCCCACCCTTCATCATTGCTTATGTTCTCATCTGGCAAAATTGGCATTTTAAGCTGCTGGTAGATTGATCTCTCTTTGCCTCCTATTCCCGGTAACTACGTGAAGTTTCTCCCCAAATCATGCTACTGCCCTCATTTCCCAGCATGGTGACAATCAAAGGGACATTGTTGCAAATAAACCTGACTAATGATGGCACTTTATTGTGCTGCCACTTTCGATCTAAATTATCATATCTGGAACAAACGATCTTATGACCACAGTGGATAAAAATGGAATTATGTAGTGTCATCCCAAATTGACCAATAAGTGTATAAGCAATAAATAATAGAAGGTTTGCACTAAGTAGGCAAACTATTGTACTGGTCAGGAAAAAGAAAGGATACAACTAGTAGTATCTCTACCTAGCTTATAGTACACACAAAGGGCTCATATACATTACCATCAGCGCACAGAAGCAATTTTTTGACTTTCTAGAAATTAACAGATTGTCCTGGACATTGATAGGGTGGTGGGTTTGTGACGTTGACGAAGAAGGCTCAAGACGTAATGGTGGTGGATCAGAGACCACTCTGTGGAGAAGCCGACAACCCCGCCAATGTCCACCATGTTGCCCATCTGCATACCTGGTTCCTGCGGACCATGCATTGCCAAAGCCAAAGAAGATGTGAGAAGGAGATGCCGGTCCTGACAGTGAAATGGGCAGTATGGTAAACCACTTCATCCTTGCAGATTTAGGCGGCATATAAAGCAGTGGGTTTCTTTCAGGGATATAGAGCAAGACTAGGCATCTTTCAGCATAAAAAGTATAGGAAAATTAAGATCAACAATTATATTGCAAAAACCCATTTATCAAGTGCAATGGCAATAAGTTGTCAGTCAAGGTAAACTACTGGCTGCGATCCTTTTCTATGGACTTGGCTAAATACAAAATTGAAGGAACCAATGTCAATAAAAAACAGGATTGAGTAAACTGAGTTAACAGGATCCCTTGAGTCTACACAAAAAGCCAGTGCCTACATGTTTATTGTATCAGTAATAACAATAGAAAAAAATCTAGAATCATAGAAAGTACAAAACTTCTCACCTCTACTGGGGGTTGATATCAGTACACACGAAATTAACCTGTAAAAATGGAAGGAAAAGCACGATCAACTAATAGCTAGGAGAAGTCATTGTTTACAAAAATAAGAAATGTATTGACATGGGAAGCAATTCATAAATACAGAATTCTATTTTAATATTAAAATCACATCTGGACCAGCATGCAACATTATCTGATATCACAATGTTAGATGGATGTTGCTAAAGTCTGAGAATAAGACATCTGATTTAATCATTTCACATGTGTGTGACTGATTAAGAGCATCCATGAACAACTATAAGTAGCAACGGAGTTTGCATTTGAATTTAAAGGAAAAAAATACGCATACGACGACCAAACATTATAAGAGAAAAACATATTCCACCACACAGACACACAAGCGTAAACAGAGCTGCACAACATAATCAGATGTACACGTGATTGATTGACCAATATCTAGCTATCAGCATTTTCAACCAAATGGGCTGCATAGAGATCAATAGTTGCCCACAACGGATGCTTGTATGAGTACAAACAAGGAGATCATTCACTATAGTTTCAATAAGTGGGAAAAAACCTAATAATGTCTGACACATGTGAAACTTAAATATTCAATGCATAATGTGAGAGAACATAGAATTGCACTATTAATCAGTGGATATGCCTGGTTCCATACACATATTTACAACTGCACAGATAGAATTACGAGTGTCACAGATAACTTACGGCCAGAATGTTGAAGGCTGATTTTCTTCAGGGGTACGCCATTGGCGTGAAGGATCTTCAAAATTTCGAGAACCACCCCATCATTTTCATTCTATGATTTCGACGAGCTTAAGACGGGGAGGTGAAAATGATTGTCCCGATGGCTTGCAACTTCCTCCATGTTGATTAAATTGCTGCTGCATCCCTGAAACAAACATATCTGATAAATAAACAAATACAAACAACACGAGACATGTAGAAAATTCAGTACTACCTTTGGCGGTACAAGAGTAAGTTTCTCCAGAAGAGGTGCATTGTGAAGGAACCAAATAACTGCACTGAAGTCAGCAGCCACAAACCATTGTGAAGCACCAAATTTTCAACTTGGTAATGTAGAGCACCACATTAAATCCCTGTTGAAACATACTAAATAGATGCAAATGCACAAGACAAATAATTAGTATGCTAGCCAACAACGTGAAATACAAGAAACAATCATATCCGAGTCAATATACATGTTTGATGAATAAGTTTAAAGTCACATCTTTTGTCCAGGTACACTTAATGAATAATAATACACATAAGTTTGACAACTGAATAAGTGTTCCAAAATAAAATCATAGAGCAACTACTAGCCATCCCATTATTTTTCGTTGGCCATCACAAGGATTTGTCCAATAATATCATGGAGGTTTTTGAACAAACAAAGATGTTTTAATTGAAACATGATGATCTGAAAGGAACAACTGAAACTGTAAAAGATCTTTTACAGGTTGCTGCCAAAAGAAATGGTAAAGCTGTACACAATACTGGCTACTGGGAGTAACAGAAGAGTAAGCTGCAAACATACCATTTCAGGGAAGGCGGACAAATACAAGTACTTAGCTTGCGTCAATCCTTCGAGAAACACACAATCGTAGTCATCAGGCCCATAATAATAATGACAACCCTCACAGGCAAAATCCCCACAATCATCGTCAGTGCGACCATTTCTACATCTATCATCAACGCGATGGCGGAATCTAACTTCTGCAATTGCTAAGGACGGCATGCTTCAAGCAATGGGGCTCTTCCGAAATTTTTTGATGAACTGGAAAGAGACGAGATTTGGGAAAGACAAGCCAGTGCGGTTGTTGGCATAGAAGATGCAGTACTTGATGCTCAGATGCTTCAAAGATGGGGAGCGCATATCCAGCGAGCCAACATAGCACTCCTCCATCTTGAGTTCCTCCAGCGCCGGGCACCCGGAGAAATCAAGAACGCCGGCGTTCCCCTGGACACCGACAAGCTCTAACCTTGCGAGGTGCTGTGAGGAGAAGGGCCGATCTGACAGCGTGAAGGGAAGCCGGGGGTTGGTGTCGAGTCGGAACCGGAGCTTCCGGACATGGCGCCGCAGCGCGCGGCGGATCCAGCCGTTGCCGTCCCGGTCAATGGCGGGGACGTCAGCCGGGTCGAGATCGAGATCGAACTCGCAGGAATCCAGGGGCGCGTCCCGGCGGCGGTGGTCCAGTAGGCCGTCGACCGAAGGTCCTGAACGCGTCGACGCCGTCGGCCCAACCTTTGGAGCCGGCGATGCGGGCGGCGGGCGCGGACCGCCAGAGGTCGCGCCAGCGATGGGCAAGCACGCACGTGCGCCCGCATCCTCCGCCGGAAGCAGGGAGAGGATGTGGTGGAGGAACGCCCTCCGGGAGGTTGCTGATGTGGTCAGCTCCGCTCGCCATGAATGGCGCTTCCTCGTTGGTCGGGCTCTCCGTCGAGCAGGTGGGGAGCCGGGAGGGGATAAGGAGTAGGACGCAGAGGCTGAAAGAGAACTAGTGTTATTTGTCACGTGACAGTTCTTATCACCATCGTACGGCCTCGGGGAACAGTGTACTGATTTCACTTCCTTTCGCTTTATAGGTATAGCTAAGGATAATTTTTAATTAATTAAAAAGTAAGGAAATTGGCATAAACTTGTAGTTCAGTCAACATAAGTTTTTTTTAAGATTCACAACCACATCCACTTATCCAGCATACCATTACATATGACACCCACGTATCATTGAAACAGGGGCGAAGCTATGTGTGTTCATCGGGGTCACCCGACCCTTATGACTTTTGTTAAATCAAGGTAAAGTAGTGCTCTTAACAGTGAACGACCCATCAACTAAAGAAGCAGACCCCATGGCATGTTTGTCTGGCTTCGCCCCTGCATTGAAACATGTCATGTGGCTTGGGGTCCAATCTTCTAGCAAGACAGCTCCGCCCATGTTAACTATTCTCTTCGGCCATCTCATGATCGGCTCGAATCCTATGATTTAGTGGCAGCACTTCTATGTCTAACAAATCGTGACTCTTTCTCGTGCTTAACCCTCGTGTGCTTTGATTTACACATGAGTTTGACAATTTATCTCTCCCACAATGGGACATGTTGGGCCCAATCAGATTGAACATTGGGAGCATGATTTTGTGTTGTTAGGCATGAAGCATAGCGCCGGTAAGCCTCTGCATGCCATAGGGTTTAAACACGTGAGACAAACATGGAGCTGGCCGACCAGGCGAGAGAGAGCTTGCAAACCAAAGCCGAGCCGAAGTCGTGTTTGACCTATAAGTAAAAAAGCCGAGCCGAAGCCCGTAAGGGTAGCTTTGACCTATAATTGATGCCCCGCACAGGACAGTCATGATGGGATGTTGTAAATTAGATAACACCACTTGCCCTCCCTTAGGCTAGCCCTGGGCACGTATGATTGTCAAAACCATAGTGAAGGCTGAGTGGAAATTTGAAAAAACTTAAAACTTGAAAGTGGTAGACTGAACTAAAATTTCTTTAAGTGGGTGAGTGAAAAATGGGTTTTTGCAAAAAAAATCTAAAAGTAAATTGAGACCATTCTCTTGACATCATAAGTAAATTAAATGAATTGTTGTTATAGTTCTAGCTAGGGAATTTCATATATACTCTAAAGGCCACTTATTCGGTTTGACTTTCCACCTTTTAGTCATCAGTATTGAGCAAACACAAAGCTAATATATTTTGATATGTGGTGATTTGGATTTTTCCCCCCTTCATATATTTGCTGCATGCCTACTTGATTTCATTCCCTTCGGTCACGTCACTAATCACTATCCATCATTTCCTCTTGCTCCTTGCTACATTGGTTTTCTTTGTGCTTCGTAGACGCAAAGGCAAAACAAGCACTAAATAGATGGCCACATAGACACCATTATAAAATTGGAATTTCAGGCGATGGCTTTTACAAGGATATTCATTTACTCAATAGGTCACATTTCCGATCCCTGTACTTTGCAATTTGATGATTACGGATCTTAACCTCTTTGTAAATGGTAGCAGAGAAAAAATTAAAGAGTTGATCTCTTTCTTAAAAGCAGTTGGGATGAGCGTAGCAAGACTATTCCATATGTCTTGTTTGCTGATACAGATCAGAAAGAGGTGTCATCCCTTTTTGGATCATCTCAATTTTCTGGCTATGCTTTCATTGGGCCCTATTTTTTGAAGATAAACAAGAAACAATGGTGCCCGGAATGTCTAGTCGCTTTATTTCTTTGACCCCCCAATTCCCATCAGTCCACGAGAGAGGGATGACATCCCTTGCGCAACACTGTCCCGCTCCCGTCCTTTTTTGATCAATTAGTCCTTAGACGGGCCGGGGTTGCCACTTGCTACAGGGGTGCGTGGCTGCACGCTTGGATTCTCTTCTGGTCCTCGCCCCTCGCAGCCCTCTCGCCTGCCAAATTGCCCTTGTCATGCCCTCATGAGCACGCATCTTGGTGCCCTCTCGTCCGGTGCAGCATATATCGATCCCAGGAGCTCCGACCTTGTATTCCACTGCATGCTTCTAGGCCCCATGGTTCTCTACGAAGCCACTCATCAGCAAGTCCAGCAGCTGCCAGCGCTGCACATTCCAATTGCTGGCCAGTACTATCGACGGAATCAGCTGGCGCTACGGAGACACATGGACAGGCTTTGTCGATCAACCTAGTAGCGTCTTCCTTCCTGCCTCCCATGACTATCATGCTGTTGCAACACATCTTCGTAACTTTCTAGTCACTCACTCATACCTCCGAATGCTATATATACGTAGCTAGGATCCTTGGGCTTTGGACTGTTAGAGCAAGACGCACTATATAGAGGCGTCGTGTCCAATATCGTCAAGTAGAATTTGGTATAGTTCGTATATACTATCTGCATTTACTTTCTTCAGATTACATATCACGCCTGTATTCACTGCCATAAGGCCACATGGTCTTGTAAAGGGAGTAGCGGTCACTGCCTGACTGCTCATTGAACTAATAAGTCTGTTAATAAATTTGTCGATGAAGAAAGCTGTCCAGATGTAGCGTTTCCGCTTTTCACAGAATCGAGTCGGAAGTGCTGATGAACAGACACAACAGTAGATCACATAAAAAGCTCAAATTTAAGCTTAAAGTTATTACATTAGTCCAATTAAAACATCGAGTAGCATAGCGGAAGTCTAAAACGATACAAATAACAAAGTCTGGACAGCGACACAAGAGCGAAGCACATGCGCTAACGGTACACGAGTCGCATCACAAGCCCTCATGATGCGAAACTCCAGAG